>KZ537986.1:22816-182900 GCA_000934665.2 Catajapyx aquilonaris
GATAAAGAAGAACCATTAAGCTACAAGGAGGGCGGGGGAAGAGTGAGGGAGGGGAAGAATTGGAGGGGAGAAGGGGGGGGGGGGAGAGGAGGCCTTAAGCTGTGCCTGAGATATATGGTGGTCGGACCGAATGTTAGCAAAATCCTACACGACCTGACTTGAAACATTGTAATTAGCGGCAATGGATAATAATGAAAGATGGAGAGGGTCCCGGTGGCCAAAGTGGCCGCACTTATTCACACAAGCAGGACTGGGGAAAGGGAAAAGAGGTGGGGGGAGGCTCAGGGAGGAAGGGGAATTAGCGACAATAGGGACGTGCAGAAAAAGAAAAGTTCTTTCCGAACACGATACCGTCTTAACGAGTGTCTTCAACGGAATACAGTAACGACGGTAGTACCTCCCTAGCTGCATGTATATATTTTTATATCCCGTCTCCTCCTCGTTTTCTTCGAAATTATCCTACTTTAGAGCACATCTTTGATTTCCCTCCCATTTATCCGGTTTGAAAATCCTTTGAAGCAATGCATGGGGGAAGCCGTGGGTCCAATTTGGAAAAAAAGTAACACAGAAAGGGAGAGTCATGGTGAATGAGAAAGAAAGGGAAAAAAGGAAGAAAAAGGGAGAAAAAAACTCGTCTAACTCCCTCCACTCAAGAGCGAATAAGCTTTGGGGCTCCAAGTCATGCGCCCGCTTTTCAAATATGGCACTGGGAGAGAAACCCTGATTTTGCAGGGATTTGCCTATGTCGTCGCTTATAGGAGTTTTTGGCTGTGGGCCCCCAGAGCTCTGCCGGCTCCACTAACCTTTCAAGTTAAATAGTCCTCTACTTGAGCAGAAAAGTTTCGGCTATGGCGATAAGGGCGAGAGACGACTCTGAAAGAACAGCACGGCACACCCTTCTCCCCATCCTCCCACAACTGCTCTACATGCAAAATGGAAGGGAAATATAATCGCGACTCTGCTCGAAGCTTCGCCAGGTCTGACCGATTATACTACGAATGATGTCAAATCAACCGCCTTCCCAGCCAGATTACATGTTTCGTAATCAGCGCCAGTCTCCGCCTAAATCACCGAAGGTCACTGCAGCACTCGACTGCAGCAGCAGCAGCACCATTCGAAGTGGGCTCAACTATCGAAAAGTGCCTAATGGAAATTTTCACAATAACTGTCCGCAATAAAACTTGATTCACTTTGCGCACGACTTGCATGTTAGCAGAATTTCAATTCATTTTTTTCAGGCACATTAATAGCTTTCGTTGTTCAGTTTCTGACTGCCAAAAAATTAAGCGAGTCATTCCATATCATGCAAAGTAAAAAAATTAAAAATTAAAAGACAAGAACCTCGTGTATTTTTACGAGCTCTTTCAGTATAACACTTTAACCCCGAAAAATTCACCTGAGAGGCAGTGCGTCATCAAGTACTGCGTTTTATTGTTCCAAAGTGCTTGCACTCCTGCCATTTACGACTAGAACATTCCACTAGAGACGCCAAAGCAGTCATATCGCATCTGAATCTGGAGCTAATAATATTGTAGGCATTGTTACGCATTCTATGCGGCATTTTTAAATGTCAAAAAGCGTTACGCTGTATTTGCGTGCCTTGTGCTGGGTGGACGCGTGCTTTGCATAACGCCATCCATTTATGCCATTTTTTTCTTACCCGCGCTGAATAATTCATCCGAACACCCAGTATGTGTCTCAATTTCGCTGTTGCCAACCATTAGCTTGACTGCAGCATCCGATGCTTCATTACGGTGCGACAAGGGCGCAAAATTCGATGGGCTACACATGGCCGCATCAAGTGTCAATTTTTATCCCCGGACCGACAGGAATCACTCCCGAGGATGATGTGGGGAGGGGAGCAGGCCGGGAGAGAGGTGGCGAGGAATCCTCCGCATTAAAACATCGTTTCCATTCACTCCCGGCTCCCATTTGCAAAGCATCCAGGTGAGGCATTTTCCAATTCCCCCCCCCCCCCTCTCCTAAAATGATCGATGGTCCTTTTCCCTCCCACGCTCCAAAGCCTTCCTTCCGCCGCCCATATGTAACACGCATCCAAGAAGAATTACGCAACCGCTGCTGGATATACCCCAAGTGGTGCTCCTAGCAGCGGCACCATCCTGCTTTTGGCAACCCTTCTCTCCCCATTACATTACATTCATAACCATCGTTCTGTTTATGGTCCTGCTATTACATTTTGAGGTCTGCCATTTCCTCTTCGACAATGAATCCCAATTAACGTTAACGGGACAATATGGAGAGGCGGGGCAGGGCAAAAAGAAGGAAAAAATTGCGAACGCACGTGTTCGCTCCCCTGCCGCTCGTGAACAAAATGTGTTTATTTTTACGGCCGGTTTGATGCTTCGTGGTGGGCGGAGCACGCCAAACATTGGAGGTTAATTCCCCGCCGACTCCGGTAAATACAGTTGGGAAGAGGATTACTTTTGCACCCAGTGCCGGCCTATTATCAAATCCACTATACTCCCCCGCAGTGGACTCGGAAAGCACTCGGTTTCTCCTCGCTGACAGCCCTGTTATTGGCCAGTAATACGACGGCTCCTCACAAAAGGGCCGAGGAGAAATTGATTTGTTCCAGGCTGGTCACCAAGCCACCATCAACTTCCCTCGAGCCTTCGACATACGCACAAAGGAGGGCCCTCCCAGCAGAGGCGGAAAGTGTCTCCGATCCATCACTCACCAATCAGCCACTTTCCGCAATAAAGATTTCCTGTCTCACGCGCCGAAAGACTTCTGGGTCGGGGAGATTAATGCCCCTGCTCTTCAAGACACCCGCGGCCGCATCCTTCCATGCAAAGTGTCAGCAGGTACAAGGACTCTCCTCCTTGTCCTACACCGGCATCACAATCGGATTACTCCCACTTCAGCCGGGGAAGTGAAACACCAACTTGATCGCAACCGCATCAAGGACAGATCTCCGATTGCAGATTAGACACTCCACAGAGAAAAAGGGGCCTGCAGTTCAAGCCTGGCCACTATCCAAGGCCCTCCAAATTTCACGACTTTTCCAGATTTTCCAGAAGCTGAAAATGGCGATATCTCGAAGCCAAACGACAAAAGTTTGCAAAGAGGGAAAACAAAATCAGACAAGGGTCATAGGGGACCACTCCTGATATTCACATCTTATAGTAGAGTACAAAAAGAACAGATTAACTGCCGCGATTACGTGTGTTCCTAGGGTACAGTACAGTACGTACATGTAAAAAAATAACTATACGGTGAGTCGTTCATCATTACAATGTACAAACTCAACACCGAGTGAAATATCACTTCTAGCAAATTTACGGAGGCAAAAACTATCTCATGTGCGTCAGTAAATAATGCAAAGTTGGCCTCTGCATATCCGAACCGAATGAGGCCTTCTCTACCAGCAGAGTCAACAGTTCGGTGACTTACTCCGCACTGTCCGCAGAACATGTCATAATAACAGGCTAAGAGCCTAAATAAGAGACACATCATTCCATCAACATTCTCTTGGGCTTCTTTTAGAATTAATTCTCTCCGCAGTTGGACCAAACCAGTCTCCGAACGACCTGTCTGACCAGACTGCTTCTGTGGAGCATTACTTAAGTGAAGCGTGATGGAGAAGAGCGACGCAAGAGAAGCAAGAGAAGAAAAGGTGCGGCGTTTGGTCTAAGATGGAACAGCTCCTATCTCGGAAGCGGCAACTTCCGCCTCCGCCACTCGTCTGGGGCCACTCCACCACGCTCCACCGGCAAAGCAGGCGCCTTTAGCTTCCAAGCAAATCAAGCGGCAGGCAGCAGGCAGCAGCAGAAGAGAGGTGGGGGAAGGAGGAAGAGGGGAGGGGAAGGAGATAGAAAGAGGAGAGAGAAGAGACGCCCGCCCAAGAATGATCCAAGCTCACCAGCACTTCTCAATCAACCGCCTCCCTCCCTCCCCGGATAAAACTGGCTTGTGCAAAATTCCAAATCGAAGCCAAGATCCCGTGAAGAACACGGCTCTGGAGTGTTTCAGCCTCATCATTTCTGGATGAAGTCCTTTTGCACAATGGAGATGGGTAGTCGTGAACAAAACTCGCGCCGGAACGAATATGCAACAGCCAGCTTACAGTGCTTTCGCTCCCATCACATTCTTGTCCTTTATGTCCTCGGCTTCTTAAGCAGGTTGCGTTACCAAACCCTCCTATATTTCTTCATTGCATGGTATTGTAACACGACTAAGTGATAATCTTAGGCTTCTTGCGTGGTGAGTAGGTAGCTAAAAGCATTACAATTTCTGTATGTAAATGGACGCAGCCACATACCTACAAGCCGCTCATGCGATGCCATCAAATGCCTGGGAACTCTATCAATCATAGATTTTGTCATGCTCTGTACAGCCAAGGCCTTAACTCGAAAGTTAGCAATTTTGCGACGTATTTACAATGTTGGAGGAAACAGAACTCCCAGAAAACCTACACCAGTAGCGAGAAAGCCCTTCAAAATTATTTCGTACATCCGAGAAGAAATCGCGTAGGAAAGCCCGCCTGCACAATACCAAGCTCCAAAATTGCACCCGATTGTCGACAATGCTTCACCATTGCAAGCGTATGAAATATATGTCAAGTGTCAGCCATTTAGAGTGCAGCATGTCTTTCCTTTTATAGTCCCGTCCCAGAGCACCCGCCCCCTCTCCCCCCTGGAAGGGGAAGGAAAAAAACTTACAAGAAACAGCAACAAAGACCAAATGTTCCGGCGACTTGCGCATCGAATTGGACACGGTCGGCCTTTTGAACGAGACGTAGGAAAGCATCCTGTCACATTAACTTCGATTTGTCTTCGGCCTTTGGACTCTCTCCCTCTTCCGTCACGCAGAATCCACAGAAGCAACCCTCGTCCTCCTCGTCCTCCCCCCTGCCCCGCCCATCCCCTTCGGGCTGCACGGGCGAGTTTGTTTCGATGCAGATTCCTCTTTTCCCGTTTTATTCCTGCCTGCCCCTGTTCCGGCCCCCCTACAATATCAAACCCGGCGAAAAACTCAGTGGGGAGCGGGCATGGAAGTAAGTAGTTGTCGAGCGGAGGCGTGAAAAACGAGCGGCTCCCACGAGAAACGTGGCTGCATGGAAAACGACGCAGGGAAAAACGAAGGTGGTGTAGGAAAGGAAGGGGGGGAGGGGCAAAAAGGAGCGAAAACTCAATATGCAAGGCTTTTGCTGTTTCCAAGTGGTTCCAATTCAGCGGTAGGGGCCGTTGAAAAGTTCGACACCCCCGCATCGCCACGCCTCCCAACCCCTTATTCCCTTCTCGGGGATTTACCGAGCCCGCTCGGGTTCGCAGCATGTACCCTCCCGTGCAATCAGCTTAACCCCCTTTTTGCCAGCTCATCTCGGGACGCGGGAAAAAGCTCGCAGGTTTTTTCTCTCTATCCCCCCAAAATAAATCACAGCCACCTCACAGCCGTTGGGGGAAGCCAACTTTTGCTGAACATCAGGTCCTGTGCCTTCATACCCTCGTTTTCGGTCACCCTAGCTGCTCCTGCCCTGCAGCTAACTAGCTCTCTTCCACCCCGTGTAGGAGATGGGGGAGGGAAGGATGAGAAAAACCATAAACACTTGCCATCACCCCAGAAAATCAATAGGGCCATCGGAAACTGATGCAGTCGGCTACATGAGTGGAGGGAGAAGCAGCCCCCACCAACACTTCACCAAGGTTGCCAACAATTCCCCTACCAACAAAAGACAACCGTAGCCTCGGGGCACTTGCGAAACCGTATCAAAACAACGGAGGTACCGGCGAGCCAACGCAATTTTACGAGGTGCCTGAGTTCAGAGTTTTGGTTCGTATAATATGCTGGCGGTTTCCATATCTCCCTCATCACACGGGAGGGCGTTACGATAATGCAGTCTGTGACAAATCCATACAAACGAGGTGATTTGTGCGTGTAGAATGCGATAAAACCATCAGCACATTAATGTCCCTTTATTAATGTCCCTGCGTCGCATCAGTCCATAAAATGTGGAATTGCAAGCTCAGTGCCTGGACTTTTTGATTTCCGTACATAAAAAAATTACTGTATATATGTAACGTGGCAACCCAATCAGCACCAACATGGCAACGTTGTCACACCTGGGGCACTCTTCCTTGAGCAGGGGAACAGGTGGAGCAAATGATGAGAAATGTACCTACTCGGTTCGTTCAGCTTCTAATAATCCCAACCTGACCTTTTAGCAATTTTAATAATCCTTTTTTTTTTTAAACAACTGAATCGGAGATTTGGTGTAAATCTAACACTAGTGACTACTTCCCATCGTAACAGCACAACTTCATCCTCCTAACATCTCGATTTCAAAGTTCGATGGTTTATAGACAATTCCCGGAAACCTTTCAAGAAAAGCTCCGACTTGTGCTTTCTAACTACCAACACAACTTCTCAGAGGATTCACCTAGAGAAGGCCCATTTTGCAACCTGACTCTTCAAAATATCGCCATGTAATCTAAATGAGCCACTCCTAAAACTTGCTAAAATAGGCCGATTTGTCACGTGACAAAAGGGATGCAGTTTTCAACACCAGAGAGACTCCCAGCCAGGAGGCTCGGGTGGGCTCTAAGCATCAGCATGGCGCATGTCCCAGGAGCACCGTACACCCCCCTCCTCATTAGATACACCTTCTCCTTCTCGAGGCATCAAAGTGACACTGCCCGTCTGCAGGATGCCAAACCGGGGAAGAGCTGATACGAAACTCATCAATGCTCATCCGGCAGCAAACGCTTGTTCCATCTTTCCACTGCGGGAGACATGAGCAAACAAAGGGAAAAATCCCTCCGTCGAGAGAAGGCTGCTGGGGGAAAGGAGAAGGGCTGAGGGGGTAAAGGGAGAGAGGTGGTGGAGGGGTAGGGAGGAAGAAAAAAAAAGAAGTCGGCGCCGAGGACGGGATTAACACTTCCCCCAGCACGAAATTGCTTTGCCTGGAGAAACGTGGTCCCTTTAGCTGCACTCTGACGAGATGAAGGAAGGCCATTATGCCCCCGTTCACACGGACTAAGAACTCCCGCTGCTAACCCGAATTTGGCTTTATATGAAGGCAATCACCTAAGTTTGCCCGGGCGGCAAGGTGAGGAGGGGGGGGGGGAGGAAGGGGAGGAGAGAAAGAAGTCTAACCGATGCTCCGTTGGAAGGTAACTTTTCCAAGATGAAATATTTCCATCGCTTTTTCCTCCCCCCTTCTTTCAATGCTCGAAACTCGCACGGCACGTCATACCTTCCCAAATCTCTTTCCCACCTCAATTTCGTCAAATTGGACAGACAGACGGGAACATCTATACAGTGTAAGAACACGTGTAAATTACTCGACGGATACAGTTATATGATATACCGGCAAGTATATCCAGTTCTGATTGACACAAGTTCCTAAACACGGGCACTCTTTTATGTAGACTAGCCAAAGAAAGCCTGATTCCGGCCTTCAAGAACGCCCGTCAACTGGGCTTCCCGGCGAACAAGAGAGGCCCATGGGTTAGCGCCCTTCCAGGATGAACGAATCTCATTGTGAGCTGTCGACTCGAGAGAAAATAATGACAACCAGTTCGCCACTACTTTAGGAATTATTCGTCGCTTTTGCTCCGACTACCAATTTGTGCTTCCTAGTGGTCGTTATTATGCCGTCAACTGAATTTAAGATCGTAAAATTAGCAGATCGCTGGTCTTGCGTTTAATTTTAGGTGCAATGTTAACCCTCAACTGAATTTTTAACGGTGCAATGTCCCGAGGATCATTATTTTTCAGCGGATAACTGGACACGTGTTGGTCACGAAAGCCAAGCCAAATCAGACAACAACCGTGGCTGCAGGCACAAAATTATTAGAGAACTGGATTGGCCGGTTTACAAAAGCAGAAAAAAATGTGCGGAGGCGGAGAGTACAGTTTTAAACCGCAGTGACTCCAGGAGATAGCTAAAACAGTCTAAAATTTGTACTCCTGTTGATCCTCAATATCGTTCACCTGTGCATGTAAAAATGGCCGAGAGAAATACATTTTTCGCCTATAGACTTGCAGCTTCATACCTTTGATGTCTACAGAAACAACGAAAAACGCTCCTTTCCTTCGGTGTAATGCATGAGAAGGTTACCCCCGTAACTTACCCTTTCCCCTCCCTCCTGCCTTTTCCCCTGCTCCCAAACAAGCCTTTTCCTCCGAACGAAGTAAGGCCCTCCTGAATGGCCCTTACAAATCAAATATGCGACGGGTTCCTATTCTTCTAAGGCAATGAGCGCCATAGAAAATCGGGCATTTGCTATTTCTTCGTCCGAGAAAACCATCGCAGGGGGATGTTATGGCACTTTTCTTTGCCCCGAAATGAGCTGTTTTGAGTTGGCGCCCGGCCAACGTCTACTTCTGCACGGAACCGCCTCCATTGGGCTTCACCGACTTTCTCCTGCGACTTAACTCTCATCAAATTAGGCTGCGCAGGGGTGTGCTTCCAGGTTCACGATAATTCGGATGCCTTAACTACAGCCGGTGCTCTTCACCAGGATATTCCGTGTCGGCTCAGGAAAACACACTACGTCCACCCCTCTGTGGGCTTTAGCCAAGCCGTATAAAAAAAACAAGCGAATAAAAAAAACCGCGCAGGTGACGTGACACACATGAACCCAGCAATTTAATTCAATTAATGTATCTGTACACAAAATCAGGCCGTAATTAAATTCGCCGCACTGGCGTCAAACATTCTCGTAATTTATCGCTGACTTTGACATTGATGTGTTCATAATAACTGCCGAAATACAGAGCGAGGCAGTAATAACGCGATTATTCTTTCAAAATATTGCCACAGCATAGCCCCATAACTGTTCACAGTAACCTATCGTCCTTTGCACATTTTGCACGCTGGTGTGTATAGTGTGTAAACTTGCACAACTGCACAATCGCGATGCAGCCCCATAGAGTATGTTGCTCTCTCTTTTTTTAACCAAAAAAATTGCTCGTTTGCGAGAACTGCACTCGAAATTCAGGCATGGGAAGTATTGTTAAGTGCTAACATAATTTAAATCCTCTGCTGGTTGAGCTATTCAAATGTCAGTACAACTGGCTGCATGGGTTTTTTTTGTTGTTGTTTTTCTTCACAAAAATAACAACCGATTGGTGTCCAGAAAGGCGTTTCATAAAAATACGCCTGGAATGTCGGACGCACGCTAATGAAATTCACGTGATTAAGTTGGCATTTTAAAATGACAGCATTACTGGATCAAACTAGCAAAAAAGACCAAACCTCTTCTCACATCACATAATTTCCCAATTAAACCAGAAACAGACAATATCAACACTGATTACCTCCCTGTAAGTTTCAATGAAATGTTATTGTCTGTTATGAGATATTATCTCAGATCTCTTGTTATTGTTGGCAACACGGGAATGGCGTGACTGATTGTGAGGTAGCTGGAAGGCGAAAGTACATCGGTTGTGGGTGCATGCACGAATAAAACAAGGCCTTCTCAAAAAATATTCCAGTGAATTCCCAACGCAAGGTTAATGATGTACTCTTAACATATACTTTACCTCGAATATATAGCATGTACCTCCACCGTCTCCCACCCAACTCCCCCGTCACAATCACTTGAAAGCAACAGTCCTCGGAAATAAATCGGTCCACCGTCAAAATCTCTATTCCAGCATGGGCGACAGTGCCGGTCGAGTTCACCGGGTTCCGAACTCGGTTCCGGACGGCTCCATTCTCCCAACTATCAATCGTAAATGACGCGAGTAATCTCAGGTACGCCGATAGCTCTGATTTGACAGCAGGCAGGCTCCCCTTCGGATGAAGCAGAAGCAATGGAGGCAGCAGCAGCATCAAGCAGGTCCGCCATGTTCCTGGCCGCGGCTTTGACGGGCGCGGGGCCAGGAGTTTACGTCGAATTTAAGACCGCAATAACATGATAGCGTCTCGTAATAACCGGAGGCAGTGAGCCGTAGCTGGAAGTTTACGTTAACTCTGGGAGTCGTTGGGGAGCGAATAGCAGCGGAAAGAAAATTGAGTGAAATGACAAGGGCCACTACCGAGGGCGATTACACCCCGTACGAAGGGAAAGAACGGAAAAGATTGACAACGCTCTCATCCTGAAGATGGGACCGAACCATATTCCCTCTGAAACGAATTAAATTAACGAGTATACCAACCCTCCTCCTCCTCCTCCTCCCAGGCCCCACCCACTTTCTCCTAGCCAACCTACACAAACTCCTCAGTCTCGTTCGCTCCTCGATGTTAATGGCGGCGGGTAATTTATTGTTGCTTTTAATTGCTCCCTGGCAGCAGATGTGCCTTGAGGGAATTGCGGCCCGAGCAGAAAAAGAAGGTTCGAGTACCAGCAGTGGCCTCTGAAGAGGAAAAAAAAGGGGGGGCAAAGAATCGCCATGGAAGTCGAGAAAAGGAAGCCAATTTCGGAAATGCAACCTTCCCTACTAAATACCCGTATCTCTGCAGTAATGTCTTTCGACCTAGTCTTCCGGTATTTACAATAGTCGACATTAAAGGTTAGGCATTTACAGAGCTCTCTACGGAACCACATCATGGAAATTAATATGAATTATGGCTAAATAAGTGATGCACTTAATTTCAGTTCATCAAACCTGGCGCCTCTTACCACCAGTCAATGGTATTTCATAGCCAGTGAACCTTCCGAGGAATTCAAAGCCCAGTGCAATCAGTGGCCAGATGCCATGTTTGTCCAAGTTGTATTTGCAAATATAGGGGAAAGAAAGTAGAAAACAAAAACAAATAAAAAATGCGAGGCATCCGAAGCGAAACGGGCCCCATCCCCCATCATACCTCGGGGACTTCAATATGATTATGCGATGCCCAAAGGGTCTTCCAGGTCGAGTAAGGGGAAGGCCGCCCAACCCCCCAGAAAATAGGCAACGGCAGCGGAAACCCACTTACCGGGAGCCCCTGCTCTCACAAAGCCAACTTGGCGCCATCCCGCTCCAACTTTGCAATTTCCTTCGATTTGCTGCATTTGAATGTCCCCCAACTATTTTAGGCGCACAATAACGGAACTATGGGTCGTTTCTTTCTTATCTCGGCAACGGACAAGAAGTTTGGTTTTATCGTGATTGTTGCCGACAGGAAAAGAGAGGCTGCGAGGCAGGCTTTATCTCAGCGACTCCTTTTGCCGACAGGGCCTTGAGTACAGAGTAGCAGGGCAGCCATCATTTTTTCCAACATTAATCCTAATGACTCTTTCCTCCAAAAAATGGCACACGCAACTGAGGTAGTTAAAAAAAATGAAGTCAACTACGCAAAACCCTGGGTTATTCAGTTTTACATAAGAACACCGAGTTAAGGCTCATCTTCCCCCCGCGGATTACGCACCTGTTCAAATCAGCAAGGATTACCTTCATTAAAGTCCGGCGGCGGGGACTTTTGTGCCAACCAAAATTACTGGCCATTCAGGATTGACATTATTCCTGGAAAAACGGCTCTCCATTCTGGATGAGAACCCCCCCCCCCCTCTCCTCTCGCAAAGCCTGTCTGTTAGCGGCTCAACGCGTGTACTTTCCATCGGCCCCCAAAAAGAACCGGCCCTATAGACGACTCGTGATGCACTTACCTCTCTCTCTCTCTCTCTCTCCCCCTCCCTCTCTCTCTCTCTCTCTCCCAACCCCCGCCCCCCCTCTCTCTCTTGGAATCAGTTTTGAAATACCCCCGAAATTCAATGGAACCGTCATGAACATTCCGGCGGCATCCGGGATTAAAATCGTGCGGACTCGTGAATAACCACGCGCGGTCTAACGTTGAAACAGACGGGGATCTAAAAAGGAGCGTTTGGGCTGCAAAAGCATTCGCCAACTATTTCCATCCCTTGCAGGCACAACCCCGCATCCCCTACCTCCCCAGCCCACCCTTCCAAAATGATTAACCTTTCATAATATCTCAGCGCCAGCATCGCGTGAGGGGCACGCGCAAGTAAAAATCACCGGCCATCCAGCATCTCAACGCCGAAGGAAAATGGCCGTCTTTCCTTCTCCTTTTTTCCCCCCCTTCCATTATACCCTTCGGAAGACGCTGCTTCATTAAAATCGCCCGCCTCATTAAACCTCTGGAAAGCATTAAAACCGAATGCCTTGCTTCACCCATTGTTTTTAGAGGAAAGGGAAGCTTACAGCACGTGCACACGAGCCAATACTGACGAAACGTCCGTGTAGCCGCTTTTTTTTCTGATGGGGGGTAAGGGGGTTGAGGGAACTGGTGGGGTCGGGGTTGGTGCAAGGTAGTCGAACTCTCCCAGTCCATCATTCCGGGCGAGGCTGGCACCAGAAACAATGGGTGCCGATTCCTCCTCGCCAGTCCCTCTCGAAACAGAAAAAGAGAGAGAGTTGGGAGAGGGGGGGCAAAACAAGAGAGCCTGATTAGTTAGTGCAAATGCCCTGTCAGGAAGACTGCATGGCAAGGATGCAGGAAACGGATTGCGCCTTTCCTGCGGAGTTTTATGGGAGCCGTATCGGGTCTAATGCCCCGTGGAAAAGGGGAAGGGAGGGGCTCCCGGGAGCAGCCGGGCACCAGATTACCCAGGATCCTCCACGGTGCACGAATTTCATCACAGTCGAGAGAGCTTCGAACAGAAATCTGAGGCAAGGGGGGGGCAGGGGCAGGTTGAGCGGGGTTGGGGTGGGGTGGGGGGAAGTAGACTACGATTTTAAAATTAGCTCGGCTCCGCCGACGGAATGGATTGCACCGAGGAAAATGAGCTTTCCGTGTAGGAAGAGCTTGTCGCACATAGAATATCATATTTGGAGGGATCAGTGTGTCTACCCTGACAGGGCCGTTTTACTTTTCTTGTCATGTAGGATTTGAGATAAGGCCTTAGGATTCCAAGAGAGCGCAGCCAAATCATATTTTCGGAACTACCCAATCAGCACGGTTCGGTAATTTGTAGATTCGGATGGGGAAAGGAGGAGGGAGGTTGACACAAAGTCGAAACGTCCAATTTGTTGTTGTCTCGCATTTTCACTTCTCAAATAATTTCACGACTGATCAGCTTAGGTAAGAAAACAGGCTTCGTATAGTAATTCCTCCACTGCATACAGCCTGTAGGGTTGCTGGGCCGTCCCAGTCAAGAGACACGCCTCAGCTAGAAGGGTTACACCGAGGGGTACTCTTCCCCAGCTCTTGGGAACGCATCATGCCATCAAATTTGCGTTACACAAGTTCTAAACATATTTTTTCCCCTCCTTTCTCCGTCCCTGCCCGTGTTATAAATACATCCCAACTACCTCCAGTGCGGCACACTGACCATGTTGTAAAGCTCCCCACTGTGGCGTGGAAAAGCAGAACTATAGCACTCCCCCGCCCCCTGTAAAAAGGGAAGCTAATTAACTCAACCTCTGGTATCTCATTAACTCATTTTCCTACCTGCACGCCATCAGAAACTGTTCTTGGAAAAGCAGCGCACGCCAGAGGCCTCAATTCTACATGCAGAATTATTCGCACATTAAGGTCCTAACCCTGCAGTATGCGCCTTTTCCCATCTCCCATTCTCATCTCTATCGCCCGCGGCGATACATGCTCGCTGAAATCTCCCCGCAGTTACCATGGAATATTTGAATACCGCGGGTGCAGCCGAAATACCCCCGGAAAACTGAAGAACTGCTCGACCCCCACAACGCACTCCACCCTCTCATGCCACTCCCTCCCTCCCTGCTTGCACCACTCTCTCTCTACCCTAGAGCTACGTGGTTTTGCAAGCCCAGAGAAAGTGCAGGTCTTGTTCTCTCCACTCCCATCCCGCACCTCCTTTTTCCCCACCCACTACGATATCTGAAAAGCAGGCACAGTTTCAAAACTTGCCCGAAAGAGAAATGACGCGGTAAGCAAACGGGATTGCTCGTTGCTCAAGTTTGCCAGGGATCGACGTACAAAGTGGGGGTATATGCTCTGGCGGCAACAGGAAGCCGGATGGAGATGTTTTGTGCAATAACACGGTTGGTATACTTCATTTCCAAGTGCCTCTAGTAATCGCTCAAGTGGGAGGAGGGGGAAGGTGGATAGGAGGAAAAGCAGATTCATAATCCCCTTCCTTGCCACGTCCCCCATTGTTGCAAGTACTTCCCCGAATAAGGGGAATAAGGAGACTAAAAAAGAACGCGCCCTCCAACTTATGCAAAGGGCCCACTTTGCCTATAGGTGCGCGCACACTAGCACCGGAGTTAACTTCCAGGCCAAAGCAAAATTTCCATTCATCAACTTGTACATACCAGCAAGGTAAATTTAAAGTATCTCCGCTTTCTTTTCATTCAATTCCTAAGTTGTTCAGCTTCGGATCAAGTGCTGTACAGGTTCAACCAAGAAGGAAGAGTCACCGGTTTCAACACTTTCCTTCTTTTGCTGTTAGAGTTAGACAATAAACTGAAAATATTCCATTAATGGCTCTTGTGAGGTGAGAAAATCCTCCTTTCCGCGATGGTGAGCGACACAGGGAAGTACGCGACGGGACCCTAAACCTCCACCCAAGTTGCATGATTGAGTCTAATCTAGGCTCCTGTGCGACCTATAGCCCGGTCGAATCACTTTGACCGCAAAGCCACTCCCAACATATGTCCTCCACGTACGTGTTGCACCCCCATTTTCTTCCCCTTGCACACAAACCCCTCCATATTTGCAAAGGCTTTGCACCGGTCCCCTTGTGAAAACTCCCTTCCCTCCCTCCCTCCCGTCCCCTCACACACTCTCTCTCCTCCCGCGTTAATTTCGGATCGGGCGGCCTTAGCCAACTTCGGGAACCAGCCCATCTGATGCCGACAGCCCCTCCAACAAGCATAATTCGAGCACACTCGGGCGTCCTGTTAGCCTGTTACCTCCACAAACCCACGTCAATGGGAGCCAGGCCCATGTCCCTACAGAAAAGCAGGCCTTGCGGAAATTTGCAACCAGAGTAATCTTGCACTCCCGGGGTTCCGTTGAGGGAGGGAGAGGTAGGGGGGAAGAGAAACGGCAGGATACAAATAAATTCCGCAGACTCGGAATTCAATTAGTTTACTTTGCTTACTTTCAAGGGAGAGAGAGCCGGATTCTCCTGCCTCCAACCTCCACCCGCCCAACCTGCCCTCCCCCCTGCAGGTAAGAAATGCATGGCTTCACCTGAGCGTCATATAGCATTTTCGGATCAACTCTTGTTCTAGCCCAAGGCTTTGGTGCGCCAAAAATTAGTCTTTGAGCACCTGAAATTTTTTTGACGGACCAATTGGCAGCCGGGGGGAGAAAACGCATGGGGTAGGCCTAGGCGAACTTTGTTTGAACTAACGGGCCTGCCTGCATTTATTCCCAGGTGACTTTGCCATAAATTTAACAGGCCATGTAGTGTAAAGTGCACACTGGGGCAAAGATAAACAAAAGAATTTTCAGAATTTGGCCCCAACTCACCCACCGCATACTCCCAGCATAGCAAACGCTCACGTTCGGAATAGTCCCGCGGCTAATAACTAACGAGCAGGTAGGCCTAACTAGTGCAAGTAGTTGAAAATGTCATAATTTTGTTAAAATTTTGTTAGCGAGCATTTCCTGGAAATTAAGTCAGCAGTAGTTCACCAAACTCTCTGTTGCATACGCTGCACATTAAAATTAAGAGCAACTTTGTTTCGAAAAAATTCTGCTCAATTCGAGTATTTTTCACTCTTGAAATAATTGCACCAACTTCTTTTGAATGAAACATTTTCCTCGGTGACATCAAAGGTCATTTTCTGAAGTACCACTTTTGCTCAAACCAAATTGAAAATTTGATCTAAAAATGCGGGTAATGAGTCAGCTCAAGGACAACGTTCTCTCGCGAGTATTGGGTGGTATACGTATTTCAAGTCTATAAAACGTGCAAAACCACTCAAAATAATTTAACACAATTAACGATTAAATGCGAAATCCTGTACAGTCGCGAGCAAAAGGTGGGGTCAGAATCTCCAACATATTCACTCTAAAATCGGTGACAGAGAATATACAGCAGGGGACATCACAATTTTGAGATACTCCGCCAAGCACTTGTACTCCCCTAGTACAATTCATTGGAGCAGGGACATGTCCCGCTCTACAGAAAACTAGTAGGAACTTCTCCTCCAGGCCCCTCTCACGATTGCATAGTCTATGTATTTCAGTGCAATATTAATAAAAGCAAATACAATCAGGATCGAAAGTTTTGTCGATGGTAATCCCTATAATAAGTTACTACATTTCAAATGGCAAAATAATCGGAAAAATCGCGTATTTAGTTACTTTTCAACATCCACCCTGGCCCATGCAGTAGAAGCAAGAAAGATCTGCAGAGTAAACAGCATCACATTTTACTCGCTTTCCATTGTCATCATTGCGAGCGCGGCTGTTTATAACATTTCGGTGCCCCCCTTCCACGAGACCCGGGCGCTGCTTCCTACAAACCCTCGTTAGAGTAGGCGCAATGGGGAATCCAAGTTCCATCGGCGACCGTAACCAATATGTCAGGGACAGGAAAAGAGCAGTTAGAAACTCCGGAGAGGATCCGGGGCGGCCGCAGCGACCGTCCAGTTTTGCCGTCGCCCTGCAGCTTGTACGCGCCAGGCTCCGGTAGCCAGGGAAATGGAATGGCATCGACAAGGGGATTTCTATAGGCAGCACACAGACCGGAACCAGGAGGGGGGAGGGGGGGGGGACTGAAAAGGGAAAAGGGGGTGAGCGGAGGGGGGCAGCAACCGGGCCAGAGAGAACCCACACCGTGCAAGACCTTTCTCTCTCTGTACTGTTGGAGTGCGCCCCCGCCCTCTCATTGCGTCGAAATTCGTAAACATGTCCGCCTATATACGGTCCAGTTGTTGACAAAATACAATTGGTATCGTATTGGCGGCTCATAAATTGAGCCGGATTTCCGGAATATATTGTGTCGCTGTCAGATGGAATCGATTTCCCGGGATCTATTGCGCTGTATGCATCAATGGCCCGGAACAAGTTCGGCGGTCTCCATTTTCATGACCAATATTTGTCGCCCGATAATTAATAAATTATTGGCTAAATATCTGGGAAACTATTAATCCGCCCCCAGCCCCGCTGCACCCTTTCTGGACACCACAACAACCGAAGCGGTTTGATGCGCATTAGCGCTAGCTTCGGCTGCCTGGGCACGTTATCTCGCGACGATTTGGAATATAACTTAACCCATTTATTTAGCTCCCCTTTCTGCAACACCTCCAATATAAATGGGTTGCGTATCAGCGCCCCAGATAAAATGTCGCACCTTATAAACCAGCTGAACCGACTTCCATGTCATACACATGAGCAGGGTTCGACGTGTGGTTCTAACCTTAATAGCGCTGCCCACCATTAGCAATAAAATCTACTATAGCTCCATGAAAGTTTATTGTTTGCTTTTTTTCGTCACTCATGTGTAAGACAAAGACACCCAGTCACGTCATTATCGGCAAACATTAGTGAATGAACGCAGGACTTTACAACGGCAGGGTCTAGACTCTCGAGTTACTGCATGACTATACGTATAAGTCGATGCTGTTGATAAACTTACTTCATCAACTCGGGAACATTAAAGATAGGTCGTCTCCCATAACGATCTCGGCAATTTTGCCTACTAGGGTGGGCAGCCAATTACACAGGATTAAATGCACTCGGTAGATTGTAATACACCCATAGCTGCAGCAAAACCGTCCGTTTGGTCTACTGCCGCAACAACTCGTTTAGACTACAACTCCCTCTGGAGGCATAATAGAAAGTTATAACTAGGGCCGGCAGGGCGATAAAGCAGGCTGCAGAACGGCCGCTTCCGGATTCGAACCCTGCAACGTCACGACCACAACGTGAAACATTCCCGGATTAACTCCTTGGCGGCAGCAGCGGGCCAGCTTGCATGGTGAGAATCCGGGAACTGCTCTAAACTATCCGCGGCGGCGGCCCCCATCTCCTTGGCGGGCCTGAGGCGACGCGATTACCAGCCCAAGTTCGCTTGTTCCTGCAGAACACCAGTGGTATTCCGGCCTCGAGCTTTCCAGCTTGTGGTGTGATCCTACACGCACAATCCATTCCGAGACTACTTGGTGGCGAACGACCGCAACCGCAGCCAGAGTGATTTTTGTCACGCCTTCAGAACAGCCTTCAGCTCTTACTTGTCCTTCAGCACTAGCAGCGGGAGCTATTTGCCTAGTCCTATAGCTTTCGATACTGTACAGTGTACAGTACTTGCGTAATTCCTGGCCAATTCTGCATATCCCACCTTTCCCCTAGCCTTATTCACCCAGTCAGGAGGCAACATACTAGTAGTTACGTAAAATCGAGATTACAGTACTAACACAAACCACGGTATGTTATGAGCTGCATTGCAACGCAACCGATGCCCAACCTCTCCCAAGTTGCACGTCCTTCTAGCGCCTGTGGGTTATGCAGCGCGTGCTACAAGGGTGCGGTTGCATATCGGGCCAGGATGAAGGAAAAGTGGCTCGCCAACATTCATCCCCGGACATGGATTTCCTCTCAAAAGGACAACTTCAAACGGAGTTCAACCTATCTCTCGTTTATATGCTGACAGTAGAGTGATGTAATTGCAAGGTAGAAAGGGGCCAGTTATTGCTGTTATGCCATGAAAACTAGACTCTTTCATGTTTTACGGACCTAGAAAGAAGTGAATTGTCCCATTCCATCTGCGTTCCTTTCCTCCCTACTCTATACTGTACAGTGTAACCAACCTGGAGGCGCAAATTGACCGTGACGGAATGCTGAAGAAAGGATCCTTCCCAAAATAGATGTTGTCGCTGTGCGCCATAATTATTGGCAGAGATTGTACCGGTACTTAACAATATCAGAAGCAAAAGTGCAGCTCATTTTTTCCTATTGCGTTTATGAGTTGTGAAAATCAGAGTTTGAAATTAGATGCGAGAATTTTCAGCTTTTAAATTGGCGACAGGATTTTTTTATTATTATTATTATTTTACAGCAGTGGTAGGCCTACATGTAAATCAAGACCAATAAATTGTTTGTGCCGCGTATTACTTGCTATACTGATATGAAATGAAATCGATGATGACACAAAACTTGTTGCACAATGTGGCAACCCTTCAAAATGGGAATTATAATGTAAGTACCGACGCGACGGTACCTTTTTTTTTTTGCTTTTTTTTGCTATACACGCTTATTTCAAAACATGACTCAAAAACTCCTATGACAGGCAGAGGTTTCGAATCCTGACAGCTGCTATTGTCCGGAGTAATTTTAAAACGCCAGGCACATTTCTCATTAGACAAGGAGCTTTACATGAGATTACAGTATTAGCTACAAAGAAAAAGAAGCCAATCCGTATAAAATCAAATTTAAAAAAATAAAAATGCCAGTCCACTGCGCGTCTATAGGGATAGGCTTTACAGCTCTTTCAAATAACCCATCATTAGGCAGTGGCAGCCGGGTGCACGCTCGAATACAATATTGGTCTTCTCCTATAATTATGTCATTGACAGCTAATCACGCCTATAGACAGCAGCACAGCGTCGAAGGGCGCACTCTTTATTTTGTAATCGCTTTCTAAAATTAGTCGACAAAATGAAAAGTTCAGAATTAATCAGACGTGCAGGTTTTCCCCTTTAATTAAAGGACCATCTCTCCCCCTCCTTTACTCGCCAATCCAGTAATTCTTCCTCCGTGATTAATGTAAATAATTTATCCGTCGGGGAGAGAGGAGTGCGGGGAGGGGGCTGGTGGAAACAAGGATTAGCGCCGTACCATTTCTCCCAGCTCTCCGGCAGTAAAAATGCTGTAAGATTCTTAATTCGATATCATAAAAGAATAGATCCAATTTCCCAAGGAAAGGGGAGATGCTCGCTGGCTGCCACTGCACCGGATGGCCCGGAGAATAAAAAGACCCGTAGCCAGGCTCCAATTGGCGCTGGGAGCCTGATTGACCTCCCACTGAAGACTGATGAAACCTGCAGCAACAAAGCCGAGACCCTCAACCCAAAAAAAAGCGCTTCTCTTTTCCTCTCTGGGCCTGTGTAATTCCTTTGCCGGCCGTTTCCTTGTAGGACCAACCCTGTCCTTTTATTCCCCCCTACCACCCGGACCTCCCTCCCCCTCGCAAAGTCAGCCACCGCGACAATATTGGATGCCCTTGTCCCTATCTCATCAGTAATAAAATTCCACTTTCCGGCCCGATTGATTCCTCCACTTTAATTCCTATCTGCCCGTGCGCCCGGAACAAGAGATAAGAGCCTTCACAATGTTTCTCCGAGCTACTGCGTTATATCCTCGACTCCCAGACCCTTTTTTTTAGACTTTCTTAGAAAATTCCGCTCTTATTTGCGAGCCCGCTCCTTTACAAACATTTTATAATTGCGCCGTTGTTGGGAGAGGAAAAAAATCCGAGCTGGAGTTTCAACTGATTGCTAATCCTGTAAATGGATTTGGCTCGGATTATTAACACATGACATGGCGGGGTTGGGAAGCCCACGCAGGCCAAACGCTACCCTATTATGTCCTGCCACACCCTGCTTAAATTACAGTTTTGTGTTGCAGTATTCAAGAGGAGAGTTGCTACTTGTTGCAGGCTGCATCTAAGCACAGCACAGTAATTAATTCCACTTCAGGCTGACTCTGCCACTGTGCGGGTTAATTACCTCCCCCATCCTTTACGGGTCTACGCGCACCGAGCTCTACTAGCAAGTGTATACAGTACAAGACTACACTGTGAAGCCTGGCCCGCCGGGTTGGGTGGGTGGTTGGTTGGATGGGGCGGGTGGCGCCACTCAGACTACAACATATAATTGCTGGGGCCACAACACTATCTGGCCGAGTCTTTGACCGGCCTTCGTTACCATGTGTAGAGCAGGGCACACGGCGCATTGAACAAATTTTAACAACGTGTACAGTATCCCAGCGTACAAGAGGGGCGTCAGAGAGCCGATTAACCGCTCCCACGGATTACGGATAATTCCTAGGCGAGGTAGGGGTGGGGTGTGTGCGAGAGAGAGAGAGAGAAGGGGAAAAAAATGCTGCGAGGGAACCCGATAAAGTGGGCCGCGAAACTCAGTAATCGGTGTACAAATTTCTAAATTCCATTAGCGCTTCCCAGGGATAATATATTTACTCAATTCGCCAGAATAATGTGTTTACCTCATTACGCCTGGTATTTCGTAATTTACCGAGGTTTCATTACACTTTCATCCAACTCGTTTGCACTTTACATGACCCGCGACCATAAAGCAGGCATTTTAACAATGCCGAAAGGCCCCCGAAATTTAGTGTATTTGCTGCCCACAAATGCAGATACTTAAGCCATATATCGCGCGGATTTATGACAACGCCTCACTCAAGTTTCGCGATAAAAGCAACTAATGGGGGAGGCAAATTATTTACAAATCTAATAATACGCAACCGCATTATTAGGAGCGGGGGTCTTCCGGGTAAGCACGACCTATAAATCTCAGACTTGGGGTTGTTGGATGTGCCAGCCAGCTTAGCCGCCAATAAATAAATCGGCAGATAAATCCGGGCACATCTACACCGGGCGACACTTGGGCTTCCCCTCTACCTACTCTCCTGGACGCCATATTACAAAATCCTCCAAGTTGGAAAGCCACCTCCCCCCCCCCTCTCTCTCTCCATCCTCGGTTCCTCCCACCCCTGCCCCCCTCCGAACACTCCTCATCAGAGCTATAGCCTTCCGCCAACTGCCAGACGCAGGCCTCCTCAGTAAATTATGCACGCCCAGTGTATCTGGTGAAAATCATCAGGGATTATGCAGTCTGGCAAGTGACGACCATTAGCCCCCCTCCCCCTCCCTACTCCTCCCCTCATAGCCCCCATCTACCCTCACCGCACGACCGGTAAATCGGCTGCTTGAAATTAGTCAACCCATCAGGATTGATAGTTTCTCTGCTTAGTGCTCTCCACACCTCTCATACAGGGTTGTACGCAAAGACAGATCCAAATTTTTCCGAAGCGGTGTCAGACAAGCCCAATGACAGCTTGGTTGCGTTTCTTAATTGGCACCCAGTAAAACGGACGTTGGTCCAGACCTGAGAGGGGCAAAATACAATCCATTTTGCTGGTGCCCACCCAAAATTGCAGGACAGTAAAACCTAGTCAGGACCGGACGTGCCAGGGGTTAAGGGTCCGTCTCGAAGCGGCGGCAGCTAACTCACACGTGCCCCTCCTCTCAGCAATGTCGATATATCAATCCGGGTTCGGTGGGGAACTGCCACGACCACGAATTATCGGGACGCCGGTGAAAGATTTAGGGGCCTCCGTATTATTTCCAGCTAATCTTTCATTCCGAGCGGCTCTCAACCCGAGAACCCCCCTCCCCCTCCCCCGCACCAGATCTTCCGAAAAAATGGTGCCCCGCCCGTTTTTATGACACCGTTTTCTGTCCTGGCCTCCACTTGTGGAGAATAACGCGTACCCAGCTTTTCTTCTTGCTTTTTTAAGAACGTTCCCGGGTGGCTACAAGTAGGTCCGAGGCGGTTGTCGCTTTTGTTCCGATGCTTACACTGCACTGTACTGAAGGCTTCCTGCATTGAAGGAGCCTGACAGCTGGATACGACAACCTTTCCTTTCCTGCAAATAATATGTCCCATCTTGAACCAAGTTTCCAATGCATGACAAATAAGTGCCTTCAGGTGAGTAGCATCGCCCCCAAACTTCCACTCCCGTCCAACCACCAAAAAAAAAAAAAGATGGCTTCTGCAAGGACAGCCCTCCCAATAGTTGTGAAAGTATCGCCTGTAAAATCCCAGCAGCTGCGCCCGCCCTACAAAGAGGGCCTTGAATGCCGAGTTTCTCTACAATGGCCTCGGTTACGGAGTTTCTACTTCAGAAGCCAAACGGCCGGTCTGATGGCATGGCTCCTCTGTCGAACCATATTTTACTGCCCTTTTACGGCTTAGCAAACGGCAAGAACCTATTGGAATGTCTGCAGGGGGGGAAATCGCCTCGTCCTCCTGCGGTCACTTCGATACCAAAGTAATTGCCTGGATACTTATCTGCATTTAGTGCTGCGGGTGGGCAATTTCGTTCGCGTATACTACGAGGGATGAAAGCCAGTCTGACTCACCTAGAAAGGAAGAGAGGACACAGTTAGCTTCGTGTATACGCACACACTACGAACAGGAACATGCACACCGTTAATATGACGTATAACACAACAGAAGCGCTGTTTAACACTAATGTAATTAATTGGAAAGTAATTGCGAGGGAGAAATTCGCAGGTAATTCCTCCCTTGGCTTAAAGAAGGGTGGTTTCTGTGAAACTGTCAAAATTGCATTTTCTGGTGCATATCATACATATTTTTGAATTAGTTCATGCTTCCGATTGTGTTCACCTGCAGGCAATTACTTCATTGCCAATACAGGGTGATGAGTTTAGGAATAATTGATGATTGAGGCTCCTTGCGAATTCCACTGGGGAAAAATTATTACAAACCCTCAACTTCCAAGACCAGATTTTCAGTATTCAGAGAACCCTTATTTAAAAACGCAAATTCGCTTTTTCGTCTATTACTGTGAACAACATTCGCTAAAAATTGTGAGGGTTCACTGCAAAATCGACCCTGGCAGGGATACTGTTAGCAAAAAGATAAGAAATTCAAGGTCATTACCGCCTGTCCATCCTGCTCATCCGCGACGAGTGTACAACCTCCCCTCCCACTCTCCCCCACCTGCCCTCTTCCCACTGATGCCTACAATAAATTCCTATACCCTGCCAAATTGACATCACGTGGAAGCCTCCGAACAGGTCCATTACTCGTTGTCTGCAGGACCAGCGGCTCAGAGAATGAAAATGAATGTCTCGTCACCGGGAAAGAAAAACAAGAAGGCGGGCTGGAAGGAACGAAGCGTCAGAAAAACGGAAAGAAAAATAATTCCACGAGGGAAGGAGAGGAAATGACGCATGCACAACGCAAAGGGCGGAATCATGCAGAACTTTTTTTTCTTTTTTCTTTTTGAAACGAAAGGAATTCTGCCACTCGTTTTGCTATTCATGGTATTTGCCATACAAAGGCCACGAGAAAATAGCTCCCAGCGACCTATCCTACGGTCGCAGAAAAGAAGAGGTAGGGGAAAGAGAGAAAAAAATCTTCTCCTTAACTTGGTGTTTCCCGCAGCAATGAAACACAAACAAAACGCTCCACCGCTTTGAAGAATTCAATTACTGCGAGACTAACAACCTCACGGTCCATTTTTTCCTTCCCTGCATGAAAAGGTGAGGGCCCGACTTTATATGGAAAAAAAGGAGGTAAAAAGAGGACACGGGCTTTGTTGCCCCTCTTTCCCCCGTGCATGAGAGTTAATTTGCACCCAGGACGCCATTGTATGCTCTGCATTGTTTATCTTGCTAACAATTAATCCTCCAAGGAAGATGAGCAGTTACCACCAACACCTACTTTGTAAACCGCCGCGAAACATGACGTTTTCATAAAGTTCGTGTCAAATAAGCTGCATAAGCTGACTAATCATCTCCAAGAACACATTTCAATTTACTGGGGTCATTCTTTAACCCCCTTCTCTCCGGAAACGCATGATCACCTGAACTAATCCCCACAAGCGATCCAAATGGTAACGATTCATAAAATAATCTCAATTGACGCTAAAAATCTCATCTCGGTTTTTTAAAAACCGCGGGTAAAAAACTCCCTAAAGAAATTTCCATAATATATTGCCATATTCTTTGGCGATGAAAAGTCCATAACCTTGCGGGCGTGGCGTATAAAAATCTTGAAATGTCACTCTTGACGCAAATCGCTGCAAGAATCGTCGGTGACGTACCAGCCCCCACTTTCTTCTCTCCGTTAATTGCTATCATCATTCACACTGCACTGCTGAGCGATTCAACTCACCATCCATCTTATACATACTAAGCATTCCCAGCGGTGTAAAGAACAATGTTTATTTTCTTTATCCCCCCTCCCCAAACCGTGTCCCTCGTTCTCCAATGCAAATTACAATCAAACGCCAGTTATTTGGCTCAAAATAACAATGCTAATATTCATCCCATTCCCCATCATGTGAGTGAGAAGCAAACAGTTATTCTTAATACCTCACCATAATACAAAAATAATGTGAACCGAATATGCATATTTATTATTATTATTATTATTATTATTATTATTATTATTATTATTATTATTATTATTATTATTATTATTATTATTATTATTAGGCATAGCTAGCAGGTTTCTCATGTCAGGAAAGAAACTATTTATATTCAGCTCCTGAATACTGTCAACCTCTCCAGAGTACAGATACACTTCACTAAGAGAAAGAAAGGCCTGTCTGAATACCAACCGAGGAAGAAATAAGAAGGAAGGGGAGGCAGCTTCAGCTCCCCGTTTCCCCAAAAAGTCGGTCGACGGCCACCAAGGGCCCATCCTAGGCTCCTTCCTCACGTTTCATGTGTAAGAGTCAGAAATGGTATATCCTCTCTAGGGATCCACAAAGAAGATACGAGGACGGGAGTTTGCATATACGCGTCTGGCCCGGTAAAAGAGAGAGAGAGGAGGTGAAATGTATTTATAAGGAAGAGGATGGGGGGATGGGTGGGAGGGGAAGGGACCGTGACTGGGGCTGGAAACAATGTCAAGAAAGCAATTTGGTTTTTAGAGTTTTCAAGCAACCAATTTCGGTAACTACCCGCAACTTTTATACAACAGGCACTAGCCTAGTTGAGCAGCGCCCGTCTCCCCTTACTCTTCTTCGCCCAGAAATTTCCTTCACAGCTCTCTCGTGTTAGAGAGCAGCAATTTAGTAAGGAGTTCGTGATTCTATTTCCATTTATTATGGCTCGGCAAGTGGGGAAGATTATGCATCAGACATTCTATGGATTGTGAAGTTGGAATCGAGGGATGAGAGAACACCCCCAGAGTGGTGGGTGAGGGGAGGGGGAAGATGGAGAAAAAAAAGTAAGGGAGGAAGAAAGGGAGATACCATGTTCGGATCTATCAGACAGCAGGTAATTGATCATGTCAAGTGGCAGACGCCTGAAAAACAAATCTCGCTTGAAATCGCGCCCGTTCAAACAATTACTGATATTTTCTCACGGATTAAAAAATCTCTCCGGATAGAGAAAGAGCACAAAGCTTCCAGGTCGTACCGTGGTAGCGACAAAATAATGACACCTGAGGCGATGCTGAAAACTTTGCAGGGAACAAATAAGGGCAATTTTCATCATCGTAACGTTTCCTGGCAGGATTAGTACGTTCGTAACTCCTTAATTGCTCGGTCCCCGCCGGGCCATCGGAATGGACAGGCCGCCATCAGTCTGGCTCCTTAGGCCGGTCATAAACCCAGTGCCAATACCCCAAGTCATCCCACCTTGACACGAAGGAAACGAAAATCCGAGGCCAATCCCCCCGTCCCCGGAAACCTCCTCTTTCCTTTTTCCCCGTCCCTTTATTTGCATTGGCATAAAATCCACCTTTAAATTCCCGCCGCTGAGCCTTCCTGCTTTTGCCTCCCCCCCGAAGCCCTACCTAAGCCCCATCCGACTTTGGGATGTCTGTGATGGGGGTGGAAGGAAGAACAAAACACGGGGCTGGGGGGCCATCATCCTTCCTCTCCTGCTGCTGGAGGGAACAAAGAAGAGAAAGTCGATCCCCACGAAACGGATTTTTGCTACATGGCTCACTACGTGCGAGGGGTGTACATGACATGCCCCTCGGACAAGTTCGACGTGGGAGCGCATAAAAATCGGGGCCTCTTCCATCCCTCCCTCCCCATTCTCCCAGTCCTCCCCAGCCTCCCCAGCCTCCCTCCCAACCCCAGGACCGACGGTCACGTTGAAGGAAATCTACTGTAATGGCGCGCAGAAGCCACTCTCCGAGCATTTTTGGGCTTGCAGCCAGCCAGCCTCCGTTTGGAAGCATTAACAATCGCAGGGGTTCCATCCCCCTCACCACACACATACGCACACACCCTCACAAAAAAAAAAGGAGAAAGGAAAATCTGCTGCCCCGCCCTTATTCATCGGACAATTTGCGAGGACAGGGTTAACGCGTACGACCAGATTGGTCTTCGACCGATACCGTGACCTTAGTCTTTGCCAAAAAAAAAAAAAAAATCAAAAAAAATCGATGAGGCATATGGCTCTGAGCGGATCGCATCTGAAAGTTAAAACTTCCAGATGTTGCAATGACATACCGTGCACTACGTCATTCCCCCAGAATAAGCAATTTTTTAAAAAAATGGAGGGGAAAAAGTGGTGACAAAAGTGAGACAAAGCAATGATGTAGTAGCCTGAAAATAATTCCCCGAAAACAATTTGAAACCGTGCAACATGTGTGTCGCTCTGCACTTTAGAGCTCGCCATGGTCAAATGACCCGATAGGCCTAGCATGCCTACAACCGTGGGTGGAGCGGGAGTAACCAAGCCCATTAGCACAGAGTCCACACAAATTCACACACACGGCACGGTACAGTAGGAATTAATCGCCATGAACAATCACCGGTAACAAATGGAAAGGTAAACACGGGGCAAAACAGTGCGATTGCATGACTGCGACGCATGTACCGCCCTGAAATAAAAGCTCCCGCTGCATTTGAACACGTGCAGATAAATCACAGTGGGGGAAACCTGTGTGAGGATGAACTGCCGGACTGATGAAAAGCTTGTCCCTAACAGCACTTTGGCAGTGCAATCATTGTGACGCACGCTAGGGAAAACATCGGCTGCAGCTCACAAATACAACCCCTGCCCCCCAAAAACCCAGAAAAAAAAGGAATGTAATTCGCAAAACCTGCCAGTTGAGGAACGTCCGCTCTCCATCACACTGCTCCGTGTCAATTGGGTGCAAAAGTAATCATAACATTCTTGATGGGAAGGGGTTGGGGGGGCCAAAAGAGGCGTAATCAGTGCCAACCGGCGGCGCCATTCGTGACCGTGAAAACGTCCGTTTGGACGCGACGGCTCTTGATCATATGGTGGGAGGGAAATGTGGGCTCATTAGGTGCAATTTTCATAGCTCCCAGCCGTCGTATTCAAGCGGCGCTCATTCGTCTTGTTTGTGGCTAACGTCATCTTTAGAGGAGAAAGACGAGTCTGAGCGGCCTTTCCCAGAGATTACGGCCGCTTCTCGACGCTGACTGATTACCAGCTTTTGTCTTTTTCTGTCCTCTCGCTTATGTGCTCATGCTCAATTTGGGTCCATTCACAACCGACGGACTACGCGGACCTTCCGCAAGGATTCCAATCCCAAGCGATACAAGTACTCGATGCCTAATCATATTACAGACATTTTAAAATAAATGGTACCTCACACTATAGGTCTCAAATGCGATATAAAATGACATTCGACTCAACTGAGCCATGTAACAGAGTGGGGCAAGAGAATTACGCACAACCCAGAGTTACGCATCATGATATGGTATGTATTATGACCAGCCGACGCGACGGTCACAAAGGAATGGTTGGCCAACTAATTACAGTCATTCTTCCCCGACCAAAAAATCAAACAATAAAGTACGGCATCACCACACAACCACAACCCATGGTAAGCATATGCACAATAGGAAGCTTTTATTTATGTTCAATATTTCAAGCAGGCAGGAAATTAATAACGAATCAGCCCCACATTTACCCTAGTAATACCCTGTTTATGCCATTTGTGGGGGGTAATTCATTTGTTTCGTTGCTAGCAAATTAAATTTTTGCTCGTTTGGAAACTGGGGGCAAGGGAGAGGGGAGAGAGGAGTGGACAGAATACGAGGACAGAGAAATACACTGCAGGTGTAGGTTGGATAGTTAGGTAGTTGAATTTAGGACTCGAGCTCATTCCACATTTTTCGACGTGTGGGCAGTTTTAGGGAATTCATATTTTAAGAGCGGTTAGGATCGCTGTGAAGATGCATTTAAATATCTCCAATTACGGAAAAGAGGCAGTACAGCCTTTTAAAAAACCTAAAGCCGATACAAAACCGAAAAACGAGCTTCAGCACAAAATACGTATCAATTGCCAAAACGGGTTCGCCAATTCTACTAAACATTTATACCAGTGATTGTCAAAATGTGGTCTGACAAGCGAGTCCCTCTGTTGTTCCACCAAGTGACTCGAAACACCGAACCTTGTCTTTGGTTCTTGCAGCCAAATAAAACTTGAAAAGTTCGCAATTCCTAATTATAAATATGCCACAGCTAAATATACCTGTCACAAGTTACAGACACCTGCAACCAAAGCCATTAGGATAACAGACGATTCACAAAACTATGTCTACAGGACACCTGTACAGGTTTAAGCGCTACAGGGGCAACTCACTGTTTACAACTAAAAACATACAACTTTCACCTACAGTGAACTGGTTAACAGTAACGCCAAGTGTGCAATTAACTTCGCCCGGTATTAATTCATTCACAGCCGTACTGTACAGTGCTTTGCTTCCACGGATTCTCTCGGCCATATTTTCCTAAACAGTATGAAACCTGTGCCACAACACCCTTCACGGCTGGCGATCATCCGGCCGTGACTTATTGTCCCACATAACAGTGCAGTGCATCAAACTAGCTTCTGGTAATTTCCAGCTGGGGCCAAAGGCAGCGGTGGAGGTTAGTCACACCCTCCTCTATTCTACCCCTCCTCCCCTGCCCCACTACCACCACACTTCCGCCCAAGCTCAGCTAAGCTGTCTTGTCTTGAATTTCGGTTACTTCACAATCGATACAATTCAAGGCAAGTAGCAAGGCCCCCGGCCTCAGCTCTCTCTCTCTCTCCCTCTCTCTCTCTCTCGGGTTGCTCAAGCCTCACTTTCTCCCTCCCTGGCACCGAGGACCTGAGATGGCGCTTTGGACCAAATTTAATGTAACTAACGAAGCGGAGGGGACACGTTAATTTGTATGTACCGAAGAAACGGCATTGGAGGGAAAGAGGGATGGGCGGCAGCAAAGGAGGCGGAAAGAGAAGAGAGAGAGAAGCGAAAGGAAAGACGGGAAAGGGAGAGAGAGAGAAGAAGAAGAGTAGGCCCTGGAAATAACCCCCGGGGCAATAAATCTATTTCGGATGGTGTTCAACGCCCAAGTTGCTCCTTGAGCCTTCCCTTCTTACATAATGCAGGCATTAAAGTGAACATGGTCATGGAAAGGAGGATTGGGTGGTGGGTGGATGGGAGAGGGTGGGAGAGTTGATATATTCTAGAAATATAGCGCCCCATGTTAATGCGCTCACCAAAGCGTCGACATCGTTTTCGTCCTCCAGGATTTCTGCTTCCGAGTCACTGAGCCCTTTCAGATAGGAGGTCCCTTACGCCCACCAAAATGCGGTACATGATGGCAGAAGTCAACGATAACTACTAGAGTGCCGGTAACGAGTGTTTCGCTCCTTTCAAAAAGTTTTCATATGGATTTGTTCCCTTGACAGGACAGCAACTTCGATAAGCAGGTGCGCAATGTCACCAAGAAACGAGTGGGAAAAAATAAGGTACAGTTTATATCAAAATAATCGCCCAGAGCTTATCATTCAGGGGGTATTTAACTCGTATTAGAGTCAACATTATGCAGGTGGTGTATTGCTCAAGTTCACAGTCAAAGAGAGGCAGAATTTGAAAAAAAAATATGGTATTGTTTACTCCAGCAACAAGTTTAAACGTCAGTGATGCACTTATGTAACAGTCTTGGCCTCAGTTCCTTATCGTGTTGGTTGTTTCTCTTTAAGGTGGTTGCTAGGGTAACCCATCCATAACACTTTCCCTCCTCTTTGACTGTGAACTTGAGACACAGGAACGCACTGTACTGTACATCGCACAAGTGCATTTCTGACTCCTTGTCGCTCACTTTGTCTCGCTATGACGGAAGATGCTGGCCTTGCTCTGAACTGCACGAGAGACGTGCAATAGAAGTTTGCACTCTATGCCCTCCCCTCCGTGTCTTCCACAAAGTTAGACTTCATACGGTGACTTAATCAACTCGGGCAATTTATTAACGGCGCCTTCAAGCAGTTATCTGAACAGATTCCCTTTAGAAACACAATTCCCCGCCGCAGCCAAAGTTAAAAACGGGTGCAATCTTTTCACCTCTGCTTATTTCCATGGTAATTCTGGCGATAATAAATTAGGGTCCCACCCGTCTACCCAAAAGAGATAAATCCCCTTCCCAAAAGTTGCAAAGGAAGTACAAAAATCCTGGGCCAGGGAGGCAGGGTGGTGGTGGTGGTGGTGGTATCGGTGGAAGCGACAATTCAACCAGCAGGGAGGTAGTCCACAGCATCTCCCCCGCCCCCACATCTCCTCCCTCCACCTAGATTGAATTCAAATCTTATTTCCTAGTTGGGTTTTCAATGCCCATATCGAATCCGCCTTGCCATCCCGGGGGGCCCCAATTTTTATTCCACCTTCACCAAGTCTCCGGAATCACACACATGACGAGCGTCTCAAGAGCTTATTTCCAAGCTTCCTGCTCACACGCCACAAGAAGACTGGTGGAAAGCAGGGAAAAGAGGTTAAGAAAGAAAAGAAGAGGAGGAGGAGGGAGGGGAAAAAAAGGAAGTAGAAGAGACGATGCACTGCACATACACCCGAGAAGGAACGACAAAGGGGGATGGGGAGGAGATATAGGGAGGGAAGGCTCGCTTCCCCAAGGAAAAAAGAGACAAGGCCAAGACAAAGACGACTCATTTGAAGTTAACGAGAGGTTTTACAACGCCGATCACGGGAAAGCTAGACTATATACAGAGTGGATTTGGAAAAGGAGGCGAAACAAACGGAATCTGGAAGCAGGAATGGACGCTTTCCTGGAAAAAGCCGAACTAGCCAGCTGTAATATACCCCTGGAGCACAGAGTGCAAACCTAAGCAGGTGGTTACACAGCAACGGTCGCGTCTTACAGAGCACAGAACGCCAAAAAATTTGCACACTTATCCGGTATTGAAACGAGCAGCATCGGGTTAAAAAATCATACTTCTCGTTGCAAGGCTATAACAAGAGTTATCCAGCACTGAATCACCCTGAATTTGATTTCATATCTTGTGTTGTTTATGATGACTGATGAGCTTATGTATTACTTAAACAAGGAGGGAGGACCTGTAATTGAAGCAAGCTAGAGGAGGGTAGGAAATGGTTATGAAATGGAGAATTGGGCAATGCACCAGGCTGAAAATTACAGTAAATTTTAATTGTGGAATAGCACGTTATTAATGCATGGCTTAGTGCGGCAACCCAGAAAACCGGTCCTCAGAGCTACCTAACTCCCTCTTGGTGCAGGAAACTAGAAAATAGTGGACTTTCATGCAGCGCCCCATTATGTTCACAACCTGATCACAGAGTTAATTGCTCGCCATTAACTCATTACGCTCCGGGGCACTGTTTAGTCCTGCACTATTTAGTTTCACGTATTAAAATATGCTACAATTTTGCCTCAGTCATATAAGAGTATAGTCATTTCTAAATCGCCTGGAGCGTGTTCCTAATGTTTCACTAAATATAATGCACATAATTATAAAGTATCCAATATCAGTTTTCACATGCATCATGAAACGATACCCCAACAAAGTCGAACAAGTATTAAATTATACTACAACATTGTTATCCCGCAAAACTACGCCGAAGTTTTACCTTGTTAGTACTGCATTATATTACACGAAAATGAAGCATTAAGTACGCTACGTAGAACGAGCGTATCTAATCATAGCACTTTCGACGCCTGTAGACACTTTAAGATATCGGCTCAACATAGACGATACACAAGGGCTGGTCAAAATGCAAACGGGAAAAGTAATTTTACTGCCAGTTTGTGGATGCCGTTCGAGAGGACTCGTATGGTAGTAAGCTACATATATCGCTCAAAAACACAGAGACGCGATTTTGAGCGATATAGTACCTTTACGTTCAATCAGTACTTCTATAGATTTATTGTGAGTCTTAGGGCCGGTTTCACCGAGCTTGGTATATGATAAAACCAGGTTTCTTTAGGAAAATCCATACAAATAGATAGGGATTTTGAGAAAGAACCCTGGTTTTATCATATACTGAGCTCGGTGAAACCGGCCCTGAATGACGAGTTCGCAATGCACCTCAATAAGCCAAACTGGTTGATCCTTCATACTCTGCAACTCGTGCGCCTCTTCCGTCCAAAGTGCACAACCAACCAGCAGGGCGATCAGTTTCCTCCAACCTGAAGCATGAGATATCTCGCAGCCTCTTTTTCTCTGGGATTCCTGCCTGCGCCATCACACTCAATATCAAGTGCAGTATCGAAGATGAATGAGTTTCTATAAGTTTTTACGGGAGCCGTAAATTTCAGTTAGGCGGCTGGATATTCCGCGCCTTTTTCGCCCGGAAACATGCAATAAAACTAACTCCGCCTTTGACTGCCTACGGATTAGGAACGAAGAGACAGGAATGGACCGTTTCATATCTGATAAACACGATTACAGCCTGGCAGTAAATCTGACTTAGCCCCCCTACCTGAATGCCACCAGTTTTACGGCACGAATTACATTTTGCGAAAAGAAAATTACTTGACCAGAGAGGGCCCCCTTCACGACTGTCCAGGTTTTCAAAAAGTAAATCCCAATATCTGCACGCCAAACGTCAATTGATGCCAGAAATCTCCTCTGACCATCCACATCCCAAACTAAACCGAAAACGAGAGAAATATGTAAAGTCTCCTGCATACTCCAGGTTTTAGATTTCACTAGCATGTCCAAAATGGACGTCCAACACAGAGCCCGATTCACTAACCGAACTTTTTTTCTTTTTTTTCTTTTTAAAAAAGCCCCTCCAGTATTTCCAAAAAAGAACACAAAAAAAAACCCTCGTTGTTCGCATAGAGCAACTGGCAACCTGGGGGCTGCAATCCAATCCGTCCACTTTTGACATGCATAAGCCTACCCTCCGCTGTTCGGAGCTTATGGCCAGCTCTGATTGCAGTTATCGCGTCGTATTTAACATAATGGATGAGTGTATAGGTGCGCTGGATCCATACATGACGGTCATTGACGTCGCTGACACTAAGATTAGAGGTCCCGGGAAGCATGAAAAATTTAACCACCGGCGGCACCAATTAGATACACGGGCACAACACCAGCTGGATGTTGCATAACCTCCACCCCCACCGTCCCTCCCTCCCTCAGTGATGCAGTTCCCTCCGCGCTAGCTCATAATGATACCCGTTGTTTACCGGTCACCATCTCCACAGAGAACTATAAAAGCTTGCATGGGGAGGGGGAGAGAGGATTAATCTGCACGGGCCAATCCATATACCGATTCGAGCTGGCGTGGTGTATCAATTGGGCTGTTTTCCATGGTCCGGACGATTATCTCCAGCAGATAACCCCACCCAGGCCGCACAACTCCCATGAGCTCAATACAAACTTCCTCACTTCTCCTGGGTTTAGGCAGCAAACTGCGCTCAAGCACCAGCTCGTGCAGCAAGCATTCAAAAATCAGCCAAAATTATGTAGCCTTGCGTAGAGAGTAAGCTGAAAAACTGCAGCGCTCGCCATTGAAACCATGAACCGGGCTAAGCCTTTTTTTATTATTGGCCAGAGTCAGATATGTGCAGGGTCATGTACGTTAGATTAGGGTGTACATAAAGCTAACGCAACAAGGATTGAATCGCTGGGTCGCTCAAGGTGATGGATTACCGAGGTCCCTTAGATAAGGGTACTTTTATAACCAAATCGCACAGCTTCAATGATACTTGCCGATAAAAATATGCAATGTTATCTCTCTGGCACGTAAATAATCCATCAGCTCGACAGACCTGGCAATTCACCCTGTCAACTCGACATGTCCAACTCAGTGTCTCCACGCTTGCTGTCAGCAATCGAGGGGGGAAGCCAGTACAAGTGGTTGCCAAGACAACATTGTCCTGCCTGGGACATTAGCCTGCAGTGGGCTTGACTGACTCACTCGTCAAAAATTCGGCAATGGGTCATTTAAGACTTGCGTGTCAGTTTATACGGTGTATAAACAGATTAGAATTTTTGCCGCCTTACTGTCAATGGTTTGATCTGCAACGCACATGCGGTTAAATCGGGTTAAATGCAGTCCTTCACTTGATTCACGTTACTTATCACTTACTTTATTCTCCAGAACATTTATTTCGCCCCAACTAACTGCAGCTTTATGAATGTCTCAATTATTCTTGTACTTAACTCCGTCCATACTAAAAGGAGGGTGCAGTCAAGCAGAAATCTCAAGGCCTTCAAAAACACCGATAAACAATTTCCCGGGTGTAAAAAACTTGGCCCAATTCTTTCGCCACTCCTCGTTCTAAAAAGAATCGCTTTGAAGGGGGGATAATACGGGAGACAATTATTTGTTCAACAGTGTAATCTCAAACCTGCCCCCCTTTTTCTCTCTCTTTCCCCCCTTCCCCCGTGGGCACGAGAGGCCGGAATTTATTTCTCCTTTCCCGCCCAGATTGCCATGCGGCCGGAAGGCAGATGCACGCGAAACAAAAACCACCTATTCGGCCACAGTGCGAGTGGCCTTTCGATTTTTGATTGGTCGCGTGTTGTCCCCTCTTCCTCACGTGCAGACGGATACCTTCGGCTCCGCGGGTATATAGAAAGAAGAAAAAAACAAAAGGGGTCACCCCTTGTGGTCTAAACCACTCCAAGCACAAACAAGAGAGATTCATTCGGCGCGGCAATCATGGCGGCTATCGGCTCAGAGTGGCTCTCGAATCCATTTTCCTGACTAGATTGAAACGTGGGCTGCTTATAATAACACTGCTGATTGGAAATGTGAGCGTTTGCTTATAACCGTGGAGGAGAGGTGGGTTTGGGGTCACGTCACGGGCGCAAAATCTATACAGTATCAACACGCCATCAAGGCGAAACCGCAGTTGTGACCACCTATAAGCATGTATAATTCATTTCCAAGGGACGACTGAAGGAAGAACCAGCGCCACTTTTCTCCCCATACTCGAGATGATTTAAAAGCCAGATATGGCAGGAACCTGGGCAACCTAGCGATAAAATGTGCACATGTGCGCTTACGCTATTGAAATAATAATCACTTATAGACCACGCAGCTCACACTAAAGAGCATTGAGCCCTCGGGTATGTGCTGCAATTTGTTTTTCACCGCTAACCGCAGAGTAATTGAGCTATTAGTTTAAAAGCCCACGAAATCCCACCCTGCTTTTAAAAAAATACCCTCATTCCGACATCACCTTCCGTGGCTATCAAAGCGAATTCTAAAATAATATAACTGCCTGCCATCCATTTTCTTACACAAACTTGTCTGCAGCGGGGTTCTGCAAGAATATTTTTGGACTGAACCGTTTTCCGCTACATGCGACCAAAAATGTATATTAAAAATCATGCGCCGGGGCCCAAAAAAATGTACGTTGTACAAGTTTACTCGTGTGTTCAGGGCAGGTTCAGGGTCTGTTAGAGGCAGACTCGACTCCATCAATTTTCGCAGAATATTAATTCGCAACATCAACAGCGTAGGCCTGTGCCATAGCCGCCAAGATACGTTATGAAAGTCGGACGAAACGCTGCAGTGAATTTGTACCTCCCCATAAAGTGGCCAAGTGAAACAAAGGCACTGACTAAACTATACCCAGTAAGTTAGCCCCGCCCTGTAGATAAGCTGGCTCACTCCATCTTCGACTCCATTATCCCCACCCAGGTTTACAGGGAGCATTAGGTGGCCCTTTTGTTGAGGCCGAAATTTCCCAAACTCTCCTTATCCAAGTTCCTGTAGCGATTTCCCACCGATGCGAATATCTCTCTCTTCCTCCTGCTCCTTACTCCACCTCCCCCACAATTTTCACCCTCAATCCAATCCAAGCATTTCGGAGGTCTCGCCACCTGCCGCCCTTGCCGTGGATTTATCGTCGCAGATTAGGCCGTCACACAAGGGCTGAAGCCTCCTCCTCTAACCTTGAGTTATGGCGTCCGAACCCGGACCAGCCTAGGAGGGGGCCTTATCAGCCCCAAAATGCCAGCGATGAGGGGGAGAACCTTCCGAGGACCACCGTCGCCAAGACTTACATCTCTTCTCCCTGACCCTATCCTGTCTCCCTCCCCCCCCCCCCCACCTCCCATCTACCCCATTCTCTTACAAGAGACCATAGCCAAAAAAACTGTCTCCCCTTGCCTTGCACAGGCCACAAACTTCCTACCACAGGTGGTTTCTTGTCAGCTCCCAACATTAGGATACACTCCACCAATGTCACCCGCACAGACAATTTATGGAAATAAGATTTTGAATTTCAATGAAACCTAACAGATGCGCTTCTCCGCCACCCCAGTATCGACGACTATGCACTTACCGAAAACCCGTCTTAATTGAATTTCCTCACTCTTGAATCCAGGATTCCTCGTGACGTTGACAAAACGTCAACCCTGAATAACGATACTGTTCAGGTCATGGCACGACTCATTTCTTGCAGCCTTTATAAATAGAAACCTCGCCTCGGCACGTAATACTGCAAAGCTAAATATAAAACTATTTCCCTGAAACATTTTCGGTTAAATGGCTGCATTCGTTGTGTTAAAAAAAAAGATCCGCATTGTCACCTGCCAGTTTACGAGTCATTAATAAGCCGTGTCCTCTTATTACAGTGCAGTACTTCAAAGCTTTTGTAGAAGTAGAGGCGTTAGTGGCAAGCTAATGAGGCCAAGTATGAGAATATCTATCATGCTCTGTAATTTCACATTATGCAGATGGATTGACACTTGGCCAAAAGTCACTGCCCACTCTTGTTGTTTTGTGCATGATGCGAGTCTCACTACACCGACACATTTGCCACGTAACTTACGGCTAGTGTGGACTGTGAAGGATATGGGAAAGAACATAGTTGTCTTCAATAACATAAGGCCGGAAATAAGCAACATCGCAGCTGCAGTACTACTGTGTCACTCAGTCTTCATATTTAAGTAAGGGTAACACTGTAGTGTGTAGTTAATTAATGTGCGACATCAATAACATTGCCACCACCTCTAACATCATTTTACCGCTTCTCTTCTACATACGCATACAAATTCGGGCCAGTACAATATAACGACTTAAGTTTAAATCCTGCAAGAGTACATTTCAACATATTAAATCTGCGAAAATAGCCTCAGAGCCCTAACAATTACTCCAATTTCAAAGCTGCATGTACCATGGAAAACAACACACAATTTGAAAATCGTACATTACGTGTGACTTAACTCATATCGTGGAAACTAACATTTCTCCATGTTCAGCGATGATGGAATGGCTTATGTGTCGCCTGATTAAGCATGTCCTGCTGCCCAAAGATAGCAAACAAAATTAGCAGTGGGTGTCTTGAACATAGATAAACTCCACCATATCAAGTCGAATAACGCAATACCTGCACACAAATTCTTCAACAACTTGCATCCACAGATTTCATCCAAAGGGTAGACATATATTTACAAGCAAATGTGCAATAATTGGCATCGCATTTCAAAGTAAGCGATGGCAGCAATTTGATCGAAGATGTTACTGCTATTAACAGAAGACTACTGTATATCTACATTACAAATACAGCAATATCTACTGCGAGACAAAGAGGGACACCGAAGGTATTAATTTGAAACAAATCAAAGACACAAAAAAAACTTGTAGGTTAGAATTTCAAAATTGTTTTTTCTTTGCCATTTGTGGCAAACCGAATCAGTTACATATCCGTTATTATTATTATTTGCGCAATGCTTCACGCAAGCCAGTGGTGTGTATAACGGATGCTTAAAGTACATCCCAAAGTACTGCCACAACGGCAAAAGTTTTCCTGGTCTCTACGTTGGCATTATCATGACTATGTTTTCCAGCGTAAAACCAACCCTAAAATCTTCCCGAGAATCGGGATTGGTGCAGAAAGTGAGCCCAAGCCACGCTAACGGTAGCAGAGGATGCAGGTATTATTAAAGCAAACGGTCGCCTTGCCCATTTACTTGGCCCACGGTCACTGCTACAGCAATGCCCGTTCCCATTAAACTCAATGGACAACGGGGCAGTGCAGCGGCAGGGACAACATAATTCCGGCGTAATAAAAGAAAACCACAACACACCACATTTACTTTGCAAAAGCTGAATAAACGCGGGCGAGTTGGGCTGCATCAACCGGCAAAACTGTCATCAGGGAATACGGGTAGCAAACAACGGGGGCAATATTAACCATGACCTGCTGCAAAACGCCCGTGTACAGATGGATAGATTTTGTGTTTTTTTTCCTCTCTTCTTCATATCACGGAGGGCGCCCATTTTCGATAACCAACTCGCGAGAAAATCAATCGATTATTGGTAACTTGTATGCCTAAAAAAAGAAGTATTTTTCCCGATTTCTGGCAACCGACAGTTCACCTGATTGTTATCTTCCAAATTCACCTTCAGGGGTGCACGTCATCGACTATTGTAATAAAATAAAAAAATGCAATCCGACAACAATCACACACTACCGTCATAAAACAGACGATAAACCTCATTTTTAGAAACACAAACCCGAAGCCCACTGCTCCACTTCTCCGCGCGCCAAAATTCTAAACAGGTCGCGTTTAATATAAACACAAGCATACAGCACCTTTAAGGATCAATGGCACGCTTGCGGCATGGCTTTCTATTCAACTCTGACCCCCCATCAACGGTTTTTCTTCATTTGAACCAAATTGGAACCTTCTGCGAAGTGCTCCTCCCACGATAATATTTACCCCGATTAGAATCTAAAGGCTTATAGCTTTATGGCCAATAGCAGGGTCATAAAAGCAAATTATTTCGATTATGTCTGAATAATATGGGGGCTATTAATCCGACACAACACGATTGTAAGGTATTAAGTGCAAAATTTGAGGGGGCTCCAAAAGTTCTGAGAGCCATTTCCCCCTAAGCTAAAGCATGCTGACAAACAGCAACTACTCCTCACGGTCAACTTTTCCTCCCCTCTTCCCCGCATTACTCGCATCCGCCAAATTTCCTACCAGTGCATGTGTGTGTGTGTGTGCGCGCGTATGTAAGCTGGGTCGGTGATGCACGTGTAAATATGTAACTTCCCGCCCGGGTGCTTCACATTCCGACAAACGGGTAAAAGAGGCCTACTACACGCCCTTGTAGCTCCGCGCAAGCGGAAAGAATTCAAACATGGTGCATTAACCGCCACTCTGACTCATGTGTATAGATTTTTAAAAATCGATGACAGAGTCGAGGGGAAACTGAATATGTCCGCCAAAAAAGGAGTGAGATACTGAATAAAAGTGCCCTTATCATTTGCGAAAGTGAACGGAGTTCAATAACTGCAATAGGCTTCATACACGGGACTTGCAACATGCGACAATCAGCGGTGCGACTACTGATCATATACTGCAAATGTAAAACTGCTAACATTTTCGTAAAAAATATTTACATGAAGGCGCTCAGTGATGAGCTGCTGTACTGTACAGTCCAAAGCTAAGAGGAAAAGTAACTTCACACCATGATAGTATATGAGTAAATTCATTATTGATTGGCCCATCATTATTATTATTATTATTATTATTATTATTATTATTATTATTATTATTATTATTAATGACATTGCATTTAAGTACCTCACTTGCAGTTTATGCCATTACTATCATTGAAATGCGTCACTAATGACCACTCACTGACGAATGAATTGTAGAGTACTGGTAAGCCCCATGTAATAGGCCCTACATAAAAGCTCACTCTCATTGTTATTTCTGAACAGAAATCATATCCCAAAGGGAAAATGGTATCATTTCCTGGCTGCTCGCTCAGGGCATGTAATAAATGAAAACTATCTTTTCATATATGAACAAAAGTCACAAATGTGAGATTTTTCTCCAGGTGATCCGTTATAAAATGAAATAATTGAAACAGAAACTACCTCAAAGGACATGCCCTACTCTAATATACCAGTTTCAAGAGATATACTGTATGTAATTTAATTTCGCTGAATCAAGAGACAGAACAGCAATGGAAACCTCTAGAGATGAAACTAAAAATGGTCGGCCGGCCGGCGTAAACTGCATTTAACCATCACGAAAGAAACCTCCAGATTAATTGCGAAGGACCTGCAGCTTTATTAACTCTCGCGATATTTCATTTTCGTGAAATATTCACTATTCGTGCAGCAATAAAGGACCTTTCCAGCTAAATTAAGCGTTAATTGCACAAATCACGGACCAAGATTCACTGTTGTACTCGAGAGGAAACAAAAATTTAAAGCACATTCCGCCTCTTTGGCCATAACCCGACAAAAAAAAAAAGCACAATTACGACAACAAAATTGCAATTAAACTGCGATTAGGAGGGAACGGAGGCATCCCGGGCATCCCAGACCCAAAGCAGAACCCGTCCCGACCCTTCCCTTCCACAAGAAAGAGTGGTACATCTCAGCCTAGATTAAGCTACATCCCTCCCACACTGCTACCCTTGTATCGATGTACAGCACACGAGATGAGGGGGAGGGGTGGAGTGGGGTGGGGGGAAGTGAGGGGAGGGGAAGTGGGGAGGGGAGGGGGCCTTCCGTAGGGGTCGAGGGCGTTGGAAGTCGAGGGCGTGGGGCCCCTGCCCTTGGAAATATCCCTGGTTCTAGAGCAAGAGGGCTGCGACCTCTCTCCGTCTCTTACCTTATTGTTTTGCGTCGCCGTGGGCCCATTGGCCAGGCTTCCCAAGGGGGGAACGAAATTAGGCACTGTGAAAGGTGCAAACAACATGGGGGTGCTCCACAAGCCGACGCCTCCAGGCCCGAAAAAAGCGCACCCAAGTGCCGTCGCCGCCAAACTCGCGGATCGTCCACCGGCTTCTGGCCGATCCGCCGCGCGAATTTGCGACGCGGGATTCCTCTCTCTCCCTCTCTCGCTCCCCTCTCCCTCTCTCCCCGGAACAATCTTCACCGTCACTCCGCCGCTAGGCGCAAATCACCGCGCGGGGTTGCAGGTAGAGCAGCCTCCCCTTTCTTTCAAAAAAAGCACGTGTACGTGTGTGTACTGGGGGGAGGGGCAGGGTTGGGAAGGGCGAGGGACAAGGGGGGTTGATGTGCGGGTGGGTAAAAAGGGGGAGGAAAAGGAGGAGAGGGGGGAAGGAGCGGTGGCACACCCGGCACTGTCACTGGCGGCTCTACCGCTTTCCCAGAGTCGCTGCTACACCACACTCGGAAACGGCTAAAAAACGCTCCACGCGGTCGGCCCGAGAGTCAGTGTCCTACTGAAAGGATCACAGGGAGTAGGCCTACAACTGTGCTCAACCGTTCGAGTACGTCGGGGCAGTCGCCACACTCTTCGACGCCCGCCGACGCTGCTTCCTCCTCCCCCCCTCCTCCTCCCTTCCCCTTTCCACCACCAGCACCACCGCACCCCCCCCGACTCAACACAGCCCCAGTTACGTTGCGCTGCAGACTTTAGTGTCGCGGGGGCCGCCTTGCTGTAAGGATATAGTCGTGTGCATGTGTGAAGACAACGCGGGGTCCTAAGACCTGTGAGTGTCAGTGCTGGGTCGTATCAGGGTAGGGCTTTAGGGAGGACAGAGGGTTGCAAGGTGATTAGGGAGGAAGGGAGGGAGGAGGATGAGGACAGGGGTGGGTGGGTGGGTGGGAATGACGGCACACACACGCCTGTCTCGTCCTAAACCGAGGCCTATACTGCGCCGGCTTGTGCGTTTTCGTCCTTCTCGTTCCGGGTCGCGCTTTTCGGGTACCGTGTTGGCAACCCTGTTCGAAAGAAGAAGAAGAAAAAAATGTAGGCAGAGAAAAAAGAGAGAGAGAGCACACTCCCGAGACTTCACGGACCGCGGTGGGCTTATAAACTTATTCCTGACAGCTAGGATGGAATCCCCACCCACACACTTCACTCCGTTTGGGAAATAAAGCGCAACAATCCCCCTTCCCTTGCCCGCACCTCCATTGCCTTCAGCCAACCAACCAACCACCACCCACAACCACCAATATGCTGGGAGGGAGGAAAAGGCGCCGTTGCAGTAACTTGCGCTTGACTAGCTTGACAATATCCCAGGGTCTTCAATATGCGCTACACGGGAGATCCGGAGAGCCCGGAGATGTCCTCCCAGGAATATACGCAAGGAGGCTGCGACGTCGTCACAAGCACCGCACGATACTGTAAATCAATGAGAATTATTTCCTGTCCCTCTGTTGCAGGAGTCGCCACACAACTGCGAGGGACCTTTAAAATATATATAAAGAAAGGGGGAGGTGGGGTGGAGGTGGATGTCAATTGGCCCAAATTTGTTGCCCCGGAGGAAATTCCCCGAGCCACCTGTGCGAGAAAAGAGTCCAGACACGTTCTTAGTGCCATAAAACTGCCCTTTAGCGAACGGCCTTTTATGTCGAGGTTCTAACCCTAGCCACCTGGTGGTATCCAATGTCCTTCCACGAGTTATACTTAAAAACATCCGATACTGCAAGCATCACAGTGCAGACGAACCTACCAACAGGCGTCAACAGTTACTACTCCCCTTCAGAAGACCCTAATAGATGTCATCATGTCATATCCTGAGACATAAGGACCAAGAATGAGCATCCCAGATAACTAACTACCCACCAGGATTGTTTCCCTTGGTTATGCGTTCCAGAGTGCTGTAATCAAGGGTAACTCTCTCAGTAGATAGCTACCCAGATTTAACATTCACTGAGGATGATAAATCCCATAATAGTTATGGGGCCTTTGAGGGGGTCGTCTCTTAAATGGTGGGCTTGATTCAATTTGTGGCAACAGGAGAAACCCCGCGCTAACACAGAGATACCCATCGAAACTCTTCTCATTTGAAAAGGTCCTAGGTCCGACTTTGAGATCGAACTCTGCACCACAGTGGCGCACGCTGTGGAATAAACCACTCTGCCACAGCCACAGTTCCGCCATAGTTTCCTCAAATATGATGCCTCATTATTATTCCCGGGCGGATACTTCCGTACCTCCCAACTGACTGGCTACATTTAGAACTGAATTGCTGTAAGATTCTGCTGGTTACGACCTTGACGGCTTGGAAATGTCCACGCCTATTTATTACAGCGCCGAGTAACCTGATGCGCCCATAAAGGAGGCAAGTAAGGAAACTTCATCCCCAGGTTTCCTGGGGACACTTCAGAGCCACACACACACCCAACCTGGGCCCCGGCACGCCTTTTAGCCTGCCGTCCTGCTGCAGAGAGATAGACCAATTTCGGCCCCTCCTCCATTTGAAAACCAGAGAGCGGTTTCCATCGTATATATGCGGGCCCGGCAGCCATGCAGAGGGAAAAGCGTGCCATGTCTCCCTCCTCCCTCCCCTTGAATATATTCAACAGATGAGAAAACGCCACAACATGCCATTTTAGTTAGAGCTTCACTTGGCCTCCGGGCGGTTCCAGCAGGCCTGGAAATACCTTCCCCTTTTCGGACGGTGCAGTCGCATCGGCCTGGGCACAGAGAAAAAAAAATGCGTTTCAAACCCCCTTTGTGCTTTCTGCACCATATGTGTTTGCTTCTGTTTCCAGATAATTACGCAAAGGGTGGGCCCCGAGATTCTGTTTATTCTCGGCGTGGGGTGAAAAACAAGCCGGATTGCCGTGGGAAACAGTCCTGTTTACAGCACCTGTCGAGGGGTCCGTACCGAAGTCGCCAACTAGACACGGCGGTAACCAAAGACAAATCCCTTCTGACCACTGACGCCACTGGACCTTGCCCAAGCAAAACTATGCAAATGGCGAATGTTAACACCGTTTAATTACATACGTCCTGCAGTATGGCTGGCAAAAGCGTGCCACATTCGCTGGATTTTGCCCAGCTCTCCCTCCTCTAGCTGAATATTGCACCTTTGACTGACAAAAGACAAATCTGCCTCCCACGCCCTGTCAACATCAGGCCACGGTCCCGGGGTATGCAAGACGCTGATGCGAATTGGCTTCGAGCCATTTGTCTTCAATTTCTGTGCAGGAAACCTGAAGGGTCTTCCCCTCCCTCCCCTCGGAAAATTTGCATGGTTACCAAACCCGTCTGAGTCACAGTCGCAGACTTTGATAGCGTCGCGAATTGACTTGTGAGATTTTATTCGCCAGAGCAGGTGCAATAAATGCACATGCCGGAGAGAAATAAAGAGTGATGTCCGGAGCTCGCTGAGGGCAGGTTCGGAGGTCTGGCTGTAGCGCCTGCGATGTAGGCAACGCGTTGAACAAAAGAGGCGGATAGGTTATCTAGCTGCCAGGATGAAGGGCGCGTACTAGTGAAGACTCTTCTTACCTTGCCCCGTAGACCCGGGATTTGTCTGGGCAGTCATACTAATTAAGACAATTACAGCTGCATTATAGATAATAAAACAATGTTTAGTTGTAACATTCTCTGTTCGATTGTGTTGCGTATGGCTTAGGACTGCCTCTGATTTCAGTTAGAACAACTGAAAGCGAACTAATCCTGCAGCCGGGCATCTTTGATTTATTACCAGGAAATGTTGTCAAAACAGTTTTTTCGCAGGCAGGCTGAAACATAAATTTCGTCTCACTCGAGTTTCTAATGGCTTCCTCCCCTTGTTACAACAGGGAGTCGTTCGCCCCCAGCCACGGAGTGAGGTGGACCTATTTACACATACAAAAATCGAACCCCACATATATACGATTGTTGCAAATACTAACTTACCTCATTTGCTAACGTCACAAACCTTACATTTTGCTGTTATTATCACGACAGCTCAGTTCAAAGGCAAGGACATATGGCAACTAAAAGTGATGAAACTGCAGCCACGTTAGGAATAAGTATGAAGAGAGGTCGTAATGGTTTTTATACACCGGTACTCCGTTAATCGGAAGTACACGACACTAGACCGTGTCTGGAAGCTAAGCTTTATGATTATTTTTCAGCTCTTACGCATTTATCTCGTACACAACTCACATTTAAAAACATTTCCATACGATATTCAACCATTTCTTTCTATTCTACTAGATTGTAATTAGCAGTAGCACACGGAAAAAACGCAGTCGCATCAAATAATGAAGTCCTTTTTATCAAAACAAAACAAAACCACGGGTTTGACATATAGTGTCGACACAAATTGTACTTGACATATAAGTAATGATCTTTGTCCGACACATCATTTTTACAGTCGCAGCTATGATTAAATGTTACTGAAAGACCGCTTCAGATGTCAAATCGTGCCGCATGAGATACATACCATTCGGCTCATTCTCACGGCTAATGTAGGTGCTCTCGGAAGAGTATAAACGATTTCACACCATAAGACCTACATTTAAAAATTGCCTAGAGTACTCGGAAAATTCACTACTCTCACGTCCACGACCAGGTCAATATGGTAATCAAGTGGACTAAAACAAAAATGGATCCGACGGTAGGCCCCCACGCTTTCCGCGCACATTTGAATGTCAAATCCAAAGAAAAGGGCTATTATATTTCGATTCAAATGTCATGGAAAAATATCAATGTCCTCCCAAATGAACGCGGCCTGACAGTGTCACCCACCTGACAAATCTGCTTTCCAATTACGTCAGGCGCATGAAGGGGTGAAAGACTAGGTCAAACGGGGCTGGATATTCCCCTCGTATAGAGAGGTACGCCACATGCTCCGAAGGAAGCAAAGTTACTCGACATCCCCATCCAATACCGACCGGAAGACCCTAAAAACAAGCTATCAAAGTAACGCAGTTGGTAATTTTCTTTTATTATCCGCACAAGAATCCTCCCAAAGGTAGTAATACCAATATAATATGCAATTTGGAATTCCTGGAAAGCCATAAAGATGTTAAGCCCTGAGGTAATACCCCCTCCTCCTCCAGCACCAATTGCTCTCTCCAACAGTGCCTAATACCAAAGTGAATAATTAAATCCCAGTTTCCACCCCTCAAAACAAGTTTCTTTCCTGCCTTTTTGTGTTCCCAGGGTACGACATTCCGCCCTACCCAATTGGCCCCTTAAGCCTGCAAAACTTTCCGATTTGTGAAGGCGCTTCAAAGGGAGTGACGGCAATCCACCTTCGCTTGCATTTCGTTAAAGCAACTTTCCAGATGCCTCAAGTCCGGTCACATAATTATGGCTCCTGTACGTGCGCCGGAAAATTCGTTTTTCTTCTGGCGGCCATAACTGTCCGAAGGGGCAAGTGTATTGCCCACAATGGCTCGCTTATTTTTCTCTCGCCCTCGTAACCCTGGCCAGCCAAGCCCCCTCCACACATTAGGCCTGCGTCTGTTTTCCTACTTTTTCCCCGAGATCCGAAGAGCAACATGGAGCAGCAGCAGCCCACCCGAAAAAGAGTTGCTCGCATCGATCGTCCCGCCGACTCTCCAAGCAACAAACAAAGACGACTTAATGGTCCATATAAAATAAAATAAATCCCTGCAAGATGCAAGGAGCAGATTATTTACCAGAAGGTCGGTTTCTTTCCCTCGCTTTTTCCCTCCCACTCTTCCTGCTCTATAAGAGGGGGGGGGGGGAGGAGAGGACAGAAAAAAAGAACAAAAATGGAGTAAAGAGAAAAGAGGCGATGCGCAGTTGCTGATGCGAGATTTAACTCAGGAGAGCATTATCATGAGCTACAAGTGCCCGCGCTTCCCGAGTGCCGGCAAAGGCGAAAGAGAGATCTCTCAGGGCTGTCGCATTTTATTTCCCTCTGCCTGCCGATGATGCTAATTGACATTAATGCCCGGAATGATTCACCGGGGTTCCTTTGTTTGCGTGGAAGCGAGAGTCAAAAAATAACTCTTGGGGCTTCCACTCGAGCGCCTGAGCGGCGCAACCAAGCAAGAGTAAACCGATTTGGCACCCATGCAACAATCCGAAATGTACCTTCCCCTGAAAATATATTCGTTAAGAGACCATTTGTCTTTGACACAATGGAAAGTAAACCTTATCAGAGCAAGGATAAAAACCATTCATCGAAAGTCCCCGGGCCTTGAGGGCGAACGATTTACTATGTTTTACCCAACACTTCTCTCCCTTTTCCCCGAAAAGCTCGCCCTCGACGATTTATTACATAACCGCCTCTGGAAGCAGCCTGGATTATCTCGGACGCTTCTACACTATATTTAAGCAGCTTTTCCCAGAGCTCCGGAGTCGGAACTTACAATCCAACAAGCGTGGACTCCCTCTGCAAATACTCATAATCTGGCTGATCATCATCCCCCCTCTCCGGGACTCAAGAGCCGCCACAGCTGAGGTCGCGCAGAAACAAACTTGACGTACAGTTTGCTTCATCAGGAAGGCTCTGGAAAACGGCGCTAACTCTTAACTGCATATTCACACAGTGCAGCGGCAGCACCTCCTACACGCGTCGGCACGGCGCGATAATTCTCTTCTTGGAAGACAATACTCCTCCTTACACCCGGGAACTAACTTGACTTGATTTTGCAATCCCGTTTCTCTAAGCTCCGAGTGGCAAACCGATAACGTTTGAACAAGATCAAAGGATCTGGAAACTGACTCGAGACAAATCCTGATCATTATTCACGCTGGAATCGCATAACACAGAGCTGTATTTATTCTTACCCCAGTTTATTAACAAAGCCAACATACAGCCGAAAGCCTCGTGACTGCATGCCGATGTAACCCCCCTCCCCTCCACCTCCCTCGCCCCTCCCCAACACATACAAAAAAGCCTCCCTCATCCCCGAAACCCGCATTGTTTCTTTTCAATGCCCATCAGCTTTAATTCACTGCGGTGTACTGAATAACTTCACACCACCCGATTAACCATTGTGGTGGCAATTGTTTTCAACTCCCTTGCTGACAATGGCGGATCGGCGCTGATCAGCCCAATTTTTGAGCCCCTTGCGCGAGGAGGGGAAAAAGCTATGGATAGAGTGGCAGCGGTTGTGGTGGTGCCTGTGGGGGATGGGGGGCCGTTGTCAGGGGGAGGAGGAGTACGGGGAGGGGGGCATGGGAGGGGGGTAGCTGGGAAGCTAAACACAAACATGGAGATAGATCGTTATATGCCCTCCCGTACAAACTCAAGAATGTTGTAATAACAGCAGTTGGGCCCCTCCGTCAGCAATTTTCTACTGGGATTTTAAATTAATAACCCGCCGCCAAGCGGTGCGATAACTCAGTTGGGGGAACGCAAGGACGCTGTTGCTTTGAAATTATAATAAAATTACTCTAACAGCACAACCGCCGGCAATAAATCACCTCTTCCGGTGCAGGAGGTTATCGAGTATGACTATAATGAGTGCAAGACAACTTCTACCTGCCGGCAATGGCGGGATGGGCCGGTCGGGGAGAGCAGAGCGGGCGCTCTGGAGGGAACTGATTCCAACAATGAAAAGTTCACTCCGGAGCCGACGTTAGCAATAATTAGCCTGGTGACGTATAAAGCAAGGGCAATGAAGGGGAAAACGAAGGCTTCGTCTCAAGATGTCGCATAGCTACTTAATACTCCGGAACAGACGGAGCAGAAGGGCCGAATGGGGGTTGCACGGGGCGGTGATTAGTTCCTGCGGGATACATCTCTGTCCGAGCAAATGAGCCTTGTTTGCTGCCGAGCCTCCAGAGATTCTCCTCGGTCACAGCCTTTTTTTTTTTTCAGCTCTTCTTCCATCTCACCCCACCCTCCTATTCGCAATCCTACTGCTACTATACGGTATACCGGATGGTACACCTACCACCAGGGCAAGAAAGGTATTTCAAGTGCCATATCTAGGTCAAAAGTTTAACTAGAATTATTGGGGAAGAATAAGGCGTATTCGGCAGGAATTACAAAAATTAACATTTATTATTGTTAATTTTATACTAACCTGAAATAACATACACCGAAACGTTTATTCACTTTTGGTTGGTACAAGTTTATTTCGTTCTTATTTTAATACCTCATGATGTGCCTCAGAAGGCTCTTTAGGAGGCCTCCAGCACTGTACGTGTACGGGATCAACATAAATACCCTAATGCACTACAGTCTACTGCTCCTATTTTCATAGTAACTCCCATAAATTAGGGCCTAATTCGTTTTTGAAAACCAAGGAGTACGCAATAAGGTCCTCGTTTAGTGAAAAAAACAGCCAGTGACTTCTGGCAGGGGGAGCAAGAAAGAAACATCTTAAATCTTTCAGTCTGAAGCACTCTGACTGCATCAGAAAGTATCACTATGAAGTGCAGGGCCAACAATTCACATGAAATTCAATGTCGCAGCGCGGCTTTCATTCTTCCCACCCTCACCCCCTACCTTCAACCCCATTTTGCCTCATTATACGGTCATGGACCATCCAGCAAACCTGAATGCGCGGCAAAGTCGGGGAGAGCCCTCCCCTAAAATCACCGACACGATCGCTCCGGTTAAAAGCCACGTACGGGTGGGTCCTCCTCGCTCGTCTGTGCAAATGGATATTGTGCATTATGAAAATGGCTCCTGTTTGAATTATTGGTATGCATTACTGTTGGAATAATACTCTTTGCTTAAACAGCGCACCGGAACACCCCGGGAAAGAGCCAACCTATATTTTACCCGATTACGTGAGCCTGGAATCGGTTTAGAACCGCGGGTTTGACGGTCGCCCTCTACGAGCACACTCCCTCCCTTCCCTCCCGTCGCCCCTTCCTCCGCTCCATGTTTGAAAAGTCGGTAATAACGGGGAAAAGTGGGCGGAGTAAACAGCACGTCGGATTAGCAGCTCCAGAGTGACAAATACACCCTGGGTGGTCTTACATTACCGAGGCACAGTGAACACTATCTCACAGGCGGACCAATTAAGGCAAATGCCCTCCCCCCAAAAAAAGTGTCCTGGCACATAAGCACATAATATTGTGAGTACACATGGGACTCGACTGAAAAATAAAGCGTGGCTGTATTTCACTACCCAAGTAATCCACTGTCCTCATTCTTATTCCAGCTTCGGATGAATGTTGTCACAGCCGTGAATATTTAATATAATTTGGGCTTTTTATAGTCACCCAGCCTATATCTGAGCAGGTCAGCATGTCATGTTGCACCTGTTGCACATCAGTAAATAAACTTGGTATTATGTAATTCCCTTGCAATGTTATTAAACGAACGAGTATAATTTTCGACCAAGAGGCTGCATGATTCCATGTCCTGGCTGCCACGGCTCACATCACGAGCGAAAAACCCTGCCTTGAACAGTTGGCAGAGCCTGCCAAGTAATTGCCAAAATTACTCGGCACACTTATGTCACATTTCCACGCTTTGTTTGTGTTCACGAGTGTACAGCACCTCACCGGCCACGAGTGACCTTTAAGCGCCGCGCGCAACAAAACGATTAGGCTACTCCACACAATCGCAAGGTAAACCCAGGCCGGTAATCGACACACGAATAATCAATACTGGCCACCCCACCACCCACCCACCCCACCAGTTTTCACCGCACAAGTGGGCACATAATGTCCACGCTTTGTTTGCTACGGTACAAATCACAACCACGGGAAATGCTGTCTCCGAGGCTGTTTGTGTGTCAATAATGCCGCCATTTCACGGCGAACTCATCGGGGGTATTAATTTACTTCCCATTAACATAACAGCCTGGAACATACATCAATCTTCTCCTCCTCCTCCTCCTCCTCCCCAATGCACCCACCAACATCATCACCCCTCCCACCCAACCTCACGCGCTAAGTAGCTCTATTCCACCTAATAACATGGCGCCGGCTTATAAGCTCCGTTCCGCATAATGTTCGCGGGCGAGGAGTTCCATAATCCTATATCCGGAATGTAACAGCCTCACCTATTATTCTAATACGCCAGACATTCCACAAGGGGGAGAAATACTCTGCGGATATGCCACACCTTATCTAGTTAAGGAGACCGCGGCTTCATTTCCCTCCAGAATACAAGATGGTGTCGACGAACACCGCTGGGATTTTCTAAGCACTGGGGGAGACGGTGAGGGTGCTGGGGTAGCAGGGCTCGAGAGGAGGGGGTGGGGCATAAGATAACCCAGGGAGGGAGAACTTTTCGCTTGTAAAATTACTCTCGGCACTTGGACCACTCTTTTACCCACGCTTCCTTTTTTCGGCAGGTTGTGCGATAACCGCTCCTCCCGGAAACTTCTTACTCCTTTTTTCCTCCTCCCCCTTTTTACTCCCTTTCCCCTGGAAAGCATAGCTGCCCAGGGAATAATTGAAGCCACTTATGAGCAGACAAATGTTTTCAGCAAGGGAAAGGGTGAGGCAGAGGCTGGGGGAATGGGTGGGGGTGCGGGCAAATGAATTTGTAATATCCACCACCCCTTGAAGCACGGCACAGCTGAAACGGAGCTAACTCATGTCGGTTGCCACTTTCAAACTGCCTTCTACAGCCAAGTGTTTTGGGTAAATTGACTTTTAGTGAGAGTATCCCCGGCGCTACAGTGGTGATGAGTAGCCCACCGGTGCTAAAAAGTTATCCAAGCGGCATTGTATAATCACACTGCGTTCATAAAAATGACAACACGGCAAATGTGCTTCCTGATTGCCGACGGCCTCTAATGTGTACCATCAACTTGGTGCGCGCAGGTGCAAAGGACCTCATTCCTGCTCAAGTCACATTGTCGTATAACGAAGCCGATTTTCCAAGTGCTGTAAGCTTTCAAAAGTCGAGGTTCACACTCGCTTTGCAATAAATTATTGCAGTAGAACTGATCAGTACACACGCTCAATATTACGCAATGAACTTTAAATGCTGCATGCTGAACTAAATTTCACTTATTTAAAAGTTGCATCGCAGTGTGGTCGGCATTCAAAATTAGCAAAAAACAGTACAAAAAATTGGCAGCAAAATTGCAATGGGCACTTGCTGAGAGAGTCGGCAGTCGGGAAATACGTCATAATAATTGGCTGGAACTACCATAGGTCCACTTATTCCTCGGGCACTCATCAAAAGTGATCTCGACATGCGCAGGAAGTTGCTCCAGCCGCGCAATGGACCAAGCCACGGGTCATCGCTCATCCGGAATAACCCATTGATTAGAAATCACTTTTAATTATGGTTGCCGGGAACTATCCCTAGTAATTTTTAATGCCTGCGGAAGTTGAAAAAATTATACGGGAGCCAAAGCCAAAGGATGGAGTTAAAAATCGCGCTACGTGAAAGAGTGCACCTGTGCACTACAGGATATTTATCTGTACTGGACAGCGGAATAGGCCAGGAACACGTTACGAAAATCTTTCTTACTCAGCAGTTATCCAGTACGCCTGAATATAATATACTTGACAGTAACTCCTTAATTCCTGTCGCCCGAGATGGAATATCAGAGGAAAGGAATTGCATATAGCTTACCCTGTCACGCCAAAATCTGTTACACGAGAGGGTTACTATTGAAATTCCTAATTTTCCAACCTAATTTCAGCACCATTGGAAAATCCACCAGCCTCAGCAATGTCTGGATAAAATGGTCACATAAATATGTGTAAAATATTGGCCTAGAAAATGTGATCCCCAAGCCTGCATTTTCACAGGTACGAGGTCGAAAATGCAGCTGAAAATCGTCACCATTTGTCACTAGCGAGGAGGCAAAATAGGGACACATATGTCACTTTTACCTAACGTGTGTTGAGAGCTTCAATTCATAGAAATGGATATATCTATGTGTCGACTCCGGATCACTTGACAAATGGCGGAAAGTATACGCAACAGGCGTGCTCTCAACCACGTGAAACTGCCCCGGGTCGCCACTCGATAGCAATTTCTCCTCACGCACCTGTACAGTCAGCACCGTTGCCAATAATCGAAAGGGTAGTAAGCAGAACAAGAGGAACGACCCCATCTCTGCGGGGCCCGGCTGTAAAGGGTCTCCTTTCCATCTTGGCCAGAGGGGGAGGTGATTGTCCCCAGAGCGAGCGCCATTGCAAGCCGCACCGCACCCATCCCCGCCTTTTGCCATTCTTCGCTCGGCCAAGCGGGGATTACCCGCGCCGCTCGTCCAGACAAAATCCAATAGGCAAAATGTCCATTTTGTATTATGTGATAGGACCTCGGCGAGAGAGCGGGGGAAGACCGCCGCTTTGTTCGAGCAGAAAATGCCTCGTTCCAGTCAAATCAAACAAGAAGAGGGACTTTGGAGTGGTCGTGAGCGTGGGTGGGTGGGTGGGTGGGGGACGGAGGAGGAAGGCCAGGAAAAAGGAAGGAAGGAGAGAAGGAGGGAGAGAGAGAGAGAAGGGACGAGAGGAGCCTCGGGAAGCATAGAGACCATAAAATCCGAGACTGGAGATGATTTCTGGTCTTCCAGGTCTTTATGCCTGCCGCCTGTGCACGCTTACAACTGCCAAATGGAAAATCGATTGATGGTGCGAGCTTAGGTGCGAAACGCCCTGACGATACACCATTTCGCTGCTCTGCTTCCAGCTCTGGAATTGCTACCGATTTACCTCCTCTCTCCAAGATGGATCTTCCAGAATTGTTTCTCATTCACATCGTGCTTATGCCGGCTCCAGTCACGTCGGACAGCTCCCGAGTAGCGCTTTCCTACGAATCCGCGACTAAATGGACTGGCAGCTGAGTTCGGCACGTTCCGCTGCATATATGGCCACGGCTTAAACCCACTCCAGATGAAAAATACCCACCCTCTTCTCCGACACTGCCGCTTCGATATACTACACTTCTCGCCTGCATAAGGCAGCTGCAGCCGGTTCCACAACTGTGACGCCGGTACTTCACCATCAGGCAAAAAGGCAGAAATGACCGGTGCCAGCTAGCAGAGGGCTCGAGCCACTCGCTTGCACCGAAACTGTCAATACCGTGGAAGTAAACACGAACATAATTGTCCTCGAAAGTCGCATTAACATTGACAAGATGTTACTGTCGTTTCAAGGAAACCGCATTTTTCCCCCCAGCTGTCAGCTCCTTCCCGAACAGTAATGCATCTCCTCGACTGCGCTTTAAAATTTGTTCATTTCAACCACGAGTCAACTCCTCCTTTCCAATACTAACTGGAAGCATTCAGAAGCAGTCCGGGGTAAAGGGCAACGAGGAATAAAAAATATATATATTATACCAGAGAGAGGCCCGGGGAAAAAAGGCTGCTGGATGGGGCCGAGGGATCGGGGGGAGGAGAGAGGAAATCTGAGGGAGGAGGAGGAGGAGGAGGAGGAAAAAGGCAAATATGCTGGGACGTTCGTCACGGATGACTGTTCATGGAATACCATCGGGGAAAGGAAAGCCGCCCGGTGAAACGGTCAGCAAATGCGACATTGATATCAGCAAATGCTCACTTTGGAAAAGTGGCAGTCAGGATGGGAGATGGGAAATTGGAGGGGAAGAAGGGACGGGGAAAAGAGGGAAGGGAAAAAGGAAAACGCCCAGGAGAGATGGAAAAAAGATAACGCAAAAATGGCTCATCTCCCTGGCCGTCACTCATCTCCTATCCGACAGCGCACGACGGCCCTTTCGGCTGGCGAATACTAAAGAAGGGGACCATGTATTTCACCCCCCTCAAAAAATGGCCGAACCTGTCTCGCAATCTCTCCAGAGGGAAACAAAAGTACCTGACGCGGAACGGAAACTGTCGCTTTCACTTAAAAACGCATATCGACAAACATGGGACTCGGAGATGGATAAAAATTGCATTACCGAGTTTTTGTAGCTTATTCCGTAGATTAAAAAATACCTGAAGGATTGCGCCTTCATGATTCGCTAAATTTAGGCAAGGGATGCTAATGTGCAGACAGTTCACGGGAAAACCTCGAGTCACTTCGGTACTGCATAAGTGACATTTGTGGGAGGGCGACCTTGATATATTTTTGAAGCATTGGAATGAACCGCGTACCATTGGACATGAATTAGCGAGACCAGCTGTGACACAGGACTGAAACTGTTCCCAAAGTGACCCCCAACTTCTTAGTATGCTCGCCACTTGGTGTTTAGCCATCTGCTTGTAATGGGGCCATACCTCGCCGGCCTCCTCCTCCTCATCCCCTCCCTCCCTCCCCTAGAGTCCTCATTTCCACCAGATGCATATGCATGGTCACAACGACAAACTTGCAGGAACCAACTTCCTCTCCCATCCCAAGGTTTGAGTAAGAGTGGACTCGCGGGCTGAGCTGACGTCAGTCCCTGCCCAGGCCAAGCCAAAAGATGACAAGACAATTCTCTCTGTCGGCAGATGCAGTCCACCAAAATCCCGCAAGCCCCTCGCCTGACTTTCTCTGCACAATCAACCCCTCCTGCCAAGAACGAATCCGAAGGCAAAGCCCACCTACTCTCCCAGCTGGTCTCTTGGGTAAATAAAAGCACATTCGGTGCGAAACTCGGACTGCCTTTTCCTGCCGCCGGAATTCTCTCCGTCCCCCTCCCCTGCCCCTCACCCCATCCAAACTCTTCCGTTCCGGGCGGCTACACCCGTCGGAGCCGCATCGGCAAGCAGCTAGCCCAAGCCGCTAATGACCGGGCCCAGACTAATTGCTTCTTCAATGATTGCGACGGGAGAAGAAGAGGGGAGAAAAAAGGCCAGCAGCCAGCGAGAAGTGAGATCGGAAGTAGTGAAGAAGGAAGGAGATCGCCATCTCCAACCATCCAGGGAAAGAGTCTCAAGCGAGCAATGAAGCCAAACAGAGGATTAAGACACCAGTTTTTTTTTGGCCAGGAATTGCAGATATTTTTCTGGACGCGATATGTGCCAATTTCTGAGCAGAGAATACCTACACATATTCCTGTACAATAAATGGCATGTGCAATAATCAAGTCGCCAGCCTAATCATGTGCACGGGGCATGAAAACAAAGTTGGTGGAAAAGAGCCACGTAATCTGGCCACGCATTAGTTCTATCCAGTGATGTTTGTGTTTAAGTAATTGTGCCCGGTTAAGCTTATTACGCGTAAAAAGCTTTCGCGCGCAAGGCTGAGTGAGGTCGGGCATGTCGAGTACACACAAAAAGTGTAAAACAATAGACCTGGTTTACTCGATGGCTAAAAATCTCTAGCATTTGAATTAATGAATGAATAATTGGGTTTTTAATCGCCCCTTCAGCCGCGAGCCACCAGGGATGCAAAAGTAATAAACTACTCAACAAGGTGCTAGAAGCTAGAACGGCAGTACTTTGTAACGCCTTGTAATTGTCACTTGTCCAATCATTGGGCTTATTGGATACGTCACTCTGAATGGAAATAATAAATGCGTGACATGAACTCGTGACAAAGCAAAGGGAATTTGAATTAAATCCACTTCAGATGGTCTAGTTGAGCATATGCACTAAACTAGTGCCAATGTAGGCTATACGCCCAAAATGGAAGGAGAGAGAAACCCTGGTCAACCTATATCCTCTTTTTTCTTTCCTCAATCTTCAGCTCCATAATAAAATTGCCCCCCATGGACATTCCGTCCCCGTGTCCAGGATAAGATGAAGGCCAGCACCTGCGTTACCACCAACCCCCAAAGCGAACGCCCTCCTCCATCCTGGAGTCAGCAGATGTCCTGAACAACCTTCATTAGCCGCTGGTCTCCAGCCTTACGTTCACAAAAATGTCCACTGCGGTCCCAATATCGCGGAATTGGGCATGGGGAGGGGGTGTCGCCTTGGGGGGGAGGAAAGAGGGTGGGGGTGGGGACCAGACGGTTACCAATGTCTTTTTTTTACGCTCCCCTTTTCTACCACCCACAACTTGGACATCAGCACGCCCTTTCCTAACAACCTGCCTACCATTCCAAGCCCTCGCTTTTTTCTGAACACCGTCCCTATTACCGGTATATACCGAGGTTTATGTAGACGTCAAACAAAAAGCGTGCTATCAGAAATCCGCAAATCACGAGAGGTGTGTCACATCTGAGCAATAACTCAGGTCGCCGCCCAATATTACTCCAAATCCTCCAAATATAGCATTACCGACTTGAAAACCCACGCTCGGCGGCGCAGAATTGAAAAATTATTCCTCCCAGCCCACAGCGGGTTATGAAAGCTATTTTGAGTCAACCTGAGAGTACAAGCGAGAAGCGTGATTATTCTTTCCCCGCGACCCGGTGTAACCCTCCCCCCTCCCTCTCCCTCCCATTTTTGGCCCCACACGACAGCTGCCATAACGGTGGAAAGCCCGTCGCGCAATGACGGCCAGGGACATGGGAATAAAAGGCGAAGGGCCGAAAATTAAACGGAAAGGACGAGGACACCGCCCGAAACAGAACAACGTGGGAAGGGTCACGAAATGATGTCGCCGGAAAAGAATGGCAGGGCATTTTCAATTTCCTCCCTTTGCGCTCTTCTCCGTTCCGGATATTATACTCGGCTCTGATACATGGGAGCAGGAGCAATACACAACAAGAGACGAGAAAAGAGCAGAATACACACAGACACACCGGAACAAAAAGAAAGAAAGAAAGAAAGAAAGATTAGCAGAAAATGAGAAGTCGCTTCCTGGAAAATACTGCTTCAAAGTTGACAAGAAATGAGCAAAAGGAGAGACAAGAATGGTTCTGCCTGCCTCCCCTGCCTTGTCCTGCTGCACAGAATATATTAAAGACGTCAGAAACGCTCGCCAAGTGCAGAATTGTTGTCCAGAGAACCTTGTACAACATCTTACTACACCAGAGCAGACAGTAAACAACTCGAATGAAATTGGGCGCTCATCTAGACGGCTCACTTCGGGATCCCTGTAAGATGGGGGCCCCTAAGTATCTAGAAGCAATTACCCGCGGCGTCTTTGTCTCGCTGCCACGGGACTGCCCGGCAGCAGATTAATATCAAAGCCTTGTGTGTGCCGTTTTTTCTGTAGCCTTCCCCCCCCCCCTCCCCCCCACCCCCGTCCGTCCGTCTCCTTTTCTAAGGCTACCCCAGCCCAGCGTCCACTCGTCGGAATGGCAGCCAAGCCCAACACCACCATCCATCACCTTCCCCGGCAGCGTGCCTTGCAGCAGCCTTCTGGCCGCGGGATGCCATGAACTGGCCTGGCCCCATCAAAAGAAGCTTCTCCATCTTCTCCCCCGATTTTCTCCATCCATTGTCCTTCCTCCCCCTCGCCGCCCCTCTTCCCTAAGCGCCTATAAATGCCACCCCTGATGCAGGACTAGCGACTTATACCACACCGAGGAGCCCTTTTTTCCCATCTTTGTTGCGCCTTCTATCGACTCCTGCAGGGCACTGCTCTACCTGACGTCACGCCCACCACCTCCACTCTGCAGATTGAATTAATTCTCTGACCAAGGCTTGGCTTGAAACCGAAAGTCAGTCCCTTCAGTCCCTCTAAAACCACAACTGGCAGAGGACAAAGCAGACTTATTCCTATTCCGCTTGGTAAAGAATCCCGTATGCCCACAGTGCACCTCAGGTAGTGTGAATGCTGCATTAGCAAGAGATCACTACCCACCAGCCAGGTCCATCGGTAAGGCTGCCCTCGAGGGGATGGTTCCAGGGAATATTTAACTGATTACCCGAGTGTCAACCGCGATTCCTCCGAGACACAAATTGTTCTACTTCAGTTGAGGGACAAAGAGGTTAGGCTGGGATGGGAGCGGAGGGTGGGGGTGAAGCAGCAGCAGGCCCCTCAACCGGAACTGTTCTGTCATTTGAAACCCAGGCAGACCAGCAGAAGTTCGTTCCAGTGCGGCGTGCCACTGAGGTCCCTAGAGGTCACAACCGCCGCACACACCGCAACTCCCTTAGAGCCGTACGGAGGTCTATGGCCACCCCACTCCCACGATAATTCCTCCCCATTTCAAACACACACGCATCCCCCAAGCCCCATGGAAAAAAAAAATGTTAGAGTTCCTGGGTTGCTCTGCCTCAGTTGACAGGAAGCGCCCATGCCGGTGTCACCGCTTCCGTCACCCTTAACTCATCTGCCATGTGACTGCTTTGGCATCACTTTGGCCTAACAATGGTCACGGCTCCACACAATGCGTTTCCCTTTCCCGCTCCATTCAAAATCCACCCTAATACGGACGTGTACAATGCGCCAGAGATTACTAACGTTATCAGCACGACAACAATATTTCGCTGTCAGGCAGCGGAATCGAGTGCTAGGTTATGAGGAGTGGGATGTTGCTCACGTACATAAAAAAGTGACAAAAGGACAGACCACTTGCACAAAAAAATGTTCGCATTTGCACGTTTTTTACTCCAGGCTTTCCAAACCATGCAACGGTGTTAATTTAAGCGGCAGTATACTGCATATACTGCCTTTTCATCAATCATCATGACAAGCCTGTAGAAAGCGGCTACACACTTCTCCATAGGTAAATTGTACAGTGCAGTTACTGTGCATGCATGCAGTGTAATAGTGGATCTATTGGGCGAAAAATTCTTTTCATAATCATATGGACACGCACACAAACCTCCTCATACTGCATGACATACCGTTTGGAACCTGTCGATAGCAGGGTGCATTCAAACATGAGCTTCAGGCAGCGGGCATGTGGGGGGAAATGGAATAGGCCAACCTCGTTTAGGCCTTGTCTTTAAGCAGCATTTTACGTGCACATGTTTTTACTAAATTCAGGCATGCAGGCGTCAGCCGAAATTTAATTCCGCGTCACACGGCCCTATTCTCATTTTATAATATCTGGCAAGTCGAGAGAGAGAGAGAGAGAGAGAGAGAGAGAGAGAGAGAGAGAGAGAGAGAGAGAGAGAGAGAGAATATGTAACTTTGCTGCGAGTGTCAACAATGCACGACATGAACTTTTAATTGATTCTCAATTCAATCACGGAGCAATTTCTCACACCCCCTGTGCGGCACATTCGCGTTGCCCTATAAAAATATGAACCCGTATGGTGCACCAGTGCAGCAACCTACTTACTGCACTTACTGGACTGCCTCTAAATGCGTGAAGTATAGAGCCGACCACAATAAAAAACGCATTACTGGCACATTGCGGCCAGAGCAGTTTAAATCTCCGGCCTAGCCACAAACTCCAATTAAACGCGAGGGCTCTACGAATTTCACTTGATCAACATTCCCCGCTAGGTCTCACACAAAGCTATATAGTCACATGGAATCCCCGAGCCTTTCTGTAGGCCGCTCGGCGTCTCATCTGTAAATCACCTAGGTAGAAAGAGAGGAAGGGGCAGAGGGGAGGGAGGGAGGGTGAGGGAAAGCCATCATTCCTTGGGCGTGACAAAACCCCCGCAAGGAACCTCCTTTCCTCGCGACGCGCCTTGTCAATCGGTGTCAGAAGAGGGGTAGGGCTGGGAAAAGGGAGAATTAGGAGCGTTTGCAAATTGAATGACGTGGAGCGTAACCAATTGCTTCGGAATGCCGGTTGCCAGGTGGAGGAGGGGATGGAGGCAGCAGGGTCGGAGGATAGGGAATGATGGGGGGAGGGAGGGAGACCAGAGACGGAAAAGATACGGAAGAGAAAGTCGTATGAGATAATTACGCCGCTCATTACTCTTCGCCAACACTAAAGGAGTGGGATGGAGCGGAAACGGACCCTATTCGCTTCACTCGTCGCGTTATTGGGGAATGGGGAGAGGCGGCCAGAGGTGGAGGGGTTGGTTGGATGGGAGGGGTGAGGTGGGTGGGATGGAATGGGGGAGGTAGGGAGAGTGCGAGCCGAGAGAGAGAGAGATGTATCGAAAATGAAATCTATTCCAGGAATTTTTACATGCCGTGCACGATATCGACGCTTTTCCAGCCCATGTAGATACGGAGCCCTCTCCCGGGCCACCACCGGGCGCAGTTTATGGATGTCGGGGGTTTAGCAGCGCGATTTCCATCAAGCCGCACTCAGGACTCCATGTGCAGTAAATTGTCACATGAACCACTACAGAGGTCCCATTACGCTGATCTGACTAATTAGCATTGCATGTACTAGTCAATACCGTTCACAACTGACGACTTGTCTTGGTGACAAACGCTGGAATTTGTTCCAGGGGTCCGAATGAAATTGCGCCGTGCATTAACTCGGTTCGCCGCAAAGTTCAAACCTCCAGGCCCAGAGGTACAAGTTTTCGGAGCTAATTGCAGGAAACAACAACAACGAGAACCTCCCCAAAAAAGGAAGCAACACGACCTTCCCTCTGATGCTTGTTGCAAGCGCATCCCCGAGATTTCAGAGCAGCCAGAACTCTCTCGGGCTGCAGCAGCAATGTAGACATGTGGAAAGCAAGACAAGAGACGAGACCCGCATCTCTGTGCTCAGTGTTTCATCTCGAGCTCGCCTTTGATAATTTAACTGTCGCAAACACAACGAAGTGAAACAAACGACTTGGGGAAAAGATTATGCGAATCGTTTGAAGCAAAGGGAATGGCGAATCTCCTCCCAGCCGGTCCCGCTTTTCCCTTGTAACATATGCATTATTGAACAGGCGGTGCAGGTTATACAGGCGGCCCTTTGCCGTCCTTCCTCCTTTTCTCTATTCAAACAGACCTTTGCGCTTCGCCAAATATCCCTGGGGATTCCACATTCAAAATATGAATACAAAAATGTAGGCAGGGACCGCCTCCCCCTTCTCCCCCTCTTATTTTCTCTCATCCCAGAAACCCACATTTTACGGCCAGCATGTTAACATGGACGCCGTCAAAGGTTGGTTACAAACGCCTTTTTGGATAGCCCTTCTTCCATTACAAAAGCTCTCGCACGTGGATACATCGCGGTGAAAAGATGATGCAGCAGAGGAGAGTGAGATAGAATTTTCAATGAACGAAAAAAAAAAAATCGCCACTAATCTTGACTTTTTTCGGGTGTTTTTCAGCTCCGACCTATGCTCCCCTAGCCCCACTCGTCAGAAACTGTCAAACACAACCCTGCTACTCCATCACGAAAATGCTTGGCATCAGTGTATGGCAAAAAAGCCCCCGGTAATCTCGCACCTCAATCGCCGACCAATGCATATATGAACAGAATAAATATATGCATTTCCCCTTTAAGCTGGAAACGGACACCTGCTGTGCATGAAATAACACCTCACTTCCACCAGCAGAGTATGGGGGCGGGTGTGGGATGGATGTAGGGAGGGAGGGAATAGCTCTGGAAAAAAGAACACATGGCACTGTGTGGCAGCTCTTTCAAATATTTCCGCTTGGGAAATTACACAATTACGGTGCCATAATTGGGAAGACCAACTTGTACGAGAAGAACTTTCCCTTGCTGCAAAGCGCCCCACGTTGTGTATGGACGAGAAAAACTTGCAAAACGCATTCAATAAAAATAAGGTTCAGGCATGCCAAACTAGCTTTACGTCCATCCACATAATAAGGCATACCACATTGCAAGCTTAAATTCCCTGAAATGCGCGGGACTCAGAACATGGCACAGCAAACAAGCTTGATCTGCGTCAAAGCTGTCGCATCCCCTTCCATCTGGACCATTTTCTTTGGAGGGGCTCGATACACTCATTAAATTCTCACAAACACCACAAGCCCCTACCTAGCCCATTTGCCTCCAATCGCGCTGCCGGAAAGCAATTGGGAAACTTTGATTCTGGCGCCCACCTCCCGCAGATCTCTCTCTCTCTCTCTCTCTCTCTCACTCTCTCTCTCTCTCAAATAGCAGGGGAAAGGGGGCTGTGTGAGAGGGAGTGGTGGGGGAAAGGGAGTAAGGGGGGGTGGGGGTAGAGAACCACATTATGATGAAGCAGTTACGAGAGCAAACTTCGCTTTTAAGGCGCACCGAACCTGCCCGACTGTATCGTTCCTGCTTCACTTCCCACCAAAACCCTGAGTGCAGAGTCAGTTGCGATTTTAGGCCCGGACCCACCGTATCAAAGTCTTGTTAAGAAATTCGCCCCTGGAGCAACCCCCGATAAATTGTCAAATGGCAAAACTTGCAACCAGGGCGCCAACTATTTTTTTAAAGAGGTTGGCACTTTATAAACAAAACTTTTATACTACCACAAGTAGTTTGTGAATAATTAGCTGAGATTGACCAGCTCCCCCCCCCCCCCCTTGAATTGGAAACTCGATTACAGAAACACCATGTATTAACTTACTTTCTTGCAGCACAAAAAAGGTGAAAAACATAACAGTATAATAGAGCGCACTAAAATTTAAACCAATTAGATATCCTATTTAATTGGGTCATCCTAGTTCGATGCCAGCTGCCAGCCATACTGTCCAAGCTTTTTCCTTAGGCTTCACTGGTCAATTCCGCCGTGGCATTTCAGAGTGGGCTCTAGTCACTTTCCTATACACCAAACCTGAACATCTGCTCTCCCCAGTAGAAGGCGCGTGATCGTGATGTAAATAAAGGGGAAGGTGTCAAGGTTTCCACCTTTATCCAGGGAAAAAGGATTATTTAAAAAAATCATCATATAGGATAGAATTCAGCTCACTCCGCAACCTATTCGCCTGCAGTTGGCAGGGGGTCAGTATAGTGCCTCATAACACGTGCCATCTTGACGCAACCCCACCGGAATGGAGATGCCTCATCCTCCAGACTTGGCATAGAAAGAATAAAATCGGGAGAATCTCACCCATTCCCGAAAGCAAAACCCTTCTTAGCTGAGCAGCGTGCCTCCAAACCGACTACTTTGCCTCCTCGCTTAATTTGACGAGCGGTAGGCGATCTCCCATCACTCCCTTCGCTCACGAAACATAACCCCCACCCCCATCTCCTCCCCTGCTACATCCACCGCCAACCCCCCGGTAACACTTTCCCCCAACCTTTGCAAACTCCAGTCTCCGTGTCGAGGAACGGCGTCACGCTAACCCGCTCCGCCAACTTATCGCCCCCTCTCGTCAATTCTACACCAAAGTAGCGGGGAGAGAATGCACTAATCTGTGATCAATACAGCCGCCGAGTGTAACATGCAGTATCTCAGCTCATTCAACCGCCTCGCCCTCCCACCTCCCCTTTCCCTCCCTCCCTCCCCCCTGTATATCGCCTGCATCCCAGAACTGGACCCAGCGTGGCCATTAGGCCGGCCGCAATAGTGAGCCCAGATCCCCAAACTGGCAGTTCGCGTGCCTCCCAAGGCTAATCATGGCACCCGAACCCCAAAGCTCTCAAGGTGAGCCCGGGGACTCCCAAGAAGCACAACACGGTCGCCAAAGCAAAACTCGCCACAAAAGCCGAGGGGCCTTAGCGTGCAGGCACACGGAATAAATACGGGGGGGAGGAAGGGGGGGATCAAAATCCACCCCGAGTCCAGAAACAGGGGCGTGCATGAAAAGGTACGGCGGTGTAAATGACCCTACCGCTCTCGCATACAAAATGGCAACCCCGGGCCGGTGCGCTATATCCAGCACTCAAAATTCGCCTAAATGAGAGCAGTGATGCTCCTCTTTGAAATATAACAGGGTCAAAAAAATAACGCAGGATCTGAAATGTCACACCAAGGTAGCAACTGCAGTGTGCTAATATCCATGCATAATACAGTAGTGCTGCAACCTGCAATATGTCGCGGTTAAGCTTTTGTTTGCCACTTTTTGTTGTCGCCAGTAGCACAAGCGGCGCAATTCACCTCGCACATAATGGGCACAATTCCTCTTCACAATGCTGTAAAGTATGTCACATACAATTCGGGCACGAACGACAGTGCCACCGTTGGTACTGAGTGACATACTGCATTAGACAGACTAATAGGTACAGTGTCACATAAAATAGTGCCTCAACTGGGCCAACATTTTCGTGTTCTGTAAGGATACGGAGGCAAAATGCCACAAATCTGCTGAGAACCTAAAGCTAAGGGGAAATTAGTGACAACCTGAAAATTTTCTTTCATTTCTGGACGTGGTTTCCGCTCCAATAAAAACCTGTCACAAAAAATCATCGACGTATTAGCCTTCGCCTTTTCTTTCCAAAATACCAGAGATAGCAGACCATCAAAGGTAAAGCTGCGCACCCATTTTGGGCTCCGCTGTTCCCGAGAACGAGGCCATCGGAGGCGAAAAAGTCAAAAGCAGTAGTGGTGTTAGGCAGGGATTGAACCAGAGGGGGAAAAGCGAAAGATAGGCTTATATCCTGATGAAGGAAGAAGAGCAAGGACGGTTGCACTTGGTTTCCTCCTTCCCTCCCCAACCTACCCCCCCCCCCTCCCGCTTCCAATGGGCCGTTAACTTCACTCCGGGATGGGCTTGGCTGGTTCTCCCGAGAAGCTGCTTCTCTAGCTCCACGGACATTCTTACCAACTCTAGCCTGCAATCTTTCTGACATTTACGGGCTCCCTCGGCATTTAGCGTCAATAGGGGACCTGAAAAACTGATCCCTACTCATCGCTGATAACGCCACATTCGTCCCACTCATCCTGCCCGTCACGCAACCAAAGGGACTCCATTCTTCACCGCGATGCCTAACACCCAGGATGTACCTCGCTTCACCAAACACGTCGGTTGCGACCCGTAATGTACTCGGAAACATACTGTTAGCAAAATCTTGTGGTCCCCAATATCTCGTGGGATAAGAAATGGTTACAATGACATGGGCGGAGGGAACGATGGAGGAGCTAATGACGTCTTTATATCCAATAGTCTTTTTAAATGCACTGTCCCAGGTTCAGAAGACGGATGTTGGATATATGTATCGTTCACCGTTTATTTATTAGTAGCGTTATGTAAACAGTCCATAATTTCTCTTTAACTGGGGACTGGGGCAGTGAGCCACCCTGTACACATATGTAATAATACTGAACGTCGCAGCATACAGAAGTCAACTTTCAACATTACATACAGATTAGGCCTACTGTATTGCTCTCAAAAGCAAAACATATTGCAATTGCAAACAAATATCTTCTTTGACCAAATCTTAGCGCAAGAAGAGGAAGAAAAATCCCCAAAACATTTTTTTTCTTCTGGGCTGATAACGAGATATTAAACAGTTCCAACTAATCAAGGATATAAAACGGTCTTGGTAATTGATGCATGTTCGCCCAATTTATCACTAATTAATAACACTCCAAATAATCAGTTGGATATTGCTAAATGATCAACAGTTTGCGTGAATATGGTCCATTTAAACCCTGATACGCGGGTATGGTACCTTTAGCTTGAAATGCCATGACAACTTCCTTTTTTTTAAAAAAAAAAGCCTTACTAATTCGTGCCTAAGCCACCATGGTAGTATCTACAAATTAATTCGTGCTCTGGCGTTAGATTCGCATTTCTTGGAACGTGTTATTAAGTGCAGAATAATCGTCAGTAATGGATACCCGAGAAGCTTCTCCCGACGAAGTGCAAACCTGTGGATGTTCCCAGATGCCTTTTCGTGCTTCAAGCTCGTTTCCATCAAATTGTTAGTCAACATGCCCTTTCCTGGAGTGAATTATTTACCTGCACCAACATCAACCGATTTACACGTCAGATAGTTTGTGCCCAGTTTTGTCAGTTATCATCATTTTACAGCCCGGCCCTTCTGTCCATTTCCGAGGGCAAAAGCAGTAAAACAGACGCAGCCAAAAAACTGACGAACCGGTAATAACAAACACGCAGTGTGCCATCCACGAAACAGTACAAATGAAATTAAATCGATATTTCTATGACAGTGTGTCAACACAGCCTCCGCCCTGACATGAAACCACAAGTGCCCCGCTACTGACGAATGTGTAGCAGAAATATTCGGATCTATTCTATAGAATAGATCCGCATATTTCTGCTACACACAAACAATCTACGGGTGACTCAAGCATTACGCCACAACTTGCCTTGCCTATTTCTAACCCGGAGTATAGGTCATAAGGGCTGGTTTCGTAATCATTTGCCCACAATAAATCCAGGGCGAGGAATTCAGGGGGTCCCTTTTGAAATATTTTTTAAGCTCTCCTACTGCTTGGATGGGATCAAAATTTGGCCCACTGGTTGATGAGATATGATCTGATTTCTCGAATATTTCTACCTGGAATTCTTCGTAGCCACTTCTGCCTTCGATTGCCTGGCTCACTTTCATCTGCATGAACCTTGCACTGTATGACATTTGACAGCATTTCTTGCCCTTTCACATTACCTACACACTTTCATTGCATGAATCCCGAAAGCTGAGCCCAACACTGCGTCGAATAGAACGTTAGTAACCTCCCACTATGTCTGTATCGATCTGAAAAGGCTTCAGTTTCTGCAATAAAATGTCACAGTTAAAGGGGCCCAGGGTTCCAGAAAAATGCGATGGAATTCAGCAGCAGAATACACAATGAACTCCAAAAAAATGATCACAAAATCGTCATTTTTCCCCTTCCCTCTGAATCGTAAATTAATAATCTCGCAATTTTCAGGTTTTTCTCACAGTCAGTAGCAACTCCTACACGCTGTGCTCGCAGGACCACGTCAGTATCCCAAGTAATACCTGCTCACTCTTTAAACACCTAGCCGTGGCGCCGAGGGGTAGCACAAAAGAGCAAAGCAATTCCTACCCCCGTGAATTATTTACCCTCCAATTACACTGCATGTAATAACTACTTGGTCTCGGTTTCATTATTAATTCTCCGATTCCTTTTAACGATGCCTCCCGAAGGATGCGGAGGACTCGGAAGGGGACGACTGTAATAATTCAAAACCTCGGTAATATATTGTGTTTGGCGCCATCGGGGACTCGGGAAAAACGAAGCAAATTCCGTTCAAGAGGGCGGATGGGTGGGTGGCTGGAGTTTCGGGGGAGGGGGAGGTTAGGCGGGAAGGAATTTATCTGCACGTCCCCCGCAATAGCAGAAAATGAAAAGTTTCGCTTCGATCAAACAAATCTCGTTCCCGCCCGGCTCTTCAGCTCCTGCTCTGAGAACTTGACTCCCTTGTGTAGCCGGGGACGTCGAATTAAATGCAAACGCCTTCGGAGAGCAGCCGTCTAATTGAACGTTTAGCGTATAGGACACTCAATCATGGTGAGGACTTTCGGATGTCTGGTCTAAAATGTATCCTTGGCCCGGAATGGCGTCTTTGAGGAGAAACCCTTCCCTCTTCCATCTTCACAGCAGCCTCTGTATCGCTCCATCTTAAGATCCAATCCAGTTTTCAATCAGGATTGCTTAATGCGCACCCTGGAACCAGTCACTGTGACAATTTAATTCCCAGGCTAGTAACGTGGCAAAATTATAGTAACGGTCAGTCTCTCACTGGAGAATTTTACACAGGGTGGTGCACTACGAAAGCCAGGAGGGGGCTACGGATTTTAATTTTTCCGCGTACATTATTGGAAAGAGCACTAATTGATGGTAATCATGATACACCCTCATGTTACACGTTCTCTAAACTAATTTTAAGCACGCAATATAGCAAGGGCGATGTCTTGTTCGACAGCAGCTACAGAAGCTCCGGCTGGCGAGCATCCTCGTCGATATGGAGCGATGCCCCCCTCCCTCTCCTTCCCACCTCGGCATGATTGACACTGGTATTCTTCAAGCTGATCCCCGCCGCGAATCAGATCCTATAGGTTCTCCCAACACAGGAAAATTCATCAAAACCCTCGTGCACCTGACTCGGGAAGCCCGCCATCCGACCGCTAATAAAGTGGAGCCCGGGTCTCCAAGTCGGACATCCTCCCCACCATTCACTGCTGGACACGGCAAAGCAATACTCATGTCCGGGGGGGCCACCGGCCGCACTAATCCCGGGCCCCAGTATGACTTCCTTTTCAGGGGCCTCGACGCCGGCCACGCTGTCAACACCGCAAGAAAGCCGCCACCGAGCCCCCTATCCCCCTTTTGTCCTCTTCCTTTCCTCGGATCCAGCTTATTCGGGTCCCCAGTTTAATTGACAGCCAGGACCGATCTGTCGGAGGAGGGCTGCGAAACGGGAAGCAATGCCTTTCAATTAATCAATATCAGGATGGGGGTGGCTGGGAGGAGAGGGGGAAAGGGGGGCCTCTCGGCTTCAATAACTGCATTTACTTGCTAGTCTTCCTCCCTAGCCGCGCTTCTCGATCACTGTCGCCCCGAAGAATACGGGAATACACTCGGCGCGCCATGAAATCAACTAATGTATTTACGCCAGGATAACAAAACGGCGGCATTTATTTTGTCCAGGTTGAATGCCACCCCAACGCGAGCTCCAACTCGAGGAGTAGGAAAGGAAAACGAACTGCGACTATATACTCACATTTCGCCTCCTGCCTACCCTCCTGCCTACCCCCCTCCCAAACCACCTCTTCCCATCCCCTACATTCAAGATAGATCCCGCCATTGGCTGCAAGATTAAAGGCCCTGGGAAGAAGTCTGAGGAGGCCGTGACAGGTATGCGTCAGGCCCCAAGCCCCCTTCTCCCTTGAAATGCAGATTAAACTTGGCCCAACTAAATCCTGATGTTGCCGTGACGCGCCTGAGACGGGGGGGTTAGACCCGGCAGACAACGGAGTTTCGTTAATTAGCCAGCTCCTGGTGAGGAAACATTCCCAGAGTTTGTGTACAGGCCGTTGCCGACCAGAAATGACCATTGAGGAAACATTTACAAACACTGTCTCATTAGCCGCTCTCCTCTGATGTGCTTTCCTAGATTATATATAGACTACTTTTTACTCCCTAAAAATGTATTTGCCTAAAGTGCCCAATTAATGACACAAGAGCTTCAATAAATAGGCACTTTATCAATTTGCATCAGTGAGAATCAGCATTAAAAAAAATAACTAATGCATGTGATTCTATGATAATAGGACTAGATAGTTACACGCTTCCCAGGATTGTAATTACCCGGCATAATAAATACACAGGCACAATGTATTGCGCGATTTCATAATTTTATCCCTGGGGAAGATCTGTGTTTATAGTCCTTGTTAATTGGTCAATTAAAATCAATTTCACGTCTAAGCAATACCGTAGAAATTTATGCATAAAAAGGCTCGCACATTTGATTTCATTATATACTTCTGTGCTGGTACAGTTACACAGTACGAGTTTAAACCCCTCGAGCGAAATATCACCATCACGCCATTTCCCTGGCTATAGAGAGTATCCGGAGTGCAGTTCTTATGTAGGTGCGTCTAAGCTTCACTTCGTTACGTTAGCTCTTGTTAACACTATGTCATACATCCTAATCGCATGTAACAAAGTGAGATCATGTGCACAATGTGATACGAGTTATGGACTCGATCAACATGTATACAATATTCACTGCTCATTAAAGAGAACTTTCGCCAACAAATGGAGAGGCACATAATTATACTATCAAAATTACAAATAAACTAATGCAAATACGGGGTAAGTTCGAAACTACAACATTGCCAGCTGATACCCACTGTTGATCTGACCGTTCCCCGTGTAAACAATTTTTCAACTCCCCTAACAATTTGCATTAAAGAGTGGGAATATTTCCAATTAGCCAGCGACAAGTAGAACGAAAATATTGACCGGAGCAAAAACCCCGTCGGACAGCAAGACAACTCGTAATCATTAACCAAACCGGGCATCAGCATCAATCTGGCGGAACGGAGAGCAGGCGTGTTCGATTGTTTAACAAACATCACCGCCATCATCACCCATCGGACTAAACTGCGGCCATCTTTCTCCCGTTATCTCCTCCCATCAACATAACATATGTGACGTTATTTAGTGAATAGGTCTATTTGCTGTATGAACGGTCTCGTAAATAACACAATGCACACGCTTCGCCTGCACGGAGACCTATCAACTGTTGAATGCCTCTCCCCCACCCCCACCTCACCCCCTTACCCCAGCGTCGACTATGCCTTCGCAATTTTCCGACACTCCAGACCAAATTATTTCCAGCCGACATAAAAACCCTCTTTCACCTCTTAATCGGGCGGCCCTTTGAATTGTCTCCGAGAACATCTGCTCCGCAACTTTGATACTAAACGTAATGCCATTGTACAATTGGTCACAAAGGGAAGTTCCACCGTCGACAGGACATAATAAAGTTTCATTTGGAGCTGCTATTAAGGAAATTGGAGACTGTCGAGACGACAGCCTTTTGTGCAGTACAGTAGTCTCACTTTTGTGATACCCCGTTTCTCTCTCACTCCCCCATTTTTTTTATTATTGGACGGCCAGGTCCACTCTCTGATGAAAACTTTTGGAATAGTTCTCGCCCCGCGGACAGATCGCGATATTCGGGCCTCCCCCCTTTCTCTCTCTCTCTCTCTCTGAAACACAATAACTGCACTGCAGAGATCAAACACTGCACATTTGGTTTGGAAATTCATATGTGGAACGTTTCCGAAAAAGAAGATCCCTCCCCCTTCAAATCTCTCCCCCCGCCCTCTCTCCACCACACCCCCTTCACTCCCCTGCCAACACCACTACTGTCCCGGGTAAAAAGGGGAGGGGGAGGTTGGCCACGCAATGTAAGCAAAACGTACAAAGGTAAATGAGCTCGAATGTGACTGGAATTTTCCTCCCTCGTATCTACGTGCATGTGTGTGTGTGCGTTGGAACCCCCGGTGGGTGGCAGAGGGAGGAAAGGCGGGGATGAGAGGGGGAGGGAGGCAGAGAACATGATGTGACATTCGCATATCCCTCCGGACATCCGACGAATCGAATCCTGTCGCATGCTTCCCCCCCCTCCCCTCCCATCCCTGCCTCTCCCCACCCCCTCACTCCACTTCACATCCCCGCCAAATCGAAACGTTCCTTTCTTTTCCGTGCCACATCACTCGGTTACCAATCTCGCGCATTCATTTACCCGGAAGGATGGAGAGTACCAAACTGGTCATATCACCCCCGTTTCTGTCAGCGCTCCAGACTTTTAGCAAGCGCCATGGTCGACACAGCACAGAGCAGGTATAGCTATAACATTTCAATGTCACGCAACAGACACTTTTCTATGAAAAATAACTGCCAATTTTCTCACTTATTCGATCTACAACAACGGGGCAGAAGCAATAAAGAGTGCAGCTTAAGGGGGGGATAAAGAGAATTTGGGAGTAAAGTTCTCGCTAACTAACAACAGCAGAACCGACCTTTTTTTTGTGTAAGTGTAACTGACCTCTCTCTTGCACATGTACACTGTACTTTTTCCATATTCTTAATGCAGTATTATAAAAAGTCATTTGCATTCGGGAGTAATTTACGCAGTCGTAAAATTTTAAGTCATGTCGTAACAAGCACCCAAAAATGCGGAAAAATGAGGTGCTCCGGACATACAAAGCCGATTTTTATAATTAGCTATAACCTTTCGGCAAATAATAATTTTGTGAAAATTTGACTGATTTGAGAACTACTAGAAGTTGGGGGAACCCTAATTTTCACGGTTTTTATTGTGCCTCGAGGGAATGGTCAACCGCAAACGCGTCCTTTCTTTTGTGTAGAGAGGGTGGGATCCACTGTCTCCTCTTTCGGCCAGAGTTGGAACTCGAAGAAGGTCCTGATTTTCTTTATCCCAGCCTTAATTTATTGCGCTGATTCCTGGATGTGGTTTAAACCCAGGTTAAACTCGGGCTAAACATTGTATCCACAATTAAATTTCACAGTCGCCGACCTGTGCTGGCTTGACTTCACTAGAGCCACGTGCCGCGTTAGGGGACTTGCAGCTATGTAGGTCACATTCCCACCTGCATCTAAAATTCGCATGAATTTTTCAGCGTGAGGTGATTCAGGGGTCTCCAAGTAACGGTTGGCCCATTATCACACGAATAACTGTCGCTTCTTACATGTTTCATTATCTGGCGTTGCTTGCAAACCAGAAGCAAGACCCTGGCTCCCTACGTGGCTGCTAGCAGGCTGCAATATTAAAGCAGTCATTCACTGTCGGTGCAGCCACGCACCAAAATAGGTTGTGAGCTCATGCTAGTCTCACGCTGGTCGCCAGGGTAAAACTTTCCGCTTCCAACAAGTCCACGCAAGTGATGCGCCTTTCAAATTAAACCAGTTTGAAAGTGTCTCTATACCGCTCGATCGGGTCAAGTTTCCTCTCAGAAGGAGATTTTGTCGTGTGTGTGGAAACCCTAATATGTGATTAAATCACTTCCAAAGCACACACCACTCAACTGCTAGACAATGTTTCACTGAGGTGTACCACTATTCGCTAACGCCAAGCTAACCTAGGCTATTATGTACACATACTGCAAAATTGTTGGGTGCACTCACCCTATGGCTATGGGTTTAGCGAGAAAAAGCGGCGCGCATGTTTACATTAGCCATGATGATGATGATGTAATATGGATTGCCCTTTTTGGCAAAAAATTAATGCCCCGCACGTACGCGGCAAGAGTTGTAATCCCACGAGCAATTCCTACCACACACCCCATACAACTACACCGGGTGTCTCATAATTAAGCTTACATTCACATACAGTATGAAAATTTATCGGGATTCCTGAGCTTTCCTATGTGAATCGGTCAGAAGAAGCAAACTCGCCCTCCACCCCATTACTCCCTTGCTGCTCTCCATTTTCTCCCATTCATGGGTCAACAGGACTTGTGTGCGTATGTGACATTTCGGCCTATACGAATGTAAGTTTAACAATGAAACACATGCTAGAAACACCCTCAACACACTAGCAGCCTCTCGCTACTATTTTTTAAAATGCACCCGAACGTTTGTACGTCACTCGCTATTGGCACAGATTCAATACGGTACAGTACTTGGAATCCACTGTCATGACACTCATGATCAACAAGCGGCGCATGAACAGGACGGGATCGCCACAACAACCCGGTATACGCCAGGGTGGCACAAGATCAAAGCATCAAACTTAAACAGAAATTTACGCGAAACCATTATAAACACTTTGAGCTTCAATCATGCTTATAACCCTTGGCATACCTGGCTCTTCCCCCAAACACCCGACCCGTAAAAAGCTCGGCAGAGAGGGGCTGCCAGACAGCTTCTCCTTAAATCAAAGAGCAATCGAATCTGTCAGGCACATCACCCCGCTCACCAAAATCAATGGAAGAGACGAGTCTGAGATGGGGGTTTTGGAAAGGGAGGGGGAGTAGCCGCTGCCAGGAAAGGAATGGGCCCTGTATGGACTACCTGCCATTGACGCATTCTCTCTCTCCACCCTTCAGCAGGTTAATCCCTTCGCTTCCGCCTCATTATGTATTCAAGTTTTCGACAGGCTCATCATCGCGGTCGTCTGTCTCCTGCCTGCCTGCCTGCCTGCCTTCCTTCCTTCCTTCCTTCCTTCCTGCTTGCCTGGCCCGCCTTTCCTCCCTCCCGAAATGCTCCTTGACTTTGTGTTCCTTCCTTCTCCCCAAGTAAAGTTTACTCCGGGCTACGAGGGAGGGGTACAAGAACAAAATTGAATGTCGGAAGCATTCTACCGCTTGTTCCGACCGATGCCTTACAGCTAATTCGCAAGAGTTCTTCTCTGCCTGCCTTCCTCCCAGGCGACGACTTTCCCGCTCCGGCTTTGGAATAATTTACTCCACTTCGATGAGCGGATTCCATTTGGTCTGCCGCCACTTCGCTCACTTTCAGAGAAACTCTTATGCCTATCTCCCGGGCTCTCCAGGCACTAACGAGACAATCAACAGAAACGAGTTATCAGTTATTTAGACACCAATGCGCCCTTTTCATCTCTTTGCCGTTTGTAGGACGCATCCTGACGGGAATTAAAGAAACTTTCAGTTATGTGTTTACAAACCTATAGAGTAAAAATAAAAACACCGGGTTATTGCTCTAGTTACGCAATTTTGCTATTCTACTATAATAATCTATTAAAATCGTATTCTGAACTGAAATGTACCGGAATGATGCGAACATCGAAAGGAACAACCTGCATCTGTGCTAATTACCAGGTAAGTAGCAGATGAGGGAGCAAGGTGAATGAACTCGGAATACTTGCAAAATTATGGGGGAGATCAAAAAACAAGACAGACATATAATAAACCAATGAGTTCCGACTCGTTCGGTACACGTTTCATACCCGATTGTTTGAGGCCAATGTGTCTCTAATTAAGTACGACAATAAATTGGGATTTAAACAGGTCTCCGTCATTGTGTGGTGCTTCGCATTGAATGCGTAATAAAGGACACTGCAGCAGTATTGGCCTCAGTTAACTGTCCCGGTTATGTTACAGGGGACCTCTTTCATAAACCATGCTGGTAGAGCCTTTTTCTAGTATATTCACCGCTTTCAAAGCATAAGCAGAGGGGTAGTAATGCTACCCGGCCAGCATGACAAAAGGCTGAAGAAACGAGCACTATTGCTTCATTTACGAGCCTTTCAGCATCATCCAAAAGAGACATGTCCCGGCGAGGCCAATGATTCGAACTGCCATAACGTTCCCCTCTCTTTTTGCACCACACTAAACGTTGACTTGTACACATCTCATTTACGTAGCATCAATGGGCCATGCATGACAGGGTAGACAGAGCAAAAAGCGCATGTCCGGTACTTTTTTTCCTCCCCATTTCGACGAGAAGAGATTCCTGACGCATCTCTTTTCGACGGACATACACGAGCCCCGGATCGCCCCGGATCTCTTTTTCCACTCCCTCCCCCACTCCCCCCAAAAACTCCACCGTTCCCGCCCCGTGCATCCCGAAAGCAAACACATTAATAAGCGGCATCGCCCTTGGTTGGCACAAATTGCAAGTTTGCATCCAATTAACAGACTAATATGAAAGCGTGTCTAGTGCTGTTTGCGCCCATGCCACAGAAAATACGCACGTATGCATCAGGATCCATCAGCATAAAAGGGGGTTAAAAAAAAAGGAGTGGGAAGAGGGGGAGGGAGTGAGGATATCAACAAAAAATATGTACGGGGAGGGATGAAGAGGGGACACTTGTGATTGAATCAGGATGCATAAAGTGCGTGTTATTCGAAGCGTTATAACGGGATAAAAAACTGTCACAAGCTTCCTGCAAAGTTCTTGATTCAAGAGCACTTTCAGAGTTTCACGGTTAAGTGACTTTAATTTCTACGCCTGTTGTGTGCACATTATGCAAATCGTGACGTTATCTTGTGCAACGCCAGCCGTGAAATTACCCAAACTTTTTTGAAACTACACCGATTATTATTATTGCCGCCATGTTTGCACGTAGCGCAAAAAAAGGAGGACTCGAGGGGCTCAGAACAATCAGTCTGAGGTATGTTCACATCCTTTCCTCGCCTGGTGACATCTGCTCCTGTATGAAACGGTGTCCTTTAGGCTCCTCTTTGAAGCACGTCCTCGCTGCTCTTTTCCTTTTTCCCCATCCCACCCTACAATTTCATCCCCCCCTCTCCTTCCCCCACCACCCCAATCCCTCTCCCGAATCCTCCTATCCACCCATCGAAAAACGCCCGCTCCCTCGATTGAAGGGTCCAGGCAATAAAACCAGACGCTTTTGACTTTCCGGGAAAGAAAACACGCAACAGTCCGGCACTGTTGTACAGCAGGAAGCTTCGGAAATCAATGGCTTGTTTCAACCTCCAAGCTAACCAAAGTTGAAAGGAGGCGGGCGAAGGCACAAACTCACGGCCTGCCAGACAAAAGAAAAAAGAGAGGACGAAGGAGGGACAAAACGAAAATGGGAGGCGGAAAAAAAGTTGCGAAAAGCTGTAAACCTGTCATAGCGTTAGTGTTGCATGGTTGCACGCTGCGGTTACATTGAAACATAATATTGATTGGCATTCGATTACACATTAAGTGTCACCAAATGCCGAAAATGGAGCAACGCTTGACGACCTCCCTTTGATGGGTAGTTAACATTGGCGAACGACTTTCGCAAACTTCCTGCAACCAGCAAACATTTGCCCCCATATTCCTATATACTCAGATGTCAACAGTTCAGCTCACCGCACAACGACCATTAAGGATCGATCCGAGTTTGCTTCGTGTCGACCCCTTTCACTTATTGAACCTCTTGCAAAATGAATTCCCAAATCATAATAGCGCGTGGTGGGAAATGCTGCTAATTACGTTAAATATTTGTGATTCACCAAATAACAAACAATAATTATGCGATATTTTGCATCATTAATCTAATCACCTAACCAGGCAGGAGATTGATCACAAAATATACAACGTTTTCATCACAAATTTAATGTGTCGCCATGAAATTGACACGTAGCCGACGTGTCCGTTAAATATAGGCCCATGAGGACCACACGGAAAACATAAAATACACTGATGTACACTGTGGTTATGATTAATGCTATACACTTATTTACAACCGTACCTGTAAAAGGTCAGCACTGCTGTATATACACACGTAAAAGTCGAGCGAACGTCACGCCCATTTGGCCGCAATACATAGTAAATACCGGTTTATTGATACACCCCCTATATTACTGCTAATACAGTTGACTCCGGATATAACAGCCTAGGTTATAACGGACTTTCGGTTATAACCGACTCGAAAGGCAGGTCCCGGCAAACTTCCATAAGGGCCTGTGTATTTTTACTCCTGATATCATTTTTACCTCACCTCGGCTATAAGTGACAATTTTTTGGCCCCTCGGCGGGAAAATATGCTGTTTTTGGATATTCAACTTCCTTTCCCATGCACAGGAAGGTAGAGAATACTGGAGAGGGATGATTTTCGCATCAACCTCTGAACTAAGCTATACTCAAAATCATACTTCTTCTTCGGCAGCAAGGGGACGCCAGAAGAAAATTACGGATTGTTAGTTCTGCATAATTCACGGGTGAGCTAATTTTGCATTTTTGTGGATAGTTCCATTAATGCATGCAGGAGTGTGCATTATAAGCATAATTATGAAAGCAGAAAACTTGTGTATTCGCTGAAAAAGTGGTGATTTGGCTACAACAGACCTCGGTTATAAGAGACTTTTTACGCGATGTGTTTTCTAAAACGCCATGTTGCAAAAAAGTGACGCTTTAAAAATTTATTAATTCCTTGCAAGAAGTCTTTTCCATATTCACATTATTTTCTTATTACAGTGAAACATTCAGTACTGTAAAATATACCCAAATTTCAGAGGAAACCTGTCCTTTACGAAACTGGAGGACGATTAGTAATGTCTGCATCTCATAACACGAAAACGTTTGGGGCGAGGAAAATAATTGTTGTCGGTTTGGAGCTCCTTGGCTACGGGCAGGTTTCACTGCGTGAGAATAAGGGGTAAGCTGATTCCGTGCCAAAAATACTTTTCCAGCGGTTCATCCTTACGCGGCGGCAACCCAAGCGCCTCTCTTGCTCTGCAGGCAAGCGTGCACAGCAGGAGCAAAACATGGGGCAACAATTTCCACTTTTTCCCCAGGAATGGCAACTGTGATGGAGTACTTCATCCTAGCCACCTGACAGGGCAAATGGAGGAGAACAAGCCCGGAGCAACGAGCGTCATCAGAACCAGGGCCGCTTCATGCCAAGCACGCCCTCGTGGCGCTGTCGAAAGAGAGGACCTTCCTCCTCCTACACCACCACCCACTCACCCACCCATCCACCCACATCCCTTGTGCGCCCACCTCCAAAAGCGTTATTACATTCCCGTCATGAAAACAAGCTCCTAAAAACACTGGCTGAAGCCTCATTAAATTGGTCATGCATGCACAACACAGAGCAAAACCAACAAGATGGGGAATCGGGAATTGAGATGCAGGCCATCGCTCGCAAGCCGTGTGTTGTCAAGGGGGTTTCAGGGGGAGCGCTTTTCCACGCACTTGTATTCATTCAAAATGGGACCGCGGCGGCGGAGGCAGGGAGGAAAAATGGCCAGCTGATTACTGGCCCCAGCACTGTCTCTGACGTTTCCAGGCCGTTTCCGCCCTGCGGTCTGGATGCTTTTCAACAAGCCTTGTACCCCATAAACTTTCGCGTGTCCACCAGGCTCGTCTCTGTCCACCAATGCATCCGACATTAGGCCCCCGCGCTTATTAATCTCTCCCGGACCCCTTGGAAAATTCACGACCTACTGGACATTTTCCGATACACAACAGTTGCTTCTCCCTGTAACGGCCATGTCTGGCGATAGGAAAAAATGGAAGCTCGATTTGTCAGTTGAGGCCATGGAAACTCTAAGCAACAACTTTACTTCTCGACAGAAAAGCACGGGGACATCCTCCCCACAGCTCCCCCCACCCCTCTCCTCTTATACTTTTTTGCCCAGCGGCGTCCTATCTTTCCCCGTCAGACTGGCCTAGAAAAGCTCCTCCGGGCGTCAAAGCAATGAAGCAGCGGGGACGAGCAGGGCCGGAGAAATGAAGGAGAAAATGAGCCGTGATGAAAATGACAAATAATGGGATAATAATGTGCCTTATTGCCGTGCTGATGTGGCACCCGATTCGTTTATTCCTTAGGAAATGACCTTTTGCTGCAACCCCTTCTATTTTGTTTTCTTTCTTCCCTTACTACCTCCTTGGGCCGGCTCTCTCGTCTCATGATTTCTGTGATTCATGTCAACCAGGCGAAAGTGCCCCCCTTCCACATGCATGACGCTCGCAGCATAAACTGACTGTAAACATGGCGGTAACGACCGATATATCTTCCCTGTGAATCGCACCACCTCTTTTCTCACGGAGCACTATAAAAAGACGACGCGGGCATTACCTCGTAAAGCATCCCGTATCAAATCATGAAGCCAGCTGTTATTCCATGTGAAATTCCCATGTCATAAAAAAGAGTCCAGTACCAATAAGAATGCCGACTGTCAATTGTTTTCGCGGCCTTTTCTCCCACTTTTTATCGCTTTTCTTGTACTACGCCGCGCAATCACTGCGTATCTGTTTTCCATTCTCCATGATATTATGTACCTCCCCCGGCATTATTGGCCACATCAGAAGCCATCTAACTGTGCGAAAGCTTGCCGTATAAGGAGATGATGGAGAGTGCGTATAAACTCGCGCCAACAATTCCGGAAGCTTAATGAAGCTTAATGTTAACTGCAGGCTAATCAGGGGGACGCTAAATTTCTCCCACTGTACTGCACCCTCACCCAAACTCCATTATGAATAATGAAGTTTCTTTAGAGGCAAGGCAAGTTCAAGGAAAGTTCCAGCCTACTGTGGTACGAAACTTTGAGAACCACGCTTTGCGACTTTTAGGTCGACGAAGTATGTCTTTCACGAGGCACCTACAACTATTACTTGCACTTCTCTGCATGCTTGGTTTTTTTTTGCCCCCTTGCCGCTCTGAGTCTTCTAGTCAAACTTACAAAGAGTTTTAAATGGCTGCAGGTCAAAAAATTTCGTATCATCTCTAGCAAGGAAAAAACACTTCAAAGAGTCAGAAAATAACAATTAAATGCAGAATTTGAATAATACTGCACTAAACTAAGAAACAGTATGTTGTTAAAACTAACACGTCTAATGAGGCGGAATGCAGTTTATTCACTGTATGCGAGTCCTGTCTGGATTTAAGATAAATCTTGTCGGCAACACCCCAGTGTAGCTGATCCCCATTGAACACTTTAAAAGAGCGTGCCTTCAATATTTCTACACCTGCAAGTGCACTGATAATACAAACTTACTGCTGGTGCAACTAGGCTGAAGTACCGAAACGGTAATTAAGAAGAACCGTGAGACACATTCTCATGTCTGGAGCATTACAGTAACCTAGACATATAAGTTTATACCTACCAAGAAATGTGATATATTTTCTACCTAATTCATTGCACAAACCAGCACATAGCCTCCAGCCCGCCTGCCCAATATAAAAATGGCATCCTCCAACGCTGTGCACTTAGTTGTTGGAAGTCATTCCTCCTTTATTCAACAAGAGGCTACAGATAATTCGGGATGACCTTGTTCCGAACCGTCCATATGTTAGTTCATAAAATAGGAACAATCGTTTCTTTTAGGTAGAAATCCTGGAGCAGATGTGCAGATCGAATTCAGCTTCTGCTGCCAACCACTACCCATCCATAATAATGTCTGCTTTAATGGGCAGTAAGGCAAGGGAGGTAAAACAGCCCTCCTCCCCCGTAATTTTCCACGCCAATGTTGCTCTCTTAATTGCTTTTATACAAGGCTCAAATTTATTAGCCTGCGTTTCTATCCCCCACTTTTGCGGCATAAATCAATTAGTTGAATTTCAACTCATTTCCCTGCATTAGTTTTTCTTCGTTTGTCTCCATTCCCCACCTATAACTTTGAAATATTGGTCCCGGCGAAATTAAGTTCGGATGAAAGAGAGCACCGTCCCATCTTGCGGTTCTTGAATGCCACGGTATTAATCTCGCCTCCACCGGGGGGAAACACGCGATTCAAACGGTCTCAAAACGACCAAGTTTGTGCGGCCGCAAAGATTGCGCAGCCAAATGGTGCGGTTGACAGAATGCGAAAACGAAAAGGCCTCCTTACCTTTCCGAGGCAGAGACGCTTATTCATGGCCGCCAGCGCCGCCGACGCCGCCTGATGCTCCGTGAACTCCACGAAGGCGTAGGGATCATTTCCAGCCTGCAACAAAGAGAGAAGAAAAAATAGGACAGGTGAGAAACACGCCAATCTCTCTAACCATGGAATATATACTACAGCACATAGCCCGGTTTCAGACTGCACGTTATATACCCTGGGTAGCCCGACTGAAACAGCATCAGAAGAGAGAGAGAGAAAAAAACAGGTGAGAAAACTGGCCGCGCCAGCAATCTTATACACATCTCGGTTTCGATTCAAGGAGGGTTCCTGCTGCTGCTGGGCAAGATAGCAGCCGAGAGCCACTTCTGGCAGCTAACGCAATTTCCTTCGTAGCCCTTCCCTAAGTTCGCCCTCTTAGCTCTCTCATTTGTAATGTAACTGGCTCTTTGGCCGCGGTGTTGGGAGAATGGAGTGACGGAATCGAGAGGAAAATGGAAGGAAGGAAGGCTACTATAACCGGGAGGCTTCCATCGATCCCAAGCTTAGTATCAATCTGACCGGCACTAATCATATGACAAGGGGGCGGGCAGCTCCTCTCGCCCACTCGTGCAGGAAAGCCACTGCTGCTGCTGGCCGCTTACACAGCTCCAGAGACGGTGCGGAAAATGGCTCCTGGCAGTCCCACTTCAGCGCCGGATTAAATTATTTTTGTTTTGTCATATGGAATGGCCTCCCCACCACACCTGCAGCCACGCAGCCCCCGATTTACAACTACAAGCGTCCCCAGCCAGGCAGGCAGGGACGGCGGGCGTCCCATTACGCAAACTTTATGGTTTCAAGTGAATGACGACTGGATGCGTGAAGCCCCGCCAAGCACAAAAACCCGCTTTAGTGGAAATTACTAGGGCATCTGGTTTAACAAGTGACAACCATCCAGTAAATCAATTGGATTAACCCCTCGGCCGTCCATCAAGTCCCCCTGCCTGTATCGGGAGCGTCTGTATCATTTTGGACCGCCCACAACCCTGTTTAAAATCACCGGGACCGATAAAGTCTTTGGTCATTCATCAACATGGCCTCTATCTGAATTGATCCTGCGGTCGCGGTTTGCGACCCGACCAGATTCTCCCGGCCAAGGTAGACATCACGGTGTACAAGTCCATCGGTGCGGCATCCCAGCAGCAGCGAGGGACTCGAGAGTTATCACGACTGTTGCGATGCCGTCCATACAAATGGCCGGAACCGTCACAAACCGCGACCAAAAGTCAATTAGTTCTCCCCTCAACCTGGCCTAAATGGCTCATAACGCACCCTTTTGCACGTACACATTGCATTGCCTGGCGTTCTTCGGAATATAAAACTAGCCCTTTCAGCAACAGCCCGACCTGCTAACTCTTGACTACTTAATTGCGTAAACAACTATATTTTTAAAATTCGGAAAGACATAAGTTCGGGTTTACAGACAAGTACAAAACAAATGAATTAAATACAAGATTACAGATGTAACCAATGATGCTGAATCCAGCTACCTGTCAACAACAACAAAAAATCGGATATTGCAAAAGCATTGAAATTTTTTGCAGGGTAGGATTCATTTGGTTAATCCTTTATAACCCCTGTTTATATTTTTAAAAAAAAGTTTTGGCCAAATGTGCCTCCATAGATCAATGAAGAAACTACTGTAGGCCTATTGAGATTTTTTTGTTAAAATGAAACACTGAAGTGCTGGTGGTTGTACAGGCCCAGGATACGGAAAAAGAACCTTTTTTTTCGACAAACAGTTCATTACAAGAGCTCAACAGGATGAAACCTGAGGCCCTGCTTAAATTTTCAATGCTTGTGCAATTTCCAAACTGGCCCTTTACGTGCCAAAAGGTTTCGTGTCAAGTTACAACTGCTGACTTTGATAGCTGTTACACGATACACAATGTCTAAATACCGCGCAGCTGCAGCAACACCTTCGTCAAAAGCTCTCAAGGCAACATCCTTGGATATTTGGAAACGACGTGGTTAAAATTACCCCAGCAGCCGGCGTGGCTGCCTCCCCGCTTCAAACTTTCAGCATGTTATGGCACATTCTGGCAGGCGAAAAGTGCTGCCGATCATGCAACAATACCGCCGGGACTCATAAATACTGCCGGTGTGTAAAAATATCACTGGAAATGCAGAGGCGCTTCCTGAAATTTAGCTCAATATCTCGGCGTTCCCGAGTAATTAAAGCTCATCAATGCTGATTATTAGAGCCCGGATAGTTATACACGAAAAACACGTCAATATATGCATCCAAATATGCTGCCAAAATATCCTAAATATGCACGATCAGGCTGATCGCACACAAAAACATGCATCCCTTTCCAGTGGTGCTCCATTACTACCGCAAACTAAACACTGAAACACTGGACTGGAGAATGTACATTTTTTTTTTAAATCATCAAAACAAGTGTTAATCGTGACAAGAGGACATCAACACACCCCCTCATTAATTAGCCTTACAGGAACTGAAGTGTAATCATAGCTATCATTGGTCTTAGTGGATTTGTAATGCAGTGAAGTGGTGCCACAACAACAAGATAACTTAAACTGAAGTCAGTTCTTAAAGAACAATTAAAATGTTGAAAAAACCAGAGTGTTTTAGTCATCGATACTGTATCAGTAAAAGAGAGGGTGGAGTTGTTCACAAGTAACCGAGGGATAACTGGCATCAACTGCAAAAATAGTGACTATTTTTGTTTCCATTTAACAGTATGACTGCTTAATCCGGAGTAATGACAGCGCTCAATATCAAATTCAAATAATAGCAAAACATGTAAGCAAGCCTTTTAAAATATACCCAATACTCGCGTGGGTTCCTGACATGCAGCTGGAAAAGTGAATTTACGGCTCTATGTCCAATGATACTAATATTTCTTTGATCAGTTAATCATAGATATTGCATAGTAAATATCACACATCTAGGAATAACATGTGCAAGTCGTAACTACCCGAACTCTACTTCTCTATAGAACTGGACTAGCACCGCAATCTACAGTGCAGGCACGCTCAGAGAGGAAGAAAAAGAGAAGGCGAAAATAATATTTTCTTATAGGGAGGGTGACGCTGAGACCAACGAGCTTGGTGACAGTTTCCTAAACATCCCCGCTGCTCCAGGCCCCTCATTAATTTCCCCGAGCGGAAGACTCATCAGTTATATTCAGCGGCTGTGCGATCTTCAGGAAGACGTCGCCCCGAGTTGCTCCCAGACTCGATTAAAAAAATTACCCGAAAGAGAAAAATGCGCCCCATCTAAATTTTTCTTCCGGGGGCTGCATACAAAATCGCACCCTCCGTTGAACTGTGCCTCGCAAGAGAGAAACCAGAAAGAAGAAGAAGAAGAAGAAGAAGAAGAAGAAGAAGAAGAAGAAGGAGAATGAGAGAGAGAGAAAAAGTGTCCCCCCAGTTGGATGACGTTAACTGCTAAAACGAAACCACCAGCTCTACTGAAACACTTGAGCGCCACTTTTGCTGTCATTCTGCTGCATACGACATCCTGACGTCTGTACGGGCATAACGACAGGCAAACTTGAAAGAAGACTGGCAAAAGAAAATGTTTAAAAAAGAAGGGCAAGAGGTGAATGGTTTTGAACTGACAGACTTGTCACAAAAGTTGCGAGTTTTTCACAAAACGACAACTAAAAAGCAGTCACCACAGGCAGTCACAACCGGTATTGATTGCGGTTCTATACATCCCGGGCTGGCTAAATGTCCTAGACGGCTCCGTTTTTCCGCTACTGTTTGGTTCGTTGCTTCCATTATGCAAACCAATCAGTGCAATGACGAAAAACTGCACTGCTGCTATGTTTTTCCTGTGGCGCCAGAAATGCTCCATCCCACAGTCGGTTTGAAGCTGGTGCAAGTCAAAGCCATCGTGTAATTGGCCAGAGACTATCCCCTTACGCTATTATTGGCGATTTTGGTCCGAAAGCCACTGATTCGTAATGAACCCTACCTCAACTCCCCAAACAGATTAAAGGGATAGCTCCAGTAAATAAAGAACCGATTTAAATCAAAATACGCCCAACCACGTTCAAGTCCAAAGCTATCAATGTCTTCCTGGGTGGGATAAAACGTTTCACTAGCTGGATTGATCCAATCCCCCGCCCATAGATTACGTGGAGCCCAACGTACACAAGCACAAAGGGAAAAGCAAATTGGAGTGTGGCGGGTGGTAGTGGGGGGTGGGATGGGATNNNNGGGGGGTGATGGGAGGGCGAGCAAGGTTTGTGTTGGGGAGGATGCAGATTCCTGCTTTTTCGGGTAGTGGGGGGTGGGGGGGCTCAGGTAACGAGAGCCAGGAGAGCCGACCAGGGAAATTACTAAATGATTCCCAGGCGCGCGCACCGGTGCATCCGGGATTCTACTCTGGCCAGGAAATAATTGAAAGTTTTAATTTTCCTGGCGAAACTCCCACACAACCTGTATAATAAGCTACTCGCCCGAGGGCCGTTACACTATATGCAACATTATGCCAATTTGCTCGGAATAAAGTCCGCCCCTAACACTGGCCCACATCTTCCCGATTTTGCCTCTCGTGCTCAGCCAACCCTCCCTACTCCACAGTGTATACTGGCTGTATATACTCCTCGTATATAACTCTCCCTCCCTCTCCTTGCATTCGAATTGGATTTCGTCTAAACAAGGCAACTGGATTAACCCCCAGCTAATCAGGTGAGTGTAAACAGGCTGTCGGCATGCACAGACGGTTGTCGCTTGTTAGCCTATACTATGTGATAAGTGGCTTGGGAGCAGCAAATTCCCTTTCTCTCGCCTGCCAGGGTGTGATGTCATTTTATCATTATATCCCAGCACCGTCAGGAGTCATGTATTCAAACGCCTTCGTGGCGCCTACATTGCAAATACGACGCAATAACATAACTTCATGCATTCACGTCCAGTAGGGCACAAATGCGGATTTTTTAATGCTTACTTGCCACCATCCTCCAAAATTGTTTCACTTGTTATGCAGCAATTCAACGAGATGGGTCAGCTACACGCCTGCGGCTGCGAAACTACGCACCCCCAAAAATATGATGTTCCCAGTATTGAGGTTACTCCGACTAATTAATCAAACAGTCCTCACTCTGGCAGTCGACATTGGGGGCTGTGTGTGCTTTCAGTACGTGCCCTACGTTATTATTGCATTTGAGATGGTGTTGGAATACACGCCATAGCAAGGTAATCAGCTAAGCACAGCCACTAATGTACACTAGTTTGCGCGCTCAAAAAACCATCCGCTAGTAATTTGCAGTCCTGTTGCAGTGGATGCTAATTCCTAGTTTCTCATTACAGGCAGTGTCCTCTGCAAATTTTTGGGCCGCGAGGGTAGTCCTCTCGTTCGACCTGTTAAATAATCTCCAGTTGCAACCACCTAATTGGTAACACCATCCAAGTCGCATCTCTCAGGCTTCACAAGAGCGAAACTTTACTCACAGAAGGATCCTGAACTGGATCCCCCCCCCCTCCATATCAATTCCGCTGAAACGTGGTCTGCTACGGGGGGAGGCGTAAAAATGAGAGGGGGTGAAGAATAAGAAAAAAAACCCATCCCTGTCATGTTAGTCATTCACCGCAGCAAACTTACACTCGGTTGGGAAATAAGGCGATCATCCCCTCAGTCCTTATTATCATGGGCACATTATGCACTAATATCTGGCCAGGGGGACCCAGTTCGCCTTACTAATCACATCCAAGTGCCTCTCGCTTCCGAAGAGGTAATCTAGAAAAATTACGGGTCTCTCCCCAGAGGAATCCTGGGAGCCGTCGGAAAGTGATTCCACAATCACGCTGCTCCACTGATTATGTCGGAGATTAAGCGAACTCTCCAACGGCGCTTTTTTTTCGCCAACGAGGCTATAGAGATTTTCCATCCCCTCCATCCTTCAAGTCCTCCGCCTTTTTTCTCTCTCTCTTTCTCTCTCTCTCTCTCTTTTCCTTCCCCCTTCCCCCTCTTCCTCCATCTCTCTCTACAAAACTCCCCCGCACGCTCAATGCAAATGTCCTCCCGTAATTCGGGAAGTCGGCTCAAAATAGATGGGTCCATTGTAATTTGGCTACAGTTTCCACACAGAAATAATACTGAAAAGGCTGCCTCTGCGAATTAACAAACTTTATTGTTTTAGAGCGGAATGGTTTATGGGTGTGGAGTGGCAGGGTATCGTTGTGGAGGGGAAATCCTAAGGTAACGATTGTTGTAATTCAAGAGCATGAAATCTTGGGTTACATTTCGGCAGCTTTTTATACATGCTGCCCAAGATCATGCGGTTATGGCGGCAATAATAGAAGCAGTCTCCAAAAGAAAATCTCAACTTGAAGCATTTCTTAGGAATGATAACCGTTACATGTCCTTTTCTAAACCACCCCTAACTCTTCAAAGGAAACTAATTAAATGCCGCGTGGGATAATTTCGGAATGTATGGGATGACCGAGGAAAAGCAGTGTGACATTCAATGGTCTAAAAAAAAAAAAATCAGGCCACCAGAAGGATTCACGCTGCCAAGGTCCATTGTTGACAGCGCCGGGGGAACAATGAACTGTTTAGACATGGCCGCGTATTTTATAAACTGCAGCTTTCATGTTTAATAACGCATTAAATAATGGCATATCAAATCTTTGGTAGTATTCCTTTGTGCAGAATTTGATCTAAATAACAGTTTAAAAACCACACTGCCACAGAGGGAGAATGTGACAATAGGAATAAAGCAGAAAAAACTCTGCATAATTCCCAACTGAGATAATAACACTACTATGCGGTGGTGGGGTGTATAAATCCGTCAACGTTAGATACGGGACCCCTTAAAAAAATTACATCGTAGGACAACTCGAAGGGACCATTATTTGAGTTACTTACATATGGTGTACATTAAATGTTAATTCCACAATCACTTTTAAACGCCATGTAATAATTCAACTCCAAGATTGCAACAGAAATTTGTCCAGTTACTGTAACTTACATGGTAAATAAAGTGCAGAGTACAGAGGGTTGCAATAAGTTACCATGGTAATGGCCAAACTACACTGCAATTTTCGAGTAGATCGAAAGCTCATAACAGCAGTATAGAGGACTAATATAAACACTTTGTACAATGCAGCGATGCTCATTCAGGTATAATTTGCATAACATGATGGTAAAATCATCCGGTCATATCAAAATGGCAATTCAAATTATTTGGGACAATTGGTGGTCATAACATTAACACTAGTAAATTACCTCATGGGTGTAACTCTACTGTTACAACATAATCATTAGCGTGAAGGGCACTAACAAAGTCACGTGGTAAATTGTAATTACAGTAATGAATGCAATTCCTGTGTTACAAAAAGAAATCTTTGCAATTGAAACAGTTTCATAAAAATGTCGCTTTTTATTGCATCTCTCGCAGCAAAGCAGCAGGTACAATATGCCAGTTTGGAAACGACTTCATCAGGATCATGTGGGGCGCACCTCGGTCCCGCAAGCCCGGTTGAACATATCAAGGCAGCAATGCCGTGAGCTCCCTTTCAGTTGGAAGCTTTTACCCCCGTGATCACACGAGCATCTACCTTAATTGGGGTGTCCACATGATGGATGCGCAATTTTCCAGTAAACACAAACTACCTCTGTAAGCACACCCCCTCCTAGAAGGCTGATTCGACTGACTGCCGGTAATAAAATAGCTGGCTGCCTTTCTGGCAGAGCGTTTTGGGTATAGCCCGGGTATACCCCCAACGGTACCGGCCAAGTAAAACCGGAGCGCGCTCCCCCCCCCCCCCCGCCTCCCCTTATGCTGATGAAAAGCACCCTAACCCGACCCCCCTCGCCCCCACCCCGGTGGACGGAAGCCCAATCGTCCAGCGGCCACTCTTTATCCTTCGCAAATTGCCCTTCTTGTGTAGGAGCCAACGAGTTACGGGCGAGTTTCATAAAAACGACTAATGAACCTCCACTTCTATCCTTCATGCCAGTTGCCACCATCAGGTGCGACCCCCATGGCCAAAGGCATATGTGAGAGAGCAATTTACCCCCAACGGGCACCCATATTTCTCAATAAGCCAGCCCTCCGGGCCTGGAACGGACAGCACCCCCCTACTTGTGCGGCCCCTTCCAAGGAAATTATGCATTCCCGCCGACCATCCCAACTCGTCAGGCTTGCGCACAGCCGGACATGTCTCTCCCTCTCCCTCCCTCTCCCCCTCACTCGCCCCTAGCCGACGCCGCCGACGCCCGCAACAATCTTTGCTTGCCAAATCTACCAAAGACAGGCAATTAAGCAGGGACCAGAGCGCGAAATACACGCCGAGGAAAACAATTTTCCTTTCCCCCCCGCAGCCTGCAGACGTATTGTCCTTAATGGCACGGAATACCTTTGCAGATGGCTTCCGAGCATTTAGGGAACAAAAAGCAGCCATAGGAGGTCATTACTTTATGCAGCAAGCTGCTCAGAATGCATTAAGCGACTGTGAACAAGGAGAGAGGCTGCGTGTCAGTGATAATCGTCACGGCGTACCACTTTTCTCCGACCGTAAAATGACACCCGGACCCGTTTTTAATGTCGCTAATGCCTCCAGCCGATGCGATGCCTCGGATAATAGTCCCCGGTGCTATATTTCCGACTATTTCGGTGGCCCTTCTCCAGCACTACCTTGTATTAGCAGAATGTCGAATTGTACTGGAGTTGTGTTAGGTTAGGTTCAGCCCAGTTATTGGCACTAATCGTACTGAAATTCATTCATTCATTAAAATTAGTTCAACACTCAATCCCACTCAATTTCCAATAACTTCAACTCCATTCACGTCCATTCGTGCAATAAATTTTTAGGGGCTACCCATTCCATTCGCTTCAATTGACCAGTGTATTTATTCACAAATTCAATTCCGAATCGAATTGCCCAAGACTGATTGATGTACCTGCAGAGCTCATATCATCCGAAACAGTGAGTTGATGAAACCCCCCAACTGAAGGCCGGTATCCACGTACGAGATTCTCGCATACGAGGAGCCAACTGCGCATGCCCAGATACGAGGAAAGAGGAAAAGCTGAAAATTTTCAACTTTAATCCCCTTTTCGAGGGACAAGAGGGGGCCCTGAGGTGACAAAGAGTCCGTCTCGACGTACAAGTTTTCTCGCATAAGAGGACTAGCATACGAGGAACTCGCACGTCGATACCGGCTTTGAGGAGGCAGTGGTGTCATTCTTGGGGGCCTAAGCTGAAGTTGTGATAACTTTCAACTCCAAGTTAGACATTGCAGGAAAATCAAAGTGGCCCAAACCTGTGTACACATCTGGACACTGTTGCAGCATTATTGTTCTCGAAATAATCCAAACTGGTCAGTAGTATAGGAGTGAAATCCATGCTGCAGCCTAACATACTGCTCGAGTTCAATCACATTGCAAGCAGGATTAGCACAGAGAGACCGTCCATGTACAAGGATTGGACAGTGATTATGCTTTAAAATAAATAGACCATAAACTTCAGTTGACACCCCACGTGGACGGCACAAATTCAAAATTTTCACTCCATTCCATTCGTTCCTCAACTTATCTTAAAACATACAGTATAGCCTATAGTCTATAGTTCGTTGCTCAATGCTGAACTGGGCTTCATAAAATCGGTTAGTTCATTGCAGTCCTTGGCAGTATTTCTGTCCCATCCTTGACTGAGTAGCTAGGACAACACTGTCCTGGTGCTCCTCCTCCCTACTTGGCAACGCGGATCCCGTGATTCTCCCCAAACGGCCCCAACGCACATTACTGCGGACCATGACTGATGATGGGGGAAGGTCCAGGGAGTGCTGACAGATCATTCCAGGATCCGCCAGCACCAGCTTATAATCCGAAATCTGGCCTGGCCAGGGGGACAAATTGCCTACAATAAAAGTTCCCGAACAGACATTTCGCATCTCAATTTCGATGCCCGGCTTTGGCTCCTCGTTTACGCTGGTCTCTCTCCCTCTCTCCCTCTTCCCCCCCCCCCCCCCCTCTCTCTGTAGACCCTGGGGGTTTCCAGCAGCAGCACCACCAGCACACACAGGAAAAGGATGTGTTGGTCAGAATGGAACATTTTCCCTGCCGCTCCCTGGGGCCCAAACGTGTTATTTCGCAGAGGCACACGGGACGGCCGGGGGAAAAGTGTCGGGGATCACCATGACACTATCTCTGCACTACCTGCCGGTTGCCAGTTGCACTACACAACGTGGAAAGAAGCGCCTAATTGTGAAATCCCTTTGTGCATGCATTTCAGTCGACCCACTCGAGGGGAGGGAGGTGGGTGGCGGGGGGGGGGGGGGGNTGCTGTCTCCCTGAGGCTTCTCCCTCCCCGAACCCACCCCCACCCACCCTCCAACCCACCGTCCGGTATACTGCCCTGCCCTGCCCCCGCCGCGGGTTTATCTTATTGGCAACGAGATTCGTCAGCTACCAAAAAGGTCGCCGAAATCAAAGCCAATGGTTCGAAACAAAACGAAGCAGAAGGTTCACGTCAAATCTGGGGCCAGCTCCTCAATTTATTATCGCATGCCTTTGGGTTTCCACCTCTTTTGCTCTCCAGGAATGGAAGGAGTAATTTTGTACTGCAGCCCAGTGGAAACGCGCGGCTCGTTTGTCTTTTCCCTGCCAATACGAACTCCTCCAATTTCTTCCCCTGGCGAGGGCGGCCAGGAACTCCGCAAGTCCGCAGAGTGCTAATTATTTCTAATCCCAATACCTCTCCCAAGAGAATAGAGCAGGAATTCGATGAGCTCGAGTTTCCTGTGCATCACATCAAATCCACTTACAGCCCCAGAGACTGACCGCATTTCCAAGTTGCTGACCGAACCGCCAAACTTGTCCAACGATGGGAAATCGCATTACCGACCCCAATCGCCGGCCTGGGGCCTAATGAAGAGCACGACACTCCAGCTGTAGGCCTACGGGAATATGACCCCACCTCGACACTGTACACCGCAGTCTGCTACGCCACTGGCTTTCCGTCCACTGTTCCGCCTCGCTGTGTGCTTACTGGCCTTCTCACTATTTAGTCCAGTACATAAAATCGTTTTCCTCTTTTCCTTTGTTAACAGTATTGATGATTCAGTGAAGCAACAACGCTCAAAACGTGAGACACGTTCCTATCCACCAATCATCGAACTCCTATATACAGGGCAGTGTTTCTCAAACTTTATTGGAAAACAATGGGATTTCAAAAGAAAGTCCCACTGACAAGTCATCTTGCATCTTAAAGTTGCCAGCATAATTTCCTCAATAAAAGTGACATTGTCCCTGGCTTATGAAAAGGCCTATTTCAGTTAGGTTAATACTATATTAGTGCAATTAAGTTGTCATAACTTAGATGCATGCTCTCAATAGGCCTACCTACGAGTACGTTTTTGATGTAGTAACTCTACAGTACACTCACTTAGGTAGGGGCAAAAAAAAATCCGCAGCCCACTTTGGCGAATTATTCCCATACGCAAATTATCATTCGCCAATAAAATAACAGCGAAGGTTTGAATTTTTTGGATCAGTTCGCTACCCACCACTGCCCTACAGAAGTATACAGGCGAGTACAGGTGAACACTGATTGGCGAATAGGTACTGCGTGCATGTTGTGAGCGTCCCAATGTGAACCCACATTTATAGGTTATACATACAGTGAATGCTTCTGGGTATTGAACTGATATCCCCCAAGCAAAAACCCTACACTTTCCACAGTTTCCCACTCACGTAATATCCCAAAATTATGTATGAAGCCCCCTGGTATCCTTGAACGCTCCCATTCCAGCCAACTCCCTGCCACATTTCCTCACTGATTTCGACCACCGCCGAGACATATTTGACTCGCCGACGTGGTCACAAATGTAAAATTAACCTCAGACCCTATTAGCCGCAGCCCGAGTTTCATCTCGGGCAGGGGCGGGGCCTGCGAAGATTCCCATGTTCCCAGTCGGTGTCATCAACTGTTCCGGAACATCGGAGGGCTCCCGCGATCAGACCGCGGTTGACCAGCGGGTTCGGCCGAGGCAATCAGGCCCCGAATTCCCTCCCAATCTCCTCACGCCTCCTGGAAATTAATAAGCCTTGTCCGGGCGATCAGCGAGGATTTGCTCCGGGAAGAACGGAAGGAATTTCAGAGAGAGAGAGAGAGAGTTTGCCTCCACCCGGCAACGCCTCCCCTAATTCTGCAATCAATGACTCGGAGAGGGGGAAGAGCCACAAATAAAATCAACAATTGCCTCTATTTTTGCCCCGTCCTTTTGCGCCAAATATATGCAGTGCCCGGTTCAACAACGGCAGAGAGACATAAACGTAATTTCCAAAGAGAAACGGAAAGAGGGAGGAATATTTTCCGCTCCCCCTGGCTTTCAGAGCCGGCAAGCGTTGGGGCGTTGCTACATTGCTATCACTACCAAAAATAACGAATGGGGCTCACGGGGGAACCCAATCATCGAACGTAGCTAGCCGTGGAGATTACACACACAAAACCTAGTGTGTAATTGGTTTCGCGGCAAAAAAAAACCCGGCTACTTTGGAAACTCCGCTCCTCGCAGCATAATACTTGCCTCAATAATGCATTCATCGAATCAATGGCCGAGCCGTGTGGAAAGACAACTAAATCTCTCTCGACGCAACACGGCCCCTTTTTCTGGCCACTTTCCCCATAACCCACGCAAATGCGGAGATCGAACAAATCAATAACACTTTACGACTGTCACTTTAATGCAAAGAAAGCCACGAAAAATAGTTCCAAACAGAAAATTACAATGTCACTTCCGCTTGCCAATCACCTGATCTTAAACCGTGAATTGACTTCCCTCCTCAACCAATGCAAAATAAAACTTGAATTCTAAGTAATCGGCTGTTACTGCCTTTTTTCGAATGCACACTTCGCTGTGGCGGTTGACTGTTTATTTATGATAACTTCTGACTCATTCACTTGGTCTAGTATGTGTAATATTAACACCTACGCAGACGGGAATGCTCATGAATTTATGTAAGCAAACGTATACGTAAAAAGGTGCGCCAGTTGATCGAGCTGATCGTAGGATCCTATATTACACAGATGTTTGCTCATATAAATGCACACTTGGTTCATAGGTTCGCTACACAATCATCTGACCACATAGATTATTATCAACTGACGACATCTAAATGTTATTGTTATATGGATTTATTCGAAATCGTATCTTGACTTATGCCATTTTATTTTTTAAGGAACCTAGCCCAAAAATATTGCTTTTGAAAACAAAAAATCAAATAGTTTCAATAATTTCATTGACAAAGTCTTTGGTGGAGGTCCCTCAAGAGTTTGCTGATTCCATACGGTGTTCCTGATGAAGATAAAAAAACATCAAAGCTAATCAGACAAGGCCGCACATCCAATCCCAGGTCAAACCAAGTATCCCTCCAAGGATTTGGTCCCCGGAGAATACCTATTATATTACACCCAGGTTGTTTCGATATAATCGCGTTACTGTAGACGAGCTCAGATTCCCTTACATATACCCCGACGAGGACGGATAACCTCCGCTCAGGTGTCTGACACCTCTGATAAACTACCTGTACAGCAATCAAAAATCCCATCCTCAGCGGAATTCCCCTCCCAATCCCTGAGACCTAGAGAATTCTGAGCCAACCTCCCTCCTACCACCCTCTTCCCTTTTCCCTCTCTGATTCTAGTCGTTTCCCAGCACTGCAATCTGCCCTACACGTCCGCAATCCGGTAGCAACTCCCAGGCAGCCAGCCTCCCATCCCCTAAGCAAGCTCAGTGACAAGATCTACAGTATGTCACCACTAATGCCTCCGAATTCTAGTAAATGGCAGTCACTTCCCTCTGCCGTCTTGCGAGGCAGGAATGAGTCCTTGTCACACGGAATGGGGTCTGAAATGACAGGGGAGGGCCAACCTGTTCTACGCTCTGCTCAACCACATTATACTGGATGGCCCGTGTAAACCCATGCAGCTCCTAATGATGCAACTAAGGAGTTGAACAAATTTCCAATTGAACATTCCCAATTTTTCAAAACCCAATTGATGTGTCCCAAAGACTACATGAAACCTATGTCCATGGCATAATTGCTCCCTTCCGAAAAAATAATGAGAAACAGGTTCTTATTACATGTGACAAAAACACAACCTTGCGCTGGGACCAAAGAGAAAATTCTCCTCGTATAGGTCACTACCATGACTCCGTCTTCGCCTTCTTGTCTAGTCAGCATAATCGAGTATCCATAAAACACTTTGTGCACAATATTATTATAATTTCATCACACAAGGTAGTCATATACACTGATAAGCAGCATCGCAAATTGTACGCTCCCTGTACAACTAGTAAAATGTTATGTGACACTTGCGAGTGACTTTATGAACAACATAACTCAACACGCTGAGTGGTGATTTTGAAAATTGGGCATCCGAATCCCATTCGCTCGGGTGGCAAGGGCGAAAAGCTGCGAAGGAAAAGAGATTGGACTGGCAACCATTCCGTATAGGCATCCCCTCCTCCTCCTCCTCCTCCTCCTTCTCCTCACCGGAGACGGACGGGCCCGAAATTTTCCTAGCCCTGCATTCCGTCAGGTTTCTAGAATAAGCTTATTGGAAACAGATTTGGGGAGATCGCAACGTTGGGCATCGATTCGACCTGGTGAGCCAATAAAGTGACGGGCCCAATCCCCCGACTCGCTCCTGATGGCAAAGCAGCCCATTCCCTACAAAAATAAAATATAAAAAAGAGCGGGGGAGGAAGGAGAGGGGAATCCCACCACATAGAAAACGTATGGGTGAAGTTATAGGGTAAAAATGGTGGGGGAGAAAGCCGTATAGTGAGTTGACGAGAGCTGAGGTTTGTGTTGGGTATACATGATTACTCCCATTTGCAAACACTGGATTATGACGTCATCGATCCTGATTCAAAATTGACAACAGGGTGCTGTGAACATTCAAGCTGATCCAATCCGGGTAGTAGTAGCACCCATCGGAGCGCAGGGTGCGGTTTTTCCTTTCTTCCTCTCTCCGCTGGCCCTTTCAGTTTCTGAGACGTAAATCCCTTTTTGGCAGCCATAACGGAAGCAAGCCACTCAGCCACACATCCGGTCGGACCCTCCAAAATGGCCACCAGGAAAGACGCCCCATTTCGGGGACAAGCGTCCATGCGAAAAGTGAAGTTCCTCCGATTCCTGTCGCCGGTGTCAGGGCTTTCCTCCGTTCGCCCCCTACCACAAACAACCAAGGATGGCAGAAATATTCGCTGGCTCAGCGAACACTAATAGGTCGGTGTTCCCCATCGCCTAGGGTGAACCGAGGTGTCAAAGGTTAATGGCGCGTTTACAATACTGCGCCAACCGAGTGTCAAATTCATCACCTTATGGATTGTCAGGCGAAAAGGCTGCGGAAAATGACTCCCTGCAGACCGGAGACGGGGTATATAATCTCGCACGTACGAATGGTGTGGGTAGCGATTGACTGGGGATGATTGCACCACAAGGCAGTTAACATTTACAAGGTCAACACATTCAAGTCAAACCCTAATGGCCTCTGGCGTTCTGGTGTTTTCGATGGAGCGAATGCTATTAGCTTGATTGCGCTTGATTCGCTCGACAAATTCTCCCCAAACTCGTTCCGAGTCCCAGTTGACGGCATCATAGCTTACCATCGGACCAATCAGGCCCGTGTCCTCTCAATCTTCCGTCTACTATCCGCAGGGATCCCCTCTCTCGCTCTATTTTTTCCCCTCCCCCCTCCTAAACCCCTCCCCCCTTTCCATGACAGAAAGCAAGGCCGACTGTAAGACCACAAAACCAACTCTGGGCAGCGAGAACTACGCCTAAAAACTTGGCCCGAGCCAGAAAAATTCATCCCATCCCTCCCCACTCTTGCTGAATGAGGCCCTGGCGCAATTTCCCAGTGTCATATTGCACCTGCAAGCCCATAAACGTCTTCTCCATTCACTCAAATATACACGTCCTTCTTTTCCAGTGCTCTTTTAGTAGGTTATGCAAGTTGGCCTCGTCGCTCTTTTAGCCTCCCATCCGTGGCCATAAAAAGCCTTCCGCCCCCTCCGCCATAATGGGAAAACGAATGACTTCTTCCAACAGGGAAAAGCCAGCAACTTCCTCCTTCCAGGTCGCTCTGTAATTGGACTAGGGCCAATGAAAAATCAGCGAATTCCCCTCCTTTGTGTCCACGGATCCCCCCCCAAACCTCTTCTATGGAATCGGCCTCCCCCACCCCAACTCCGGCAATTTGCAATTTCATATGAAAATTGCCGCCGGATTCCTACGAGATGGCGATATTAGGAGCCCAAGCGCCTGCCAATTGCCTCACTTGTTTGCCCAGCCTCTGGACCACAGCTCAATGGCCCAGGGGAATTTCAGAGAAGTACTCCGAAAGGAAGAGGAGGACCCAAATTTTGCGCGTTCTAAACGGCCTCCCCATAGCATCGGAATTTGCAGCACACAGTATGCAAAAGTTGGCCGAGCGAGGGGAGAAAATTTAACTGAAACAAACAATTGTGTAGTGCCAACCGCGAGGTCCAATACCATTCATGTTTCCAAAGCTATGGTCGAGATGGTGCCCCAATTCGTGCCTGACCCCACTACCAAAGCTTTTTCTATAATCCGAAGAAGAAAAAAGGCAGGCTACAACTTCAGGTCCACTCATTAGTCGTTGACATGGAACAGGAACGCATTATAAGCAAAAAGTATTATGAAATGACAAATAGAATTTATTTATTCGATGATACACTTTCTTATATGAAACGTTTCATATCCCTTGAAACATTATGTTGAAACCATTTATTCAACCGAATTTACCAAAAAGACCACATCTGCAGGCAATAAAAATCATAATTATTTATGCACCACGTATTGTGTAGGTGTTGCCTAGTTGGTCTTCATTCTAAAACCTACTTTATGTGTATACCATTTAATGCGGTTTACGCTATTATCTTGCTTACGCTAAACTAAACCAGAAAATTATAAATGCATTCAAAATTGCTGGAATATCGCTATCAGCATCTCGAGCAAATTTAAGTTTAAAATGACAGAAGTCATCGTATACACTATACAGTACAGTACTATCTATCAGAAAAAAAAGTACTTGTCAAAAATAGTCACGTATCCTGGCGTTAACCAGGTGCACTCGTTTTGGTTGTTTTTTTTTTTTCTTCCAAAGAATTTATCTTGAGAGCACTGACGGTTGCATCGCTCCAGGTTACGTCTAGCCAAAAATGATGATTGTTAAAATAGACAGTACAGTACTGGCATGTTGTTTCGTCACTGCCTTCACCATTGAAGTACCGAGTTAGAATGAGTCATGGTGCTGATTTCTATAATGTTACATGAATTTTCTCAAGGGCCTCTCGTTCACCAAGAACAACGTCGGAAATGATAACAAAAAGGTCCCTAGGAGGCATCCTTTATTATTCTTCTTATTATTCTTATTATTCTTATTATTCTTACTATTATTATTATTATTATTATTATTATTATTATTATCATTACAGTATAAGGCTAACAAGGCCAGCCTAGACAGCTTCCAGACAGCAATTAATTTTTGATCCCCGTCGTAGCATTCATCCATCGCAAACGGGCCAGCATCTGTCCGATTACAACTCAATCTTGGGAGTGTAAGTTTACAGTCGTATCCGCAGACATAACCCCCCGAGATCCTCGCAAGAGATCGTAAAGGGGGGCATCTTTCCCGCCCCCACAAGCCTCCTCCACCCCCGCTAGCTCTCTCTCTCTCTCTCTCCTTCCCCAACGCCCCGGGTCCATTCGCGCCGACGGAGAACCAAATTAACGAATGGGCGCCCGGGTGGCCCTAAATCACTTGATCAGCACCTGAAACTTCATGCCTTTTATCAATCAATTGGGTCGCCGGCCTGCTATCTCCGCGCACCCCTTAAATTCCCAGCCTAATGACATGATGAAGGCCATTTGCTCCGCCGAATGGGCCAAGATAGAAGAACGAATGGGCAGGGACGATTGGCTTACGTGCTTCTGGCATCTGCTGCCTCCCCTGCCCCCCCTCTTGGACTTGGGGACTCCACTAAAAGACGCGCGTGTACGTATCAGGGGGGTTGGAAGGGGAGAGGGTGTCCGAATAAAAAATTATTGTCCGTGGGAGTCAAATGTAACTGGGAGCACGCAGTCCCACACCCCTCCCTCCCCAAACACGACGCCGGGACTAGATATCTAGCGTTTATCCGACCGTAACTCCTCCGCTTGGATCAATGGTCACCCGCATCATTTTTCTCTCCGACGTGATTGGGAAACTAGCGCCGCAGCCCTGGTCTCCCCGGAAGATGCCCTCCGGCCGCAGCCAAATGATTGATGCCACCTCTCCCCATCCACACAGATGTACAATCATCTCGCCATCCACTTCTCCAAAGAAACCAATTTCTTTCTGGTCATCCCAAAAGGGAGACCTGACCGGAATATCTCTTCGGCACCGATGAAAACTCCCGCTATAATTACCGGAGCGGGTCATATGATTCAGATCACATCCAACTTGGGTAAGGCTGGAAACTGCGATATGAAAATTAAATTTGAGTTTCTGTACAAATTGAATGACCCGGTAGAACAAGGGCCCAAGTCAAGCAGGATACACTGTACAAGTACCGGCTACGCATTTTTTCGAATGCATAACTAAATTCGTCACGCGATATTAACTATACCCCCAAAATAAGATGGACGGTGTTCTATTTTATAATTCTTTTTTAGAGTAGGCCTAAGGCCATCAATTCAACGTGAACAGCAAATTAACACCAATAGCTAGGTACGGCCAGTGTCGCGCGATTCCCTCTTTTATTAGTGTAATGGGTCCGGCGCCATCTTGGAACCTAAAGACAGAATCATGATTAAATTCCTACTATTGAATGCTCATGTGTCAGGTGTGCGAATCCCATAATCACACCATCTCGCTTTTTAATGGCTTCCCTGCAATTAGGAGGGGGGAGAGTCGAAGGGGGAGGATGCAGGGGGGAATTTATTCGCCGAACTTAATTACACATTGGAAGTCGGCAAAGTGCATTCATGTTCGATGAGTCTTCATTTCCCTGTCCCCCTCCTCTCGCTCAGTCTCTCTCTTTATGACGAAATTTTCATTCGGACGGTCCTGTTTCCAACAGTCACGCTTGCATGCGTGTGGAACAGTCCTCGTCCCCCCCCCAAAAAAAAAGAGCCAGGGGAGATATGCTCATCTCCCGGTATCTGTAACAGTCACGTGTCATTTTGGACGTGTCAAGTCACGCACGACAGCAAATTCCTTATTGTCACATTACGTGGTAGAATAAATTTCACTGCTGATAATGTCGTTAAAATTCACTTATGTGCATGCAGCAATGTGCTTTCACCATTTCGCAACGCTGATGCTTTCTCTCCCGTTCCTTCTACTTTCTTTCACAGACTATTAAAAATTCTATATGATCCCCCGAATCCGCCAAGGGTTGTTCTTGTGAGCTGCTGCGTTTGGACTGTGCATACAGTAGTGAACAGATCGCAAAAAAATAATTTAGCATGAAATCTGCGAAGTGTATTTTCACAAAAAGTGCCTCAAAAATGTGGGGAGGGGAGGATCAGTTGAGTAGAATATTAAATCCATGACCTGAATAATAAAATTTATGTTATGAGATGCATGGATTCGGGGTGGTAGGCGCACCCCAGCTCAACATTATTTACATTTTCAATCCACACATGCATGACTTTATGACTCCCGAAATTATGCGCAGGAACGCCTCCCAGCATCTTCGGAGATTACGGTGTGAATATACTGCCTACAAGAACCGTAACGAAGATTAAGAATGGGCGCTGGTTTAGACTCATAAAAAATTTCGGGCCCTAACTTCTTCCACCTCCGTTACGACCCTGCAAGTTGGCAAAGAAAAACAGACAACGAAACACCATCTCTTCTGGGCCACGCCAAAGTGGATGGTCGCCTGAATGGGATTTTCACTCTACTGTTTTTAGCCAGAAAAAAAAAATGAGAAGAAAAAAATGTGGAAAAGCCCAGTTTGAGAGCTACTGGTTACATAATACCCAAGCCCAGTTGTGTGAGGATCTACGCCTTGGGCTCCCAAACTTTATTCCGAAAGCTGGTGCAGTTTCCGGAGCCTTAAAAGCCCCCAGCCCACCAAACCCATCCGGTAGCCTTTTTATTTGATTTTTTTTTTCTTCTCCCCTTCTCATTTTCTCTCTCTCTCTCTCCTTCCTTCTTTCACGAGTGTGCTTCGGCCCTGTGTTCTCCATGCCCCAACATGACAATATAACAAATTGTATCCACTTCCACACCGCCATATCCTTCATTTTCTGGATGGGACGTGCCAGCCGCGCCCGCATTTGTCTTGGGCCCTCGCTTCTCGTCTTCCCCTCCACAGAATGCCCTCAGCTCCTCCAAAAAAGCTGAATCCATCTCCCCCTCTGGTGAAGGAGGTAATCACTCTGGAAATCCAGGCGAACACTTGGGAGACAAGTACGCGGGAATCAGTGGAATCAAACCGCAAGTACAGTGCAATCCATCTCCCCCACTTCCCTGTCCCTGCAATTACGGCCCACGCCCTTCAAAATTTAGCCCCAAACACCAATTGTCTGGTCTCTGGGAAAAGTTTGTCGAAGGAAGGGGGCGCAAGGCAGTAGCGAACCCAATAACAAGTCGCGCCATTAATGCAAAACTCGTAAAGAAGGGAAAACTTGGTCGGGCGATGCTAAACAGCGCTCATCTAGTTGCGACACGAGAGGATCTCTTCGTTGTCAAGTCGACAACGCTCCGGGCCAAACAAAGTTAAAGGGGAGGAAGGCAATGAATCCGCCGGGAGCGGGTCCGGGTGACGTCACAGGCAGCAAACATAAGATTAAGCGAAGAAACACCCCATGGGTTGCCATGGAAGCGACGACCAATCATAGCGATCCGGGCGGAGGTCAGATCGGGTTCCACACTTTGATGAGTGGGCCCCAAGACGGCGTCTGGGAAACTGCCACCTTGGAAAACGGATCCTGCTTCACTGGCACTTTCTTCCCCGTATAATTATATTGCTCTGAGCACCGCGACGCCTCTTTCTGCCCTGCCCTCCGAATGGGAATAGCCGTATTTCATCGTGATTTTATCACTCCAATTGAAACGAAATAGGCCTACACATCACGGGGCCAGAAGAAGAAGAAGAAACGGAGGAGTTTCCCTTCCGCCCTCCCCTCCATGCAGGAGATAGATTACTTGCTCAACTCTGTCATGCCGAATATTAAAATCGCCCTGCTGCTTGCCTTCAAACTACTGCTACTTGATTTAAGGCTGCTGAGAAGAGGTGAGGGCGGGGACGGGGGGTAATCAAGACCTCCCACTCCCCACCCTGCGAAAATAAGCAAAAAGGCAGCCAGAGACAGTTTCAAGAGAGCAGCTCGCCTCCACCTTCCTTCTTCCCTTTTCGCTGGCTGTGGCACCAGCAGCATTTTATTATGCTATATTGAATCGCCTTGCTCATTTCCCCAGCAATCAGGGGAACTTGATAACTTTGGCAATACTTTCACACGATATTATGCAAAACAGTCCCTCTTTATACTCGCTCGCCATCTGCGTCGGATAGGCATTCAAACTCACTTAAAACCTTTCCAGAGAAGAAGTTTTAAACGTGCCAACGCATCAATGAAAGAAATTGATCTTTTTCCACCGCACCGCCATCCTACTCGCAAAACCCCCTCCAGTCAGGCAGCCAACCAACCTCCCTTCTCCTCCTATCCCCCAACAACCCCCCCCCCCCGCCACCCATCCTCCTCCTCCTCTTTCTACTTTATTTATAAATCCCACAGCGAAGTTTTATAATTTTGTCCGTCGCCACTCCGATTTCCCGGCTACAGGATTTCGAGGGGTTTATAGAGCTTCCACAAAAAAGGAAATGATAGGCAAAGGAGGAGGGAAAACTAACAAAGGGAGAGCAGGAGAAAAGGAAATGGAAAAGATGGCTGAAAAGGGAAAGAAATGTGGCAATAACTGTGGACCATGCACAACAGGCTGGAGACAAGCCTTATTAATATTTCTGTAAATAGCTCATGAACATATACGTCACTGTGGTACACACCAAAACAACATTTATTGCGGTTAACAAAGCTCACATGCATAACAACAACAACAAAACAACAGTCTTACAAACTGTACTGTACATTGCAGACAGTGCGGGACATTATTCCATTACCAAAGTTGTGAGGTTCCTATACGCTTTCAGAAATATGCGGTGCGCACTACGAGTGAGTGACGTGGAATTTCGCAATGCGTATTCCAGTGTACGGTGCTTGCCATTTCGCCGAGTTTCACTTCGTCAAAATTATGAGTGTTCACGGCATAAAAAGGATCCCATCAAAACGTTTGCATTGGCGAAAATTTATTTTTCACAGCTTCATTAAGCTCGGCTAAGAGCAGTTATGACATTTTTTTCAGTCACAAGCTATAGTATCCCATGACAATGTTAAGTGGAGGACGTGTCAAGGCATAAAAAATAATTGCTTTTCCCTTGATCATTGTGCATGCCTCTCGCTAAGCTATTCGAAATGTAATTAGGAGATAAAAATAAATCATCGACAAATGCAAACCTGATCGTAACTCATATAAGAATACCCTACATATGTCTTTTGCAATCATATTTTCTTCACCTTTGACTGCGCGCCTCGAGTGAAAACGCGCGAGTTATGGTGGCTTCCTTTAAAATGCAATTCGGCGAATCGGCCATGAACCTACAGTAGTTCTTCCCAGATTACATGGAATAAATAATCGCAGCAGCTGCACGGAAGAGCAGTCGCCCGGGAGTGCTTTATTTTTGTACGTTTTCAGAAGTTCTCCAAACTACCCGCCACTTTTTCCCCTTCCCTTCTCCCTATACTTCACATAAGTGACTGAAGCTAGCGCGACTTGCTTCCCTCCGTATGTGTGACTGGACAACGACCTATGTCTCCCCGTTGCGAGCTATCCTCGTGAAGTAACTATGCGAGTATGGATGGGCATCCGCACTTTGCACTCCCCGTTTTCCAGAAGTTTCCGGGTCATTTTCCGTGCTACTTTCGGCCCCATCGCCCGCCTCCTGCTCTTTTTCTGACTTCTGACCCTCCGACGCCCCTTCGCCACTTCTGTACTGCTCCTCCTCCTGGGGCTGCTCGGAATTCTGCGAACCGGACGAGTCACCCAAGCTGCCCAATATGTACCTGATGTCTACGTATTGAGGCCCTGCCGTGCTATACCCTTCCGTGTTGGGTGCCGGGGTCGCCGCGTAGGAAGTCCTTACACTCACACTGGCTGGATGAACCTGGTTTACATTGTACTCCACCCCAGACGAGGACTTGTAAACCACCTCTGCCGAGACTCCTTTGCCTGTCAGTATGGGATACCTAACGGTGCTGGATTCCGCAGGCCTTCGGTCCTCGTTGCCATCGTACACGACTTCTGGCTCTGAATCAGTCCCGTTCTTGGCCTCCTCGACAGAGCCTTCATTAGGAAGCACAAAACTCACATTAGAATTGGGCAGCGAGTAGGCGATGTAACTGGTGCCTCCGACATATAGTCTGGGGTCACCCCCAGGAACTAATCCGGGCGGGGGATATTGAATGTTATTGACCCCAATAACCTGTTGGGGTGGGTAGGCTGCTGGTTGCTGTTGCGGCTGCTGTTCGGCGACGGGTTGCACCACCGAAAACTGCTGACCCACGGGGTATCCAGGCGCCTGACCACCCAAGAACTGATTTGGCACAGCTCCCTGCCCGTAAGCATTGTAAACGTGAGAAAAGGGCGATGAAAACTGCGGATGCTGTCCGGGATGCAGGATGGGTTCGTTGACAACGGGTCTAAACACGGTCAGGTAATGCACGGGCGACCCCGGGGGTCTTTGAAGCCCACCCGCATAATCGATGCCCGGAATCACCCTGTACTGTGGTCCCAAAGGCTGCTGCTGCTCTGCTGGGAATCCCTGATAAAAATCGGAGTTGATGGCGTTCAATCCAAACCCACCGTACGGATCTAGAAGCGGCTCTCGAGGAACAGGATGCTCCGTAGGTTCCACCGCCTTGGGTCGTTGGTGCCCAGTGGTCGTGACCTCCACGTTGGAAGCTGCCGATCCTTGATTAAGGTCGCCGGCGTTCAATCTGGGCAGGTGAGCATAAGGGTCGACCTGGATGCCATGCCCGCTGTGAACTTCCACAGAGGGCCTCTGAAATAAAGGCTGCCGAGCCTGCCCACCGTGATGGAATTCAACAGGCGGATTGCTAATGAACTCGTTCACAGTATGTCCGTTGTACACCTCCAATGAGGGCTGGATCCGAACATGGGAACCCTTTCCGGGAGACACCGTGTCATGCGTGGTACGTCCGAACCTGATGTCCTGACCCAAGGTGCTGGGTGAGGGCGAGGGAGGGGCGCTTAAGAACACCTGCGGATTCAACTGGGTTGGCACCGTGGGGGGGGCAAGAGTTGCGAACACCAGTCCGGGCAAATGCTGCCCGGATATGCTGTTGTCCAAAATTTGGCCATGAATAGGCTGCTTGTTGCCCACACTGCCTCTGAACAAAGTCTCTTTGGTCAGCCCCAATTCCGGATGGTACGATGAGTCCACAAACGTCGGCCGGGTAGGAAATTGCCCAGAGTCGATGTTCTCCGTGATCTTCACCAGGGGCTTCCACGATCCAGGTGACCCCAACTGGGGGCTAAACAACGGGCGGAATACGACACGTTGGTGTCCGGCTCCTTGTGTTTGCACATTGGTCGGGTATAGGACTGGCTGAGGAGGCGGATGGAACACGACGCCTCTCTGAGATTCGCCGTGATGTAACGGCTCGGGAGGATGCAGGTTTTGGTTCACTTTGGGATGGGACTGATAATGCACCGGGGGCGACCCGAAGTACCTAAACAAGCGTTTGCGTCTCTGCTGGCGTACGGGCTTGATCACTATGTGGCCATAGTGCTTAGGTACCAGCTGATAGTTGTCATACGACGACGACGCTGCCGTCGACAACCGCACGCGCGTCGAAGGGTTCCGATTGCTGGCTCCGTTGGGCACGTGCTTGGCCCTCCGCCGGACAAAGGCGTCGCTCAGTGCAAAACAAAGAATTACCAGCAAAATCTGCGGAAGCAAACAATTTTCTCTAAGCTTCTTGAACTGCACCGAAAATGGCCACGTGAATCCCTTACCGTGAGCTTCATCGTGTTCCAACAGCACGCACTTCCCCAGCTGAGCAAGGTACCGACCAAAACTAACAAATGAGTGTCAACACCGACTGCATAAGCTTATATAGACCAGCAGGGCCGTCGCAAGGAAACCAACTGGCTTGAGTCGCTAGGAGCGTTGAAGTTTCAACCAGCAAAAGTGACCTAGAAAGGACGCCCTTGCTCCTCCTCTCCTCCTGGCCCGGCCCTAACACTTTCCGGAAGCCATGCCCATCTCTGTCGTAGGTTTTTTCTCCTCCTTCCTCCTCCCCCACACTCCCTCTGCTTTTGTTTTCTTTTTTGCCCATCTTCCCCTTCACAACACGCAGTTGTGTTTGGGCGCTTCAGGCCAGGCAAGCCGCCTTGGCAGAATCGATACAAAAACAATAATAAAAACAGCCCAACAACTATTGACATTTCGCTTGAGTTACAGCTTTCTCTTCGATTTTCATCCCACCTTTTCCAGATGCAAACGACCTTCCGCCATCACGTGATCGCCTTCTCTTTTGTTTTCATCTGCTACAGAGCCCACCCATTGTGATCAAGAAAATTGGGACATTGCCTCCAACAATAGGTCCCAAAGTGATCTGATTGCTCAGGGAGCTTATGCGCGGAACCACCACGTTTTTGGCAAATATGTCTGCAGCGCTTCAAACAGTTGGCCTACATGTGAAGTCATGCGTGAGAAAGCGCATCTTTCCGCCGGCATTGTGTAACGTCAGTCACAACTCTAATTTGTCATACGGTGTTACATGATAATAACGTATATTTGCAGCATGCTGCTCCCAAAAGATATGCTTTCCAGTAAACAGAGTATAGGGACGGGTGTGCTAATTTCGGTAAACTGCTTTAACATGGTTTTTCACTGGTCGCAACATTATAACAAGGAATAAAACTCACGATCCAGAGTTATACCATAATAGGTCTATATGAGGAGGTATAACAACCCTTAAATGAGATGATCCTTCTAATTGCCCAAACCTGAACTTAACAGACTAGTTCCAATCTGCGTTCAGAATCCAGAGGGAAATCAATTTAAGAACATTCCTAGACTCCAAATTGCCCTCGAATTTGGGCTGATTTCCATGCAAATGCATAGATGATTTTATGGAATCCCTCCATATGCATCGTCTACCCATTGTGTACAATAATCTTACCTGCAATACTTGTATACCACGTTGCAAATATCTGAAGGCATTATATATACAGAACTACCAGAGCCACAGTTGGTCGAGGTAGAGTTTGGCATTGTTTAATATAATCATCGAAAGGTATTTCCAAATTGTTATTTTCCGACCGAGAAAGGAAAAAACGCTCACAGGTCGAAATCAGTCAAATGTAACTGATCGTGTTGCATTTCTGGTCTTCAGCTCCATGCTCGCTAACGGTAAAAGTTCCGGATGATTCATTAAATCATTGTACACGTTATGGCCTTCCATTAAAATCCGTTTCATTGGACATCTTTGCCATGGGTTCTTCAAGTGACGTCAACCGTCTTGGGTGGAATTTCCCGTATAATGTTCCTAGGACTTTTCAACCCAATGTGGTAACCTAATTTCACACCTTGAAGAGAAGCATATTTTATTCAGAAGTAGCTAGCAGCTGAGGTATGCTTCAAGAATGTTCATCAACAGAGCTCGCTTGTCTATATACAAAAGTGAATCAACTCTGAGCTTCCAAGAGCGTCACCAGACTTATTTTTTTCTCTTCCCCCCCCCCCTCCCTCCTATACTCAAGGTGTCGGAATGTCACGTCCTTCTTTACCCCTCTCCATGAACAATGGGACGCAATTATCACTCCTTCCGACTACAACAACCATTTATGTACAAACGCTGCGCGACAAAAGGGGAAACAACGCCGCCCTTTCACTCGCCTGCTCATCCCTTCTGCTCCTGATAAAACGCACACACCCCTTTCATAACGTACCGAGCAATTATCCCATACTGGAAGTGAGTTTTTATTACGACCTCTCACGCAAGCGGAGCCTCCCTGCGTCTCACGCACAATGGAAGCAGCCGGTAGTACATGTAGACACGTTCAGGGCGGAATGCATACGAAGCAGAGGGGGAGAAGAAGATCAGGTCAACTCGGTTCGCCAACCCACCACCCCCTCGTTGAAAACATGTCTCCGGTCAACCACACCTAACGGCTGACCACGCCGACTCGTAAAAGCCATCGGAAAGCCAACCTAGACTTTTCTAGGTCAGTAGGGTGTGATGGAAGGAGATGGGCCGTGGAGCAGGTGTGGCAGCCTCCACCACCTTCCCGAGGAGGGGTCCGCTACGATCGGAAAAAAATCGCAAAAAAAAAAAAAAAACAAGTCCAATGACTCCACCCGGGCTTGTTGTACACTGGAACAAGGTCGACCGACTTTTTCACTCACGAGGAGAAAACGCTAAACGATCGAGGAACCTAACGCACGCCATTGAAAAGACGCAGCCCCTCTTTTTTATGTATTGCTTCGACCGCGAGCAAAAGCACTCCTGAAATTAAAGCCACGTATCAGTCAAGGACTTTCGCTCCACCCTCCCAAAAAAAGGCCTTTTCCTGGGCCAACTTAGAAGCTCTATATATCGGTGGAACTTTCACAACGCTCTCGTCTTCTCCTCCGGCTGGCTTGTGGTTTCAGTGTCTACACAAAGCAGCAGATAAATCACCGTACCAGTGACACGGTGCCATGGTAATTACGCTCCCCAGAAAGTTTTGTGCGGAGGTGGGTTGCGGAGTGGAGGAAGGAGGACTGGGGGGGAGGTGGGAGAGGCAAGATATTTGCATCCAGATGAAAAGCTGGAAAGTCGCCTAAGATGACTCTTATGAATTCCACCAGCCCTCGAGTCCCTAAAAACCTGAGATCATAAACACTTGATTCCTTAGCTATACAACTGGAAAGAATTTGATGACATTTACGAATGAGACCCAATCTACCTTCCCGCTAATGGAATTCCCAATCCGTATTCGGTTAAGTCTCGTAAATTTTTATTTGCATTCAGCAGGACGTAAAGTTCGTAACGTCCCGAACTCTTCGGTAAAAATTTCTGGATAAAAGTTCTAAAAATTCATGACTCCGGAGAACTTTCTAAATAATCAATACGAAAGCCAAGTTTCACTAGGGGTGAAAGTGTTAATTATGAATCACACGCACAATGTCAATGTCGCACATGTCCAACGCAAGACCCGTCGTTCTCACGCCAAAACTCGACTAAAAAGTGTGAAATCTCCAGATAATGAAAGTGGCTTACTGCAAAATTATTGGCTTTTTTCCAACCGCTTGTATTCCAGAATGAACATGGGAATCGTGATCTTGTGAATTTCTCAATACTTTTCAAATGCAAGTAATGAGACGTTACAGACATTTTATTACTGGTACAACTGGTCACGTGAGAGAAAATTGGCGGAAGTAAACGATTGTGATAGAGATGATCACAAATTTTTATGGGACACAATGTAAAAGCTACTTCTGTTAGTGTAACTACAATATCATCAATGCAGCACGACCTGGTGTAAACTTACGCACTTTTATCGAATCGATGTGCCTTTTTTTCAGCCCTCCCATCGTTTTTCAGAATTTCATGCGTGAATATTTCCAAACGCACGAGTAATTTCTCACCGTCTAATTTTTCAAGTCCATGCAACATCAGAGAAATAGTGACTCTCATTTAGCTATTACTAGCGTGATTCCTCGGCAGATTCAACAACTACACTTGATAGGGTATACCTCTCCGTCTGAGCAGTATCATAAAAACCCAATTATTTACGGTTGTGACATCTGTCATGTGCGTTGATCAAAATCATAAACGACTGTCCCACATCACCAAGCTTGTATTTTCAAGTTTTAAGTTTTCCAAGTCTACTGTAGATGGAAAATGGCGATTGTAAGGGAAGCCTTACATTTAATTTGTTAAATGTGACTTAATTTATGCAGGAGGCCATCATAATCTAGTAATCTAGTTAAATTTCAACTACAAGAGCTCCAAGGTTGTAGTGTTATGACGAGGAAGATGCACCTGCTGAAGCAAGTAATCTAGCTGTCATCATTTTGTCCTACATAGAACCTGAAAATGTGGCGGAGGAGGGAATTGGCCACTTTTCGTTGTCGTTTTTGCTGTTCACCACATTCCAAAACAATGTTCGCATGTAATAATCCTCTTACGTGCTGGCTCTACACAACAGTTTTAGATTTTGATCATAAGTTAACACTATTGTGAGGCAACACATACAGTATCGTGCAACACATTTTTTTACTATCAGCATCCCATCACGGCCTAATAAATAGCACTAAAATAATGCTCTGTCCTTGATTCCAAAAATAAAAAGAATGTATCCCATCATCCTAGCACAAGTGGATACTGTTACTGCAATTATTACAAAGTGGAAAGAGGCAGGCCAACATTTCAATTCATCGAAGTCATGGCGGCCTCTCGTTGAAAGCACTTGTTACTATCTTATCCACTTTATAAGAGTCATTACCTGTCCGGTCTCGGAACAATGACCCACAAATATTGCCCTTTTACTTGGGACATAATGTGGCATTGTTTCGCCAAGGGAAGGGAAAGCACTGTACCCGTTACCAGGCAATGAAACATTGTCCAGGGATTGTACAGTTTGTTCCAAGAAACTGATATTCGTCGTAGAACCCATAAAAAAAATTAACAACGCTATATCGCCTTGATTAATGCGAAGAGATTGGCCCAAGTGATTGACACTAATTTCGCAACAAAGCCCCAGGCGAACACATGCCACCCGACACCTTTTCCCCCTCCTTCTCTCGCCTCACCTAATGAATGCAATTTTTCAAAATATTGCGGCTACCAAGAATTGGAGTTTACCCCGCTCTTCTTCCCTCATTCTTTCATGTCCGCGTCCGAAAGTGAAACAGTGAAATGTCCTAGCAAAACTGGTCGCCTGCCAAGAGGAAGTAATCCAGGTCACCTCCTCGCTTGAGTGATATGAAATGGAAATATCGCTGGGGCACCCCCCCCCCCCCCCNCCCCCCTCGGCAGCTACCAATTTCCGCCTATATGAAGAAACCTCACACCGGCAGCAGAGATGACCCCCTCCTTCCTTCCCCCTTCCCATCAGCACTATCGCCCTCGCCACGTAAAGTAACCGGAAGCGCTAGTACGACGGGCGATCACCATCCCCTTAACAACCCCTTGGCAGAATCTTAACAAGGCTAAAGCCTGTATATATCATACCTAAGACGCTGCGATAATTAGCTCCGTAAGATGGGGATTTGTATGGACCCTCGTCCTGGGAGGAATAATTACTTGATGTAAGCCGTGCGATTTGCGCCGGACATGGCCATCATAGCTATAATGCCTGCAGCTTAACGGCACGTCTTTAGCCGCCGGCTCTTTATGAACCAGATGGCTCAGTTATCCTTCGGAATCCCTTCCACGGTTGTTCTTGTGGACGCTACGAAACCTGACCTCCATGCAAATTGGCTGCGCGACCGCACGTCCGCGGCTCTCCCAGCTACATGTTCAACATACGTACAGTGCCCCGAATAATATTCCAGCAACGCCGCCAAACAAATGTACTAAATTAATCATGTACACTAATGAACACAACTCGCCAAATACAGACACGCCTAAATTATGTACAACGTGTTGCCCAGCGCATGGATGCTTCCGGAGATGTAACGGGGGTTTAATCATTGCTACAAACTAGCATGTTGCCCCCCCTCCAGGTGAAGGACAGGTGGGCGGCGTGGGTTCCATTCCAGGACAGGTCACTTAAGCTGGTACGATACCCACACGGCCACACGGAGGACTTACTTCCATTCAACCTCGACAATTCTCGGCCTAATTGCACCAGGCGAGGTACACACCCTCTGAGGTCATATGCAGCGGGTCATTAGCACAAGCCAGGAACTGGGTAGCCATGCAGCTGCATTCGAAGTCTGAGTCGTAACTCGCACAAGATTGTATTCGCATTGTAGGCATAAAGTACTGTACATGAACACTACGAGGTCGACTTTTTTTGTTCCTGAAATTGGAAGATATAGGGGGGCACACACTCAATTTATTACTAGAACGTGTTCTAATTCATTTCAAGTAATAGAAAATGAGCGATGGTCACAAAATATATCTAGTTGCTTACTCATAAGTCATAACTCATGGTTCACATTTTCTATTCAAATAACTAGAAGAGTACCTGATCCCTAAATAAGGCAGCTTTACATGAGGACGTATTCCGTTACAAGCGCCCCCTTTCACGACTCTGCACTCCTTTACTACAACGGCCAAAGGTATGAAAATGCGACTCATGTTATTGCAAGGGTTCACGAAGCTCTCTGGCAAGCCTGCTGTGTCTTTTCCAGCGTGAGCATACACAGTACTGTACTTTTTTTTAAAACTGTATACTCATCATTAATAAGACACTTCAAGGATGATTTTCCAGTGATTTAGTTGCACCTCTGAAACATGAGTCGTCTTCAGCGACAGCTTCTTGGCCCAGACAGTACATTGTTAGGGGTGGAAACCATTGCCCAGTTTCATGCGGGTAGCCAGAGTAAAATTATTTACTGTAACACTAATACAGTCGCTATAGCACGAATATTATTTTAGAATCGGGGGAGCATGCGCAATGTGGCTGGCTCTCTTCTGGAGAATTGTGGCTCGAGCAGCATCTCTGGATACATCATGTCGCCGGTTACTTAAAAGTTCCCTCGCTACAACATTCTCAATGTGCCCAATTATATCTACAGGAACTTCCCATTCAGCAAACAAGTATCGGGCTGGACCCGCAGTGTCTGGCGTAAGCAGACTCTAAAGACGCCTGCTTAAAACGTCACGTCTCCTAGGGCTCCCTTTCAGTTGCTCGCAGAGGCCGACACCTTTTCCCTCCCTAACAAACCCGGCTCTTTGAACCAAAGAGAAAGTGCCAAGTCGGAGATAGTTTCCTGCGCAAAAAAGGCTTCTCAGATCGACCTTGCGAGCAAGCCGGTGATTATAAAAGATGAAAACGAATGAACTTGGGAGAGGTGAAATTCCCTCCTGCCTCCGCCCACTCCCTGGGGCCGCTTCTGCTGCTCAATAATTGCAGCAAGTAGCGGGGCGACGCCAGCAAGCTCCGTTCCAGTTCCCCAGATAAATTTCAAAGAGGGCAATGAGACGGGAGAAACGAATACGAGGAGACGCCAGAGCTACGATTTATAAACTGGGCTTCACTGTGCTCAAATCACTCGTTTGAGCGTTTTAAAACGGAATGCGGAAGGGGGAGGCTGGGAGGGAGAAGGTTAAGAAAAGTGGAAGAATGAAAGGAGGAGGGAGGGACCAGAAGAGGGAAAGGAGAAAAAAAAGAGGGAGGGGAAAAAAAAAACAAATCAATGGAGAAGTCACTCTGTATAGGCTTAACCCCGCAATCTATTTCCAACCATCAATCACGGCAAGCTCAGCTACTTGTTTCACGCTCAATTGGCCGTAATTTATAGGAAAAGTCAAGGGACCTTTTCATTACAGACGACGCTGGAGTGACGACAAAAGAAAAGCGGGGATGGGGAAAAGGGGGGGGAGGTAGAGGATCTTAAATGTCGATCATAATTCAAAGCAGTTCTAGCACATGATCGGCTGACAAGTGCCACCCAGCGGGGGAAATGACACTAAATGTGCAGCCCTGTCAATCTTGCTCCCTGCTAATCAACCATCCTTCTGCAACGCCGTTGTGTGCTTAAACATTGACACGTAAGTGTGAAACAGTCAACATAATTAAGTCCTCAAATCCTGTTATTTACGGTTTACGGCGTGCCAGGTGATGTACATTAATGGACGCAAATAAACCGTGAAAATGTATACGGGCGCAACATATAAAATTTGACGACTTGTGTACACGCAGCTACAAGCCAATGGCGGTTTTGGCGCCGATACAGAGCGCTAATTTTCCGCGTTACGCAACAAAAGCCACTAATGTGCCATGGCAGTCTCAACATTACCCAGCTAACTGGACTTCATTAAAAATTCTGGGCTCGAACACACAACTCGAAATGCAGACGGCAAATCATATTTGCAGGGGGAGGGGGGCAGCAGGGGGAGGGGAACGCCATTTGGAATATGTTGACGACGAAATGACCTTGTTTTCATTGTTTATTTACTACTTCCATTGGTAGTGTTTACATTGTATGGCCCCAACTGTATGTGCCATTTGCTCCGCAAATATTGTCATGTTAATGCTGTCCATTGGAAAGTGATCAATGAGCATTCCACGCATTGAATATCATTACGTTTCAAAGCCAAGTGCGGGTAAATAGCATTAAGCCATGCATTATTGACCAGTTCAACCTCCCATCGTGGGGGGCCACAATGTATTGATTGCGGGGATGAAAATTATGGCCGTATTAAACACAGGTGAAGATGCTGCTCCAAAGGCCCTCGTATACATCGAACGATCGTTCCGGTCGGGGATATATCCCCACCAAAACTTTGGTTACAATATTCCAATCTCGTGTTGCTCGGTATAGTTAGGTCAAGTTTTCGACTATGTGAGCAGGCTTTAATTCCTCGCAGCATGAAAAATGTCCCTGTTGTATTTTTAACCATGAACCTTATCCCACCATATCTATCCTGCAGAACAGCCCACGCTTCGAAGGGATGGTGCGGAAGTACCGTACGGCTCATTATAAATACAAAATCGCCTTCTCCTTCATTATACGAGTATAAAGTTGAGACAAAGGCCTAATTACGACTACTAGGAAGCTTGTGAATACTCCTTGCAAGGCCAGTTGGATGGCAGAATAGGACATCGCTTGACATAAAATGCTGCCGATTACAATCAAGCAGTGTGACGCAGTTCTAGGGACTTAATTAATTATTTAGTCGCCATGTGCTAGAATTTTTATTGACTCCTTTCACATTTCTGAAGAGTAGAGAGCATGTGGTCAGCAACTGTGGGACACGGGATCACACGGATTTGGAAGGATCGAAAATGTGGGACTTCTGGGTGGGGCTAGTTTTACCGGTAATGTCCCCACCCTCCACTTCCCTCCCTGGTTGCGATTCCGCGCAACAAAAGCTCATTACCGAAGGCTGCGAAATCACGAGTTCTATGACCTCATATTCCGCCAGCAACCGCAAAACATTCATCATACAACAAAAATGAAGAATCTACCTCCCCAGGCCCACCATTAGCGAATCTTTCCGTATAAAGAAAACGCAATCACACCTGGGCATCTTATTCCCTCCCACCATAGATATTAGAGGGCCTCCCACAAAGGAGGCCAAACAGTCCTTCGAGATCCTATCTGGTGGTATGAAACCATAGCATTCATCCATTATATCCAACCCAACCTGCAAAGAAGATGGGGGATGGGTAAGGCCCCCGGGTCGGTCGCTGTCAACCCAGAAGGCCGAATCCACCGGTCAACCTTGGTGCTAATCTCCGCTGTGGTGTCCCGTGCCAAATTCCACACAAGGTGCGGACACTTTATCCCATTAATCACGGCGCATTAACGCGCATCCTGAGGGAGTGCCCCTTTCCTCCTCCTCCTCTCAACCGGTAAATAACATCTGGGATGGCGGGGGCAGACCGGGGGGGAGTTGCAGACTTTACCTTCCACCGGCGGCTTTGCTAAGCGAAAGGCAGCAACCTCCCTTTGCCATATCGACCAACCTTCTCCCTGACTATGATCCCGAACTAATTACATGCATAAAGTAAGGACACAAGGTGGTGGCTCCGAGAAAAGGGCTGCGATACTCCTGCAGTTTCTTCCATCGCGTTGCCCTTGGGCGCGTGGCTGTACTTTTTAAGCCTGTTAGGCAAGTGGCAGTTTGTTCCGCTAGAATTCATCCGGGGCTTATGGCACGTTCGCCCACGGACACAATAATGCATGCTCTGCGCAATACATCGTCTGGCCCTAACTCTGCAGCCGACACGAGAAGAGTCTGGGCCTACACTGCACATGCCTTTGGAAAATCATACCTGGTACTGAAACCTTACATTTACAGGCAGGAAGGAGTAAAAAAAAAACTTCAGGCCGCGTCACTGGTCTTAAAATCCTATGTAGGTTAGTATCCGCGCAAATTTTATCGTTTCACATGGTCTGTCCTAGTATCGTTAATTAATAACTACTGCGAATGCCTTGCATGTGTTTGCGCTCTAAGCGTTCCCTAAGCCGTCTGGAAAATGTCAATAATTGCGAACTTATTCCCATCAGATTTTCCAGGCTCAACATGCATAGCCCACAATAATATTTTCCGGTTTACATAACGTGTACCTGCTCCGTGTGAGCCAGACTGCCCGTCACTTATGTAATTGGCACATCATGTGGGACAAAAATGCCGGTTATATATAACGCGGAGGTGTACCACTCCCCAATTAATTCGAATCGCCGTTGTTGGCATCGCTCCCAAATCATTGCCCGTAGCCTACTTTGCAATCAACGTGATGGTGCCCACAGGTGACACTGACTCACCGTGTGAGTGACCCCGCCATAAAACCTGTCTTCACACCCAACAGCAACTAATAAAATGATACTACACACTCACTCTCCCCTACCCAGAGACCATCGCAACACGCACGATGTCATGCACATGCTGCATTTTTTTTTTCCAACTCCTAGCAAATGCAGGTGTTGGGGGTTTGTTTTGCCAGCAGCATCAGGACCCACTTAATGGACCCCCAAAGGTGACGAAACCGCCCCCCCATTCGTAGGGAGGGTTAAGTCCAATCCAATCTCTAGGCTGGCCCTGAAATTTTTAATTCCAAAAAAATGAGATTTCACTTTGTATTCCCAACCTGACTAATCCAAGCGCAGCCAAATCGAGTCGCAGCCGTCGCCTCTAATCCCCGAGACGGGAAGAAAAGCAGACACGTGGGGGGAGGTGAGGGGGAAGGAGGGGAAATCGGAGGCTGAGGCAGAAAAGGAACAGCTCTCGGATGATACCGGGGAAATATTGGCAAGGGAGCCTGCGGAACTTTATGATGATGAAAGGAGAAACTGATCAGACAAACGCCTGCCGCGCTCAAGAATCGTCGGGAAGAAAAAACCGTACCGCTCCAACAGCTTCCTTTGTGTTATCCGAAGCTAAACTACTTGTTCTAGTTTTCCAGTAGGCAAATTTCACAGTTCAATGCCCTTTGCAAAGGTAATGCTTCAAGTTCGGCACAAGGCGAGTGGCATTCACATCTGCAACACTTGCTCCAACTCTGGTCTTTTTCACGGTGTATAGTGTGGGCTGTGCAAAACCTGACTGCATTATTTTTAGATGCTCTTAATTCTCACTTAATTTGACGGCTGCATGTTGCACCTCGCATTTCCTGTCTGGTTCCGGACGTGATGTATAGCTAATCAGGTAAATTCCAAACATGAGCTGCACGAAAAGACTAATTACTGTACAAACGGCCTTAGCATTATTTCAGCCACTATAGTGCTCATTGCCGCACGACTCATGAATGAAAGCGTAGTACGTGAAAAGGTTACTTCAAGTCAATATCTGCAGCTGTTTGAAAGGATGTACGATAAGAACTGCAAGGTCTAGAATGAATGCGTCCACAAGAGTGTTGTATATACACCTGCGCCAGTGCGCGGAAATGACATTGTCGGATATAATTGTAAAAAAAGAGGGCTCGTGCCATAAAACAGGACTGTTGACAACTAACCAAACTCTGGTGTAATTCTCCTAAACAAAAATGATAAATTATGCAGCGAAAATCAGGTGTGCATGTGCCACTATATACCAATGCTAAATTTCATAGCCTACATATACGACTCCTCGTCAGTGAAAAGCTATTTATTCTCTTACTAACCATTATTAAAAACCCATCCTCGTGTTCTTAGCAAGTAGGACTACCGCGGCTATCAGTGTTTCCTGTTCATGTTACTCTAAAAATTAAAAACTCAAAACCAACTGTACAACCTATATCGCAAGTGTATTATTTCATGGCGCTCGTTGGATACGTGTCGATTTTTTTAAACAATATGATCACGTGAACATTCCTTCAATCACGCAACCTGACGTAAATAACAATTCAGGGCATTTTTGGCACGTTTAGGCTGCTCAGAATATCGCGGATTACTCAGGCGGCGAAGCCATAGCGGAGCAAAATTTTCAATCTGAAATTCGTGCGCAGAAATTCATCCATTACGCCAATCAAATATTCACCGGTAACCACAAGCCATTTTTTCCGATCATCATGATGGGATGAGAAATCAACGCCACCTTTATTTTTCACGTCCATTTTAACTGAGAGCATGTATGTGATGTGAAAGTGGTCCAATAATTATGTCAGCCCGCGATGTCATGGACAACATAAAAACCAAAGCCCATGCATTATGACAGGCAACACGATCGCGAGTCACTAATTGTCAAGGTGATAACAATCGCTTACTTGTTGTCCAACCTCCCTCCCAGCAGGTACATTTGCTGCTTTCAATAAGCATACCATCAATCTTTTATGGGAGGGAGGGGGAGCATATCCGTGCTTTACAAGGCGGAAGTGATGACAGGTTACAAGGCATGTGCAGAGGGGTTAGGCCCTGGAAATACCCCCATGCATTCGGCCCCCATTGCTGCATGCCCACCGTAATAATGCAGTTATTATGCCTATCTGCATCGAATCTAGTACGCACAAACTGCCGTCAGACGATGCGAGGCAAACAGCCACCTTCAATATTTTGAAAGCGCATTCAGATGTATTGATCTCAAATCAGAATATCGTCCTAGCTCGTTTCCCAGTTCCTGTAAGAACAACAGAAAAATGGAAATCTTACCTATTTAAGATGCGCTCGGAGAATTCTCTGGAATTGAGAATACATGCTGCGGGGCACGATTCCTATAGCAACGTTTCACAGTTCAAAAAACGCAGACAATTTCCAACCTTTGCAACGCTCATATTTTTTTTTGCAGTGGGATAGAAACTCCTGCCATGCAGTATCCACCACTGGCGATTTACGTATAGTGTGTCTGTGTTTCGGCTGTGCGCAACATCATCCGTGTAACTGTTCACTCACTCACATGTAAACTTACCCTGACCCAGCTCCTGAAATAGTTTACAGGTTACATTACTTTTATAACACTAAACGATCACCATTGAAATGCATTAATTCCACCTGTTCAGGCGGGGGATAAATTATACTCATGCATCAAATTCATAAAAACTGCAAGGTACACGCTTGCTACCCTGCTGACTTCTAAAAAGTAACTCAACACTACCAATTACTGCGTCCACAATGCTAACACCCTACAGTGTGGCCTGCATGACATCAAACAGCGCAGATGAACAGAGTATTTAGCAAATTTTAAATCGACGGGGCAGTTTCAAAGAGAATGGCAGAGCGTAACGAGGACATGCATGGACGCTTGTAAGAGTGTTTTTATTCCAGTTATTGGCTTATCTCCACTTTCACGGGCAATTATTGGTCATTTTATAGCAGGCAAAAGGGCCATTCGCCCCCACAACGCCAATGACTCATGACGACAAAAACTTGGTCAATCACCAGGGATGATTTTCAGTTACTCTAACGAGCTCTGACTTACTGGTTACCAAAAAAAAAGGGGGAGGGAGGATAGCAGCAAACACGCTGTAAAAACGTAACCCCTGGGATGCACCTTACACATCCAGGGTCCGACCCCTCTCCTCCCTGGCGCTTGTGTAGCATTTGCTGGCGCTGGCGTCGTTATGTTGCCTACGCTTTGCTTTGCCTCCTCATTACGCCAAATGACCCGCCATTGTTCCCCCGGCATAAAGGGACAAGTGGCGATAAAATACGGTCAGCGCAGTCATAAGCCATTCCCGGCCTGAGCGCCAACGCTAACGACTTCGGTAGACAATGATCAGAGCTAAGTGCCAGCAGGATGTCAGCAAAGGTTACAGTCATTACTGGCGGGGGCGAAACGGTGGCCCAGCAAGGGGGGGGGGGGGGGGNGGGGGGGTGAGGATGGGGGTAGAGGGAGGGAGAAAGGGAAACGTGGGTCAGTTTCAAAAGAAGCGCAGGATCATAAAGGCAGGTATTATTCCTGGAATCGGCCGAGTGGCAATGAAAACTGCCCCACTGGACGCGAGCCAAACTCTATCGCGCATTTTTTTTTAAACGCCATGTCAAAGCATCTATCGCCTCTTCATGCACACGACCTATTTATAGGAAAAGTAAATCAGGAGTCGCGACAGTCAATTGGGTCGTTATGCGATTTGCCGTTTGTGCCCCAAGTAGCTCTTACGGAATAAACACCCCCAGATATGGTTCATCAACTGAGGGCACTTTCCACCCATGAATGGAAACCTTAAATAGTTCTTCGCCTCCGTATAGCGTGCAAGGTTACAAACCGTACAAATGTCCCACTACCCTTCCACGCGGCTACAGTAACTTGCCTCTCCCATAAATAAAGCAACCGCCACTTTAATATTTCACTCTGTACCTGTCAGGCAAGAAATGCCGCGAGTCGGTATATAACTCCTAATTGAAGGGTCACTACAACTGCTCAATTTTTGGCCTGAAATGAGTTTAGCTCCTCTAGCGAGAATCACAGTCCTATACTCCACATCTAATTACGCAACGATTCAATCTTCCAGCATCAAAATGTTTCTAGCAAACGGCCAATAAATCACAGAGATCCTAGTATTGCTCCCTGTGCAAACAAGAGAATTGCACATAATACCGCGAGCTAAAATGTCCAGTTTATTCCCATTACATTTTCCGCAAGCCTCCCTGCGCTAATTGGTCCACGCTCGCCGGTTCCCACATTGAGAACGAAAACATCAGATGTAATCTATATCCATTGCGGAGATTATCACAGTGTTCGCTTAAGTGTATAACTGATTACGAGTCTCCATGATTGGAGGGAAAAAAAGAAACGGTACAATTATTATTATGAAATAACAATGCGCTTTATCAATCTGAACATGCAATTACACGCGCTAAAAACTACGGCTGCCGCTCAAAGAGAAATTATGTGAGCCACTATAATTGTGCAGCGGTCACTGGAAGGTGCAGTACCATTCCTACCGTGATAATTCCCCGTTGGGATACCCATCATTTAGATGTTGATTTTTCCACATCACGGCACATCGAAGGAACTCGTTGGCACCATTCTTCATGCCCCTTTCATCCACTACTACAGCAATGTGGGAACCGGTAAGAGCTATAAACCGGCGTAAAAAAATGTCGGTCAATGCGATCGAAGCTACAAAAATGCAAAATTACACGAAGAGACTTCATTTGATACTCTGTGAAGTTACTGAACATATGCTATGCAAACATGTCTGCAACTAGGATAATGTAAGGTGGTTTTAATAAAGCATTCCATTCACTTGTCTCAGGCACACAAATCTCACAACACACGATACCAGCCATCCACATAACTATGATTGCAACACAACCCTTTTAATCCGTCATGTCCTCTCTCCTTATTATATCCGCGGCAGGCACGGAGGCGGGACATCGCAGAAGCCAAGAAATTCTTAGGCTTCCAGCACTGCATTCCGAAGACCCCAATAACAAGACCAATTTCAAAGGCTTTCTTGTCACTGACGCTTGGCTCTTTTCTCCGTCAATTTCGACCTGTTTCACTAGCCTCCGCTCCTGTTTCCCCCCCCCCCCCCCTTTCCCCCTATACCATGCTAAGAGACGCGACAAGTATATTGTTGCCAGGCATCTCAAGACCCTCACCAGCTCCCTTTCCTTGGAGCAGGTGCTCGATTTTCCGCCACATTGTCCTTAATCTAATGGGGGTATCAAGTTTTATTTTCATTATAGTCATCAAGAGCCGGGGGGAAGGGGGGATTCGTGACAGTGTTCCTTCCCCTGCACTAAAGGCCATGAAAATGAACTCGGCTCCGGGTCGAGGTTGCTCCGCAGTGACATTTAAGCCCAGGAAGGTTCCCTCCGTTGATAAGCACGATTAGTGACGTTAAGTGGATGAAGAACAACAACAAAAATGGGTGGTTGGTTCTGCCTAAAATGATCAAGTGGACCTGGAAGCCAGGCATTTAATTTCGCTAATTTTCTGTGCCGGTGCCCGCTTTTTATACGCGGCTCTAATACCACAACACCGCAAATGACAGAACTCACATCTCACTTGTGCGTAAATTACAGGTTTCCTCCCCGGCGCCCCGCCATTACCATGCATGGGTTTACAAGACTCGAATTTTCTGCCCCTCTTTTCACCATATCGATTTTACATCCGCGAATTATTAAATTCACAGCAGTGGTTGGCATCACGTTGCAGCCCTGCCATGAACGTCGGTCTGTGTTCAACAATAACTACAGGGCGTTGTAATAAATGTACTCGAGCGGGAAATTTAAAATTACTGATTAATTTCATGTTCGGGCTATGGATTGTGAAGATCTACAGCAATGGGGTCCCGAATTGTACCTATACTTCTTCAGTGTATGGATTATATCTTGAATTGGGTGTTAAACATTGCAAGGCATATTACTCTGAGGTGAGGTGATTCTTTTACATGGACTACGCTTACTTTTAGCGTGTCAATCCACAATTTATGTTGCTGTTTCAGTTGTTTCCCAACGTACCAGTACTGCTGAATTCGAGCAGTAGCTGTATTAAAATCTGAGGAATTTGGATGTAACAAAATTCACCTCATGTACACTACGGAACATATATGCACAGCTGGTGCATTTCAAACATAGCATATTATGTCTTCCTTCATGTTAATTCATTACCTTGCTCTGTTTCAGAGCTAAGTATAAATGATTCAGACACACAGTACCACAACCCACAAGTGCAGTATGAATCGGCCATTAATGCTGCTCTCCAGTTTCATTACAGTATTTACAAACTGAAATTACATCCACCAAACTCTGCCTTTCAAGTAGTACTACACATCCACACTACGTGAATGTGACAGTAAGGCATACAGAGTATAGTCTAAATCAAATATTATGAACTTATCTCCCACCCACCACCTTATCTTAATTCCACCCCCTTATGCAAACCAAAACGCCTCAAGGTGGTGCAAGGCCCCTATAGCAAAGAAGCAGTGTTTCATGTTACATATTTGTCACAAAGAACCTGGAAAATTACCCTATGTAAGACATAACAACTCTGCATCTTTGCGATCTCCTTAGATCACTAAGTAATCAAGTTTGGGTTTCGGTAGAAAGGGACATTCAGATAAGGTGGTGAGTGGGAGATGACTTGTAAATTTGGATCCAAAATACCAGTTTCTCCCAGATTAAGTCCTCTGGGAATATTGCCACCAACACAGTAAAACCTCGATATAATGCTCCTGCACTTAATGCCCCCTTTATCCGGTCCCTTGATTATTTCCATGGGGTAAATTTTCCCGCATATAATGCTATCCCACTACTTTTGGGAGGTCCCTTGAAGAGTGTTATATTGAGGTTTTACTGTATTTTACTGTATTTTTAAAAGCCTACGTCAAGAATTATTCTACTCTATATGAAATTCTACTGGCAGCATTGTACAGGAATAATATAATGCTACTTGCCTTACAAACGAAAATAATTACTAATGACTACCCTTCCACTGTAAAAACTTCTGTGTTACAGATCATCCTGAGGAGCAGGAATGCCAACATTGGACAAAAGTAACTGCCCCTGCTTTTCATTGATAACCCTAAAAACTGAACAAGTGTTTATAATTTTCCAGTTTTCATGGCCTTGATGCATCACTTAGAAAAGACATACATCAATTAAAATAATATGCCATGCATACAACAGTTACTTTTGCCGACAAGAGCGCCTTATCTGCTCTTACCACTTACATGGTTTCTTCAGTACAGTATTTGAATTCCTTGATGAATTCAAAATACAGGGTGGTTATAAAGTCTGGAACCAATGGCGGTATTGTTTTCTGATTACAGGTGAGCTATGGCACTGACAAAAGACGACCAAGTGGTGTTGATTCTTCTTGGTGAGCGAGATGGATGGATCTGGAGAGGTTAATAAGCCATAGTGCAGTTAGAAAATTGATTATTGACCTCATGAACATCTCTTATTTAACTTGACTGCCACTTCCCCTGCATCCATCCTTCTCGTCCACAATGAAGAATTAACACCACTCGGTCATTTTTTTGTCAGTGCTATGTCTCACCTGTAATCAGAAAAGAATACAGCCATTGGTTCCACTGCAGAATAGATCTTAGCACTGCAAGACATCTAAAATCCACGTACAACAGAGGAATAACGTCAGCATCCTGCAAGTATTCTCCATATTTATTGGGCGATATTCACTTGGCCCCAGAACTAGTTTTACTCATGTAACACAAGGTTACAAAACTAAAACAGGAAAAAACTGGGCCTATTTCTCTGAGACGTAATCATTGAATTTTGTCATATTATTGGCTAAAATATTATGTGCCTCTCACTCATGTCCACCTAATGTTATTCTGACATTGGGGTAGGCAAATGATTCAGTACTGTAAAACCTGATGATGGCATAAACACTGCATACCACACCATGGCTAAACAAAAATTCCGAATTGACTAGTTTTTGCTGAATCCAAGATCTATTATGATAAGATTTTACTGTATTCAAATTCAGCAGTTACCTTCATTCTTCATTTCATATCATTTGTTCTTGTTTTATTATTTGTCACTGATCAATTTTAAGTCTCTCTTCTTGGACTAATGCAGAGGTAATTACAGTTCAGGTCCTCAGGTAGTACTAATTTCTTTACAGACAAATTGCAGCCAGATCATAACAAAGGAAATGTCAACTCCAGTATTTCTTGTCCGGTGCTATAAATGCTTCACAGCAGACTGGATCCACATCACTGCCATTTCTTTACATTAGTAGTAAGGAACTGGTCAAGTATACTTGAGGTCCTCTTCAAACTCTTCTCAGTACACAAAAAAATTGCATGCAATGTCCATCAGTAAACAAGATTTCATCGAAATATCTCATTACATGCAAAACTTATACACTACTTGTACTTTAATTGTGCACTATCAGTTTGGAATTACAGGAGCTGTGGAAGCTGAATAGTGTAGTAAATTTCCAATAAAAAACAGTGGAAATACTATCTTAATTGAGAAAATAAATCCTCAAATTCTGCAATGCAAAAAATTAATAAACTATTATAATCTATTTTCATATAATTATTTTAATGTAATTCATGCAATTCTTAAAAGTGAGGGATCATAATTTTTTTTGCATTCACTCCTCTATACCTTTGCCAAGTACATATAACTGAACTGGGCATTTTAAATGGCCACATGTGCCATGCTTACAGTTTGACTTGATTCTCAAGTAGTCCTAGTACGTACATTTACAATGGTACCATGATGCCTCAGTTTCAACAATCAAGTTTTAAAGGCACTCTATAATAAATACTCTTATCCGATTTGTGCCACATCCAGAGAATGCAATGTATACAAATTGTAATTCACAAAAACTCTCCAAACTTGCATTACTTTATAACATACATCAAGTGTTGCATAAAATGTAATACAACCTATGCAAGAAACGTTCACAAATTACAGTTCGGAAATGCTGCAAGGGATATGAGATTACACAGTGATATCTATCTACAGTGGACTCACTTCTTTACAAAATTCCACATTAAACAGGTCTTGTTGAATATGACAGAAATGTGTTGAAAATCACCTGCCACAAGAAAACAAAAGTTGCAGTGGACAAGCCTCCGCTATATATAAGTTTTGTTGTAAAGGATTGCACTGTACAAATAGACAGCAAAATATTAAATGATAGTCAGCCACCCTGTTGAGATCAACATGCCAACACAAAATCATTTGGGAGAGATTCATTGAATTACCTTGTACAGAAAAGTATGCGCAAAAAAAATTATGGTACACTATGCTAAATGTACCAAAAGGAACAATATATTCTAGACTTAGTTGCTCCTCACTTTCTCTCAACACTTAAAACTATACCAGACAGGTCAATTACTTCTAAAAAGTTATTGCCTAACTTCAAGATAATAACGTCCCTTCATTTGTAGACCACATGCGACATAAGCACACTATCTTTACCTACATTAACCTTAATCACCTATCATCAGCAAATAAGTTCTAGTTTTGTAATTGCTCTTACAAATGTTTGCACATGTAAATAGCATATTAGAGTACATATTTAAATGGTGCATTGTGCTTCATCCCTGATTAAGTGTGTCAAACAACCAAAAACCAAGGGCTTTTCTATTGTTTATTTATTATAATGTTGCTGAAGAAAATAAATTGTAACACTGTAGGCTACCTACAATGGCCATCAACTACAGTATAACCTACTAAAACTACAACCAAATAAATTAGCATCTATGATGTATAGGGCATCCAATATACAGTATATAGTTCTAAGAATTGGCCAATTCTTCAAATTATAATAACTTTCAAGTGTGTGAAACTGTACTAAAAAGAATGCTTAAGGGGGAACATAAGAACCGAAAAAATGCAACTAAAATTGCTACTGACAAAAAGAGGTACCTACCAAAAAACCCACTTGGTGGACTGCGATGTAAAACTGAACAAGTCAAGGTTGTCAAGGGTTGTTGTATCACGCTGTCATTTTCTTTTCTTTCATTTATTTACATTAGTTCAGAGTAACCATAATTTTGGGACAGTCAAAAAGCAATAAAAGGGTTACCTGGCAGCTGGCCACTTCTTTGTAACTGTGCACCATACGTGACTCTTTTCAACACCTCGTGATCATAGCCCAAAATGATTAGCAATAGAGTTACCATACTACCTACTCTGGTACCCATAGAGATCTTCTCATCCTGCAGGATTTTGGAAGTAACCCTTTGCACTAGGAGAGGGTTGCTAAGGGGAAGGCAACAGTAATGAACAAAAAAACAAAGTTATGCACACAAAATGTTATGGACCACTTTGCAGTGGCAAGTTTATGTGATTTGCTACTTGCAAAAAATACTGGCAAAGTGAAACAGGGAATGCGGGCCCTGTTTCATTGCCAAGTGAAACATTCAGATTTTACTGAAAAGCTGATGTTACTACTGAAAAACTGCTGTTACTTAACTGGCTGCAAAAATAGGACCCGCATTCTCCAACATAGACATGTACACTTTTCTCCTTGTTTGTTAAGTTGACAACAACAATAATGAAGAGTAATAATGAAAGAACTTCTCGCCACTGAATGAAGTTTAATGTTCTCGCTAATGAAGCTATATTTATAAACCCATTACGAGTGCAAAAACCTTTGCTGACATTGGTGAATTCTTTTCAAAGGGGGGAGGGTAATTTGGGGGGCAGTGTAGTGAAAAAATGAAAACGCTTACCAATTCTCTTGTGGCAGTTGCATTCCGATGTTCAAAATCGCCCTACAATGGGCGAAGGTACTTGAAATAGTAGTAATAGTAATATACGATTGCTACCCTTTCCGAGTCTCTGCCGCCTTGCTTCAGGCACCCCACACAGAATAAGGTAAACAGCAATAAATAAGGAAGAGTTATACCTTTCCACTTTGTATGGTTTTGAGCTTTTTTATGTGTCCTCCGCCGAAACCGCAATAGCCATCGGGTAACAACGGCAGCTGGGGATGTGAGTGTAAACAGATGATTTTAGCACTCATTATTTCCACTTATGGGCGGGGAGATGTCGTTGAAGTGTAAGTGATTGTACAATCACTGCAAAAAGTCAAATAGAAATCCGAGAGCAAGAAGGAATGGCACACCCCCTTACCCCACCCCACCTTTAAGCACTTAAAATTGCAATTATTAACTGAAACAAGACCTAACAAATGGTTAAGTAACCTTTAGGAAGCAAGTTGCATTCCAGACTTCCCCCCTGTATTGCAACTTTTAAATCTTCTGATCCATCACAGCTCCTAAAGGTTAATTTAATCTAGTTAACAATCACACCAAAGCCACCAATTTATTGTTAAATAAACTAATGTAACACAAAAAAACCAATGAACCAAAAACACATTCGTGCTCAAGAGATTTGCTTCCAGCAAGCCATAAAACAGTGAGATGCACAGAGAAAGAGCAGCCAGTAAAGCTTCCAGTGCAGTAACGTCTACCATATATCGGTCACTCTCCTTCTTGACTTTCAGTCTTCCAAATCATTTTACTTATTTATTCCCTCATCTACCTACAAAATTAAATATGAAAACCTAGCATGTGCCATTCCTTTTTGAAGGCTCCCAGTTGCGTTTTCACTTTCTTATTTTTCATCATCCGAAATCAGAATACAGCCACAACTACAAGACGTGAAGGGTTTGCTAATCACAGAGAACACAAACACTGGAATTGGCATAAAAGGGTACCTTTCTCACTGTTTGTGGTAGCCTATAGTTTCCACTGTGGGCGAGAATCTCAGGACTGTGCTAGTAAAAAGTAAAAAAAGAAAAAAGAAAAAAAAAAGAAAAAAAAATACATGCACAAAAATGAGCAAGGAGAAAAGGTACACACCTGTGCACGCTTCATTTGCTGCCATGAGCTCTCTAGAGGGCTTCTGCCTCAATGGATGATGAAACCGTGGCTGTGAATAAAAAGCGCCAGGATCAGTTCCAATCTTTTAAATATGCTACATCCCTAGTGACAACAGTCACCGCAAACTGCATTGGCAATATTGCCTGCAAAAAATGTCCATTGTCAAAAGCATCTTACCTAACATCTTTACTTTGCACACCTAATCATGCAACTTATTCACGGTCAATACCTTCGGTATCAATTTCTCCTATATCAGGTTTAACACATTGACTTTCCGCCACAATGTCTCACATGCACTGCCATGCACATCATGCAAGTAAGCGCGTTTGCCAGCTTGGCCTTACGAAAGTTGATTAATTACTAATGCCAAAGAGTCATCACCACGTGTGTTCATAGCTTCCATTTTTCATCCATCTTGTCTGGTGTCACCCCTCCCTTGCCACTCGCTTCATTCGCTTAGGTAACAGTACCATGGAAGATTGAAAATCGGCAAAACAAACCAAAACTATTCTGTGCAGCCTGCAAAAGTGGAACATAAAAGACACACAAAGCCTTGGTCTGGAGAGAGAGATGTGTTTCTGCTACTGTTTTTTCTTACTGTTCAGTCGGGCTGGCACAGCGATGTGCCTTCAAGATCCTCGCAGCATGATGCACCTCTCACTCAAAAACAGTCGCACACACTTACCTCGTGGATGATCTTGCAACCTTTCACAGGTCCTATCTGCCCAAATAACGCCAGGAGGAGATCCTCCGTGACTGAAGGCTCCAGGTTTCCCACATACCTGTGGGAAAATCAAGTGGACCTCGTGAAAATTTCTGAAACTGTGTGTACAAAGTCTGAAATATGGCATCATTGTCATAAACACGAATTCCTCCTGAAAATTCAGGCAATATTACTTTACTGCACATGCATAAAAAACTGACATCTCCTTCGCCCACATGGGTCATTCTATTACAATATATTTTTGAATGCAGCTCTAATATTTCAAGAATAAATGTATGGTTCCAGAGTTGGCCTTTCTAAACATTCCTAGCTTGTACATGACAAGATTTGGTTAGTTGAACATTGAATCCTTGCACACCAATATTATATGCCTTTTAAAAGTCTTCAATCCATTGCAACGGATGTTTTCTGCAAAGTGCTTAAGTTGCTAGAATTTGTCTACTCAAATCATAATTCACAGAATGAGAAGAGAGAAAAAAAGATGAAAATGGCAGCAACGTCTTCGGGTGCACTGACTGTGAATTAAATACAAGTATAAACATCTAACATTATGCTAACCTTATATCCACATTGTCCTAAGTCCAAAACCATCTGCCACTATCTTATTACACTCAGAAAAACTGAAACACGCATTAACTTTCCCATTATCAGAATTTCTTATGAGATACTTACATGTGACGACAGTGGAAGGCATGATATTTTCTAACAAAGAACTTTTATCTCATGCATAACACACATCGCATGTCTCACTTTTGTCAGTAGCAACAAAAAAGGTGGTGGTATTATAAGCACGAAATATACGCATCAGAATAAGTCTGCTGATGCTAGCGACTATTTCAATTGGCACTAAAGCTGAACTTGCTCCTTCACCAAGTAAATCAATCTATATTAATTTGAGTAACAATTCAGTAACATGACATTGTGTAATACACAGTATAATTAAATAAATCTGCTAGAAATTATCATTTGCTACAGCTTGTCTAGTCCAAGACTGCAGTGGCTACAATATTAACATTTTAATCAACCAGGAGTAACAGATGGTAGCAGCCCCTGCAATCTTGGACCAGAGAATGGGGTAACAACTTACCATTTTAGCATACACCAGATTAATGGGATTTAGGCAGTGGCACTCAGGACCAGACATGCGATACTAAATTATATCTTATGTTATATCTTATGAGTTACAGCTTATGACCAATTTCATACACGTAACAAAATAGCCCATCAGAAATGACTTCCTAGAGTCTATATTGCCACATCAAATGCACGGATTTTTTAAAACACCTGCTGTAACTTCAAGTCATGGCATGTCAGATGCATCATAATAACATGCAGCAGGCAAAAAAATTATTGTGAAAGTATTATGAAACTGATTTTATCTCTTGGTGCCATATTTAATTACGTTGCATGGGCTAAATAAAATTTAATGATATGAAATATTTCATTGCCATCTATCCCTACCACCAGTGAGTGCAAACAAGGAATTTGGAACAAGTTTGGTGCAATTCGTTGTAGTAACCACACATTACCCCATGAGTCACAATATGGTGCAACTACTTATGTGCCAGGCATCTTGTTGCACCTGGTCAGGAGAAGACACAAGCCTTGAGGCCCCTCAGTCTTCTTTGGGGGAAAGATTTAGGACGGTTGAGGAGCTTCCTTGCTTGTACAATACCCTGATCAGGCGGAACTTGCCCAGTTTCTTGATTGATGCCATTTTCAAACTATACTTTATCCAGCCATCCTAATTCACACAACGTGGGTAATAGTATGGCCTGCTTCATGTGACGTGACTCATACTCTGGCACCCAGCAAGGTATACCCTCTGCCCTTCAGGCTGTAAAGTGTAAACAAACAAATGTGCTGGGCAAATGAGGTATGACATTGTTCACACAGATGCACTGTGCAAATTGACCTGCATGGTGCACCTTTGTAATGATTCATGACTCCCGTCCCTTAAAACTATTTTACAACAATTTTAATAATAATTTGTTCCTAAACTGATAACACATTGTTGCGCTCTATTTCTTTCAGCACCAAAGTGTAGTAACCTGCTAACATAGCCTACTATGTTCTTTACTGCCAATACAACTTAAATTTCCATTCACATTTCTTGCTTCTGTTCATTATGACCAGCTATTGATAACTATGGTAGATCCCCACCTGAACCTGACTTGTGGTTAGTACAACGGGCCCTAAAGACAACTGTGTGCATGCCCAAACCGCTTTATAAACCTGCGCATCATGCCAGAACTCCATGGGACCATTTACCCAGCTCTGGTTTACTCTACGCAGCGTAAACGGTCCCACGTTCCCCGCACAACATTCCGCAGCATGTACTTTTCACACAGTCACGCGGTCGTTAACCCTGCCTGCAACATGAATTTGTTTATACCCCCGGTGATGCTGCATCACTTTTTCCAATGCAGTGCATTCCACACGCCCATAGGCTTCTGTTAGCATCCCACGCCAGACTAGGCCCAGCTCCCCTTCCCTCTCAATACTGCAATACTCACAGGGTCCTGGGCTGGAAGTCGTCGTTGACGCCCTGGAAAGTGTACGGGAAGGGCTGGCTCGACTGTTGCGACGATGACATGGCGTGTGCGGGCCTTGCGGATGCTGGTTGTGCCGTGGCTTGCTGGGCTCCGCGTCGGTCGAGTGGGAAGGACTGAGAAAAAAAAAATGCGACACCGTTCCCGCTCAGAGTGTCGGGCTCACCTGCTTCGACATGATGGATTCCACTCTCCGGCTACTAGCTCTCGTTCCAAAGAGAGGGGACAAAGGGATAAGCGCATGCGCTCCGATCGAACGCTGCTGCTGCGGGAAAAGGGGAAGGAAAAGGCCGCGTAGTTAGCCGGGATCTCTCACCTTATTATTCCTTAAAACAATGCGGGCAAAATATATCTCTTTAAAAACAGTCTGGTTCAAAAAGATGGGGGCCACTTGCAGCCCAGCTAAAAATCGAGGAGATGTGAGCAGAATGGGATCGGAGAGAGGAATCGAACGATTTCTCAACCGGGACGCAAGATGGCGGGAAATCGACGCGTCATTTTGGCGGAAAGTGGGTTGGGTTTGGCGCAGGCGGGAAAGCCATGGAGGGAAGCCATGTTCGGGCGGCGGCCATCTTTGGTCCTGATTGAAGGAAACCTGGGCGCGATTTATTTACGGGAGTGTGTTTGTTTGTTTGTTCATAACTTATCGAGGAGGCTCGAATATTGGGATGGGTGAGCTTGAAGAGGGTTTAAACCAGGGGTGGACAAACTTTTTGCTCCGTGGGCCGCATAAACATGAAAAAAAACTATTTTTTGCACGACCAAATAAAATTAATGTAATATTATCAGTGCTGTTATCTAAAATATTTAACAACCGGTACTCTCATACCGGCTAGATAATGCCACTGAATATTATTATATTGATTTTATTCAGTATCATAGTGAAAAAAAATTGTTTTATGTACCGGTATAAAAAAATCATTTTTCAAAAACTTCAAGAATTGCACAAATTTTGCGGGGGCTGCATAAATTTTCATTCCGGGCCGCAGTTTGCCCACCCCTGTATTAGACGAAAGACGAAACATTTCTTTGTTCGGCGGTTGATTGTTAATTTTTATTTATTTCTTTTTATTTACATTACCCGAGACATTACCCCACGGGGGGGAGCTATCTACTCCTTAGGGGGGGTGGAATTACCACCATCGGGATTTGTTGGAGTGAGTATCGCGGTTTAGAGAATAATTGAAGTCCTTGTTATTGGTTATTGGTTAAAAGCTAAAGTATAGTTTGAATGTCAAACCAACAGAGCAGCTTTACTTCAGTAAGATCTTATAAGTTTAGTTGGCTGGTTGGCTCATGCAGGGATGAGAAGTTATGGATCCAAAGAGCCTTTCGTCGCGTCACTATAGTAAGAAACGAAGGACTCGAAGAACTAGCTTGAGTTTAGGTTTAGCATGACAACGTAGAGAAGAAGTAAGGAAAGGTGGAAAGATATCACCCCGGGCGGGGGGGGGGGGGGGGGGNGGGGGTTATCCTGAAAGTGAAACACAGCCACACAGGGAATGCCCAAGAAGCAGGATGGCACCAGGATTTGAACCCAGAACCTCTGGTTGACAGCCTTGAACGCCTAACCACAAGACTGTTATCCCGCTGTTATCGCAGTGCTGTCATACCCTTGGTCGCGTAATCACCCACAATAGACTGCAAGTTTTCCTTAAAGACGATACGGTAATTTATCGTGATCACGAGTAGTTATCGGCAGGATGGTATATACGCAAGGGGTTATTCACTTACAGTTAAGAAAGTGTACATAATATTACTCGTAGGTAATCAGAGGGAGTCCGAACAGGGACATCCGATTAGATACGGGGAGGTGTGTGTGTGTGTGTGTGTGGGTGTGATCAGACATTGCTATCCTTGTGAGGATTTTTTTCGCTTGTTTCCTATCCTTGTGAGGACCGAAAACCTTACGAGGACTTTTTTCAGGCCCTCATAAGGTACACAGTCCTCACAAGGATGGCGGAAAATCAAACCAAGACCTCCTTTTTACTGTGAAAAAATAGGTCACCAAAATATCGTGTGTTTTTTGTAGGTTAGGTTAGGTTAGGTTAGGTTAGTTTTAAATTTTTATTTTTGCCAGACCCTCACAAGGATAGCACATTATAACATAAGTGTGTGTGTGTGTGTGTGTGTGTGTGTGTGGCTATCCCTGAACGTGAACGACCTCTTCACGTACCTCTTTGTTCAAGTGTGTTCTTCTCAAAATGAATAATTTTCACGTATACCTTCTTATTGTAGAGAACCCTTCAATTATATTGATTTTATTCGCCATCTTAGTGCAAAAAATGTTTTGTAATTTATTTTTTAATTTTTCAAAATTTTCAAGACACAAAATTCCGGGCCGCATCCCTGGATTAAAGAGATGGCTATATTGATTAAAGCCCGCAAACATTACATACTTTGTACCGCATTATTTTAAATATAACTTACACCTTACGGTTTAAAAAATAGAAATTTCATTTACCTTCTTCATCTTGCAGAGATTCCTATGGGAGGCGCACCCGGGCGCCTTATTCATTTGATATCTTGGAGCCTGGGGAGGCGAAGTGGTGCTGCGGTAACGTACGCGCCCACGGATGTTAAGGTCCCGGGTTCGATCCCAACCCGGGGACACCCCCTTCATCTCGTGCAGAGTTCAGGGTCACCTCTGGCTTCGTCTCGGGTGGTATTTCCAACAGACTAAACCACCCGGGGGAGTTCACTAAAAAAATGGCCACAGCGTCAGATGCACTGCACCTTGCACATCCCCTCCTGTCATCCTGCTCGTGGGCCCGGGCGTTTCAAATGAATAGGCACCAAATGTACCTCAATAAATAAAGGTCCGTGCGATATGCCCCCATGTGGGGGCGAAAGCACATTACCCCAGCATTATTATATTATTATTATTATATCTAGGAGCCTAATATGAATACTACAATAAAACGAACCTAACTGAAAGGTTATGAATAGGGGATTACTGCAAAAATGTTATGAAATTTTATGTCTATTAGGCTCGTGTCACCGGTCACGAAATTTGACTGTCAATATGACACGTAATATTTTAATCGGGTATTTTTTGGGATGCTATTACCAGATTATGCGTACCTACCGTTTAGAATTGAAACGTAGGCCTTAGAGATCTTTATAGTAGGCTGGTGGTTAATAATATTTTCCAGCGTTTTAAAGCGAAAAACTTATAAAGAAGCTAAGTCCACATACCTTCTTATTGCAGAGAACCCTTCAATTTTTTTTTCATTTTCACAGAGCAAAAAGTTTGCCCACGCCTGGCAGGCTTTCGTTGAATACAGGGTCCACTGCAAGTCCACTCTTCTACTGTATTTTAATAACTGAATATGATCCGTTTTATTAGACTAAATAGTATGGGTCTAATGTTGTTCCAGCAGTACGCGCCAGCCATTAAGCCAGTTATATGCAATTTATGTAAATATCTGATTTCAGAATAATCCTGAGCTTCTGCTATCGATTTTAATATAGGATGGCATAATTCCGTCAAAACAGCAAGCGTACCAACTCTGCTAATACCCGATTGCACCAGGTAGAGGCTCAACACCGGGTCTGTCGTAATAAGTCATTGTTTGTTGTTGTAGACAACAATTGAAAAGATGAGGGAAAACTACCATCGACACTTCAGGCACTATTGAGAAAATGAAGGAAAAGGTGCAGCTACAGACTGCAAAAGCCCTATCATACAGTAGGTTACAATGAATCGCCTTGATTGTCCTAGATCTAAACTAGGGTATCTATATACGCATGGTAAGGAATGTTTGGGAAATAAACTTTGTTTAAGCCTTTCCCTCGGTTCAGTTAATTAACAAAACCCAACTCGATATCGTTGAGAGAGCGAACTTCAATTGCTTTCAGTTCAATTAGGTACATGAGAAAATTTAAACAGCAATGTTAATTCCAAACCTATACGACGGTGGAAAATAACCGAGAAAAATCATCGCTTCATTCGGATGAAATGATAAGTTCCAGAGCATGCTAGTAAAGTATGCATGCAAAAATATCATACCATGTGAGTAAAAACATGAAAATATTGCTTTTAATTATTATTTTTCTTCTTAATAATATAATGTTTCATAGTGTATGTTTGCGCCAATCCAGCCGAAATACTCTGAAACCTTTGTGTACACATCAGGAAAATTGGGGATCACTGCACAACTAACAGTCACTCCAAAGCTCAAAATTCCAACAACCACTGTTCTTCCTTTCCGCTCTTTCACCGTAAGGGGTCCTCCACTGTCGCCCTAGAAAGATAACATGCGACATAATTAGCGCCCCAGGCACAACGTTTGACTTGGACCAGAGTGTTGGCAATACATACAAAACACGTGGACCTGCACCCTTCACCCGCTGCACAAATCATGGAAGGCAAGAGAGGTGTTTGCTGATTTCCGAGGACCGAGGAGCATGTGTTTGTGTCTATAATGTTGACCTCTAGCTTTTGTAAAATGTCACTTGGTGTCCCTTGATTGACCGTGTAACCCCAACCTGCGAATATTCCTTTTCGACCTACATAATCGACTCCTAAAATAGTGAAAGGAAGAACCCAATATAATAAATTATTGAATAATTGAATAAAATTATAACTGGCACATTCAGTAACGACTTACGTGGGTTAGGCATGCAAATCGGCCGAATGGCGTAGGAAAAGGCAACTGGTTTTTCCAACATGACGAGGGCCATGTCGTTAATTAGGTCTTGGAGATTGAAGTGGGAGTGAAAGAACACTCGTCCGACCCGTCGGGTCACCTGCGTCCCACTTCCGTTTTCTGTTATGTTGATATCTCCCATCACGACCTTCAGGCTTTCTACGCTTGTTTCAGACCTGTAAATAATAACAATGGCCGACACGTGACTGCCTGTGTGATCATGCGATTTTAAAAGCACGTGTCAAGGTGGGTTCGCAACAAGCTTGCGAAAATAGTAATGTTCATGTATACAGTATAAAGTAACAGTATAATTACGTACGGGATTCGGGTCTTTTAGGAAAAACAGAAGCATTTTTGGCATATTATTTTCGCAGACGTATTATAGGACAAAAAGGGATGCTTACGTGAAGAAGCAATGTGACGCAGTTAGGACATAGTTGGGTGTGATAACCACACCGCTGCATGTATATTTCTCTCCTGAGAATATTGCAGCCTGCCAGGGAAATTCAAAGGGCCGCGCGTCTTTTCCGCCGATTATACGAGAGGGATCCGATCGCTGCCTTTCATCGCACGAAATTGTCAGATTCACATCGGATGATTGACGAGCTGCCCAAGCCTGACCAACCCGCTCTTGCTCTTGACGTTTTAATACTGACGTAAACATAAAAGAGACAAGTTGATTAGGGTTACAGATGAGAGAAAAGTTATTGGATTCGTACCATTTCGCAAATTGGCAGAGGTAATAGAAGCGGACCACCCGTCTGCTTCACGCAGATATGTCAAATTCATGTTCAATACTTTGGCAGCTCTTGTAGGCCTCGGCGTCGAAGGAATTGCCCATAGCGTAGAGGGGCCAATAGGAAATTCATCGACGGTTGTGGGTTCAGGGGTTGGTGTTGGTGTTGTTGTTGTTGTTGTTGTGGTTATGGTGGTGGTGGTGGCTTTTGTGGTTGTAGTGGTGGATTTAGCTGAGGTAGTTGGTGTCAGTTCCTCTGTAGGCCTAGTTGGTAGATAACTCGGTTCATTACTTTTGGTTGAAAATTCCGGAGGGGTGGTTGATGATGGCGGGACTTTTATGCCGCAATCTGGCCATTCTGCGAGGAACAAAATGATAATGGTGAAACACTCTTTGCTGCCTTAATGTCATACGTTGTTCGCACCTCTAAAAGTCCGTAATTTCGAGCATCGTATTTGTGTGGCTCGGATATTCCACCGATATGGGACAGAATTTTGAATAATCATCAGCAGTCCAAGAGATCGAGAAACGCGAGGATTCACGCTCACCAGTGCTGAAACAAAAGAGATGGCAGGTTATTATAATTACTTGTCATATACGATTTAAAGCAGACAAACATGTGTTGTTCAACTTACTGCTGTACTTGTCAAGATTTCCACATCGTGGATAAGAAGGACCTTGAAGACCACCCAATATAAGGAATTGGTCCACTGAGCACACTCCATTGGATGGCGCCAACAAGTGAAATTCTTCAAAATCGAGTCTAAAACATTGCAAACCGTTTATTATATGAACACTTATTCAAGATGCTTCAAGCATGCAAGCTCTTAGAACTCGGGAAATAAAAATACTTAATTTCATTTTTCACAATTTATTATGTAAACGAGTATTACCGGCTGTATTAGCAACTAAGAATAACTATATAGTGTGAGGACGGAATAAATTCTTTATTTGAAATGTCACACACACAGCGTTCACTTGATATAATTATGTGCATTTTAAGTAGGCCTAATATTAATGCATTGTTTAAATGTGACAAACTATGGATTGGATCATCATGTGGTGTTGATTCGCAACAACTGCAGTGCTTTAGCCTATTTATTTTTTTGCTGACAGCCCTGCCTAATCACGCACATGAAAAATAAAAACCTTACCTTAATGCACAGACGTCCTGCCTGACCATGACAAGATGATGGCAAAACGTAGTGCTTCGTGATAAACTCGGAAAATCAGGCGATCGAAAAAACGACACCATCGACTGGGTCGCCTGATTACAAGACCTCTCAACTAGAAAGCAACAATAATTTGCATTAAACACGAAGCTCAACGTGTTTTAAAAATGCTGCTCACATATGCAACAGACTTTTCCATCGCGACACACGCTTCCAGGAGTTCCTCCTGACCTCAGGCAAGTCTCCTCAGAGTAGCACACCCCACTGCAGGAGTAGGGGTTGGTATGCCACCCATGACCATGCATAGGGTACGGATTTTGTGGCGGGTACGGATACGACGGGTTCTGTGGAGGGTATTGATGAAGCGGGTCTGAGGGGTACATGCCGGGATGCTGGGGTACATCAGGAAGCATCCCTGCCGACTGATGAGGGGGGACCATAAAAGCCGTCCCACCTTGCACAAAAGAATCCAGTTTTAGACCTTTTTAAATAAAATAATATGCGCAGATAGAAGTTCTAAAACCGACCTGGGGGCAGGAACCAAGCCGAGGGTTCTGCAGCTGGCCCCGCATCCGGTTGCGGGATGAATGGAAGGGTGGACAAAGCGAATGGAAACAAAGGCCAACAGCTGCAGGAGTATTGGAGCATAACATGTGTATATGATGTGCCAAATATATCGGCGCGATAAGTGCAGCAAAAATGACTTACCAGACCAGCAATGTCCAGCCGGCGAGGTGTGAACGTCCCATTTTAAACGCAAGGGCATCACGAATGCCCGTCCAGGTGCATTACCTCAGCAGATTTGCTCTCATACAATGGAGATGCAGTTACAATCTATCCACCTTTAGCCGCACTTGAACCCATCCTCATTGCGTGTCTGCCTATATGAAGTGACAAAGAATATAAAAGGGCCACATAATTTTATGTCCAGCGAACTCGTATGAAAACTCACATCCTCACTCTCGTCTGTGACTTTGCAGGCCCCTTTTGTAAGTGGTACTAACACTGCATTCACTTCTTGCGGATGTGATCCCGAAAGTGGATCTCTGCCGGCATTTTGTGCTCCATATAATGAGAAGCTGCGGGAAGTGACGAGGATAAATATATGTCACGGCCTTCAGTATTATTAGTAGCCACTGCTCTCTCACTCTCTCTGTACCCACATTACAAAGCCACGCGTGAAGATTTGCACAATATTGTAGGTCAAACCGCAGGTTACATACGCAACCAGCAGCGTACGGTATACTAATATGAGGTAATTAACTGGCCATTAATCGAGGGAAGTTATAAAAGTTTATGAAATTTAGGTTTATATGTTGGTGTCGTCGAGTGTCAATGTCCTAAATAGGGTTTGATAATGATATTACCTTTTATTTCACTCCTTTATATGTTGATCTATTGTTACTGGAGACTATTACACAATGCCACCAGCACACTTCCTATATGGCCAGATTATAGAAACATAATCAAATCTGAAGCTCGATTGTACGCGTGCCACTGACACGATTCCGACATAAATAACTTACAAATATTTGTTCTCTAAAAATGGTGGAGAAAGATACTTATTGTTCCAGCATGTATGGAAGGGTTACAACACTCTTAATTTGCTTGTTTCAAAATTATCAAAATACGACAGTCTACACTGATTATTATAAATTTCAACAAGTCAGCAAGAAGCTAGCCCAATAAGGGCTAGCCTACACTGTTTCTAATAACAATAATAATTGTTGCGACAGTAGTCTATTACTCGGTATAGAAAAGGATTGTTCTTTCCTCCGCTCTGCCAAAATCTTTAGTGGAAGTTCAATGATCACAATAATACCTGATGAAAAACTGAAACGTATCGGCTAATTTTGTACTGCATATCTGGGTTTTGCGAAAAATCGCATTTCAAATTCTCAATTTTGCAAATTCTCCACTTTAAAATCCAACCGAACACGTATAGTGGTATAATACAGTAATGGTTATTTTTATTTTCAAGGAACGATATTACGTAGATATGTCATTGTGACTAATTTTTTCAGATGACAATTATTATTAATTAAAACCAGAACTGATGATAATAATGGGTCCAAAATCATAACCTCCCATAACCCATAACCCGTGTATCCAATGTTGACATAATTTATTTCATTTATTATTAGATGTCTTTTATTTAACAACTGCAGCCGCAAAAACTTGCCTGAAAAATTTAAATTAAAATAATTTAACATTTCTTGCTCCTAATGTCGTGATTTGAAAGTTTAAAATAGCACAATTCAAAATTTGGAGTTCGGATTTTGGCAACACTCGGATCTGTAAATCAGGGCTTCACTTCAACATTGGAATCATTGGACCAATAACGCGCAGAGTATTTAAAAAGTAACTGCAGAGCGTTTCGCAAATAGTCAGCAGACAAACTGATAAGGGGTGGTGGAAAAAGTGCTCATTTCTTTCTTTCGTATATTTCGGAGATAATCAAAGGTTAAAGTTCCGTCGTACTCTCGTACACATACTGTAAACGACGAGAATCATTATGAAGCGCGTCTGACATCTCGTTGAGCACAGGTGGTTGGGTGGGGAGAGTGGGGAGGGAGGTGGAGGTGGAAATAATCGGAAGGATTTCTTAGATTCTTCCTATTATTCACGCACATGATAAAACAATATGTAGCCTACCTTCTTAATGAAACCGAAATCTCCAAAATGAAATATTCGCTAAGTTCGTCTTGCGATCGAGGTATCGGAGAAATAATATATAAGTCCAAGATGAATAAGCGCGTATCTTTAGGCACACCCTGTAGATGGACGTCTCCAAATGACAATTATTGTCATTCGCATAATATTGCACATGCTCTGACTTCAATGCATTTGCATCATCATAAGGACATCACATTGCTGCAGTAGAAACAAAAGATGTATAACCTACCACTGCACAATTTCGCCCGAGATTGTTAATTTTATGTAGCTTTTTTGCGCTCCAATAGAGGTATCTATCTGTATAGCCTTGTTTCAGGAATTAGGTTTCTGCCCCTTCATCGTGTACGCTGCCTAGGTCTACTTGTATTCACCTTGATTCAATTACACGTGAGAATAATTGGGCACATCAATAAGGGCGCAATAGGCTACACAAAAATTGCAACTTCTGGTGAAATATCTCGTAACCAAAAGGTCAAACTGCCAAGGTCACCAGCAGTTCTCAGTACGATACCGTATCCCGTATCCCTAAAAAAACTAACTTTGCCTTGATCAAACATGGCTACCGAAACTCACAGCTGTATTTCAACAGCATCTCTGCCCAATAGTTACCAGATTTCAATTACCTCCTTCATTTATTATATTTACCAAAGCCTGTAATTATTTCATGTCGTATAGCATGTGTTTTATGTTATGAAAATAATTTTATCATTAAATATGAGCAAAGTTTGCCACAACTAATGTACACCAGTCAGCTGTTTCGCTGGCTTTTTTTTATAGTCAACATGTCTCCTCAGGAAAGGCTTCTAACTGGAAACCAGACACCATTTTAAATAATTGCGACTTGTACCGTTCACCGTTACATATTTTGTCACACCGACTGGTCACAGGTGCATCGCACACTCACACGCCGTCGGACAGAGCCAACCTTCACCTGCCAGTTGCGCCACAAACGTGCGATAATAACATTGCATCTTTAATCACCATTTAAGACCCACTGCACGTATACCACCCTGGAATTACCCTGCAATTTGATGCAATAACCACTCCGGAGGGTACAATGCATCCTCAGAATGCAGTCCTAGCCCATTGAATTTAATCAACATTAACAGGCTTTTTATAGTGGTGTTAAGATCCAGTACGCATGATCCCTACGTGACACCTGCTTCAACCGCCTTGAGCCTCATTGCGACATATCAGTGACTGCCAGCAAGCATGGCTGGAAAGATGCCGAAGCACAAGGCGGCCACCCAGCGACGGATGCAATTCAGCGAGAGGATCCTGCGCACCCTTAGGATGAGGGAACTGGGACATCGCTCTCCGCTGGGCACACAGGCGCAGTTCTCGAGTGCGCTGTACACCACCATCCTGCCGTGCAACTACTGGGACCAGACGTCAGGGTCGTGCGCCTCAGTACATGGGGGAGTGTTCAACCTGGAGTTCAGTCCTGAGGGCTCACTCCTCGTGGCAGCTTGTGAGAGGAGGAGCATACTCATGTTTGATCCGCTCTGTCGGAAGCTTATCCGCAGTGTAGATGATGCCCATGAGGATTGCGTCAATTGTGTCAGGTGAATGTTGATTGTCGCAGGAATTCTGTCCCTTCATCATTTATGGCTTTAATTCTTCCCCAAAAGGGTTATTTATTGACAGTTCTAGTTATGAAACATGTAATACTACTTTCTTCATCAGGTTCTTGGACTCGCGCACATTTGCGACCTGCAGTGATGACACAACAGTTGCTCTCTGGGATGCTCGCAACTTGAAGCAGAAGATCCGGACTCTTCGGGGTCATTCCAACTGGGTTAAAAACATTGAGTACTCCAGACGTGATGGCCTGTTGGTGACATCTGGATTTGATGGGAGTATCTACACCTGGGATATCAACAGCTACACTGAAGAGGGGCTGGTGTACAACAGGGTTTTCCACACCAACGGCCTCATGAGGACCAGGCTCAACCCAGATGGGTCCAAGATGGTTATATGCACCACAGGAGGCTACCTCATGATCATTCATGACCTTGATCTCAGTGCACTCAATCAGGATTTGGCTGGGTTCAAGGTGCAGTTGGCAGTGCCAAGTTTACCTGTATTTATGAGAATAAGTGGCAACAAGTCCAGTTGAGTGTATAGGACGAAGCAATATTTCTATTGATTGTGGCTGTTACTGCAATTTGGAGTTTCACATTATGCGGTGACACACTGAGGCCACATACTCTAGTATGAGAAGGTTTATCAGGATGCTGTTGTGTGTACTCAGTCGCTTCAGTGTCGAGTCTGTTTACCCCAATTTGGTGCTATCCAATGGTCATAGATCAGGGTTCATAAAATTTGCTTGCTCAAAAGAATACTTGCATGTGTAATTTTGTTAGTGTTGGATTTGTACAGACCAACCACTGCACTGGTGCCAATATCTAATTGGTGTGATTTCTATTTCCCAGCCAAACATGTACAGACTGATGCAGCTAAGCCAGACGTCAATTCCTGTTGTGGCCATTTACACTCACCTCTTTAACGCTAAGCGAAATCGAGTCGAGTTCATCACTGACTTTCCAGAGGGCAATGATGCGGAGGTTATTTCATCTCTGCAGGTGCACCCACAGGGGTGGTGTGTCCTCAGCAGAAACACTAGTGGAGATGAGAACTCAGAGGTAAGTGTTTCATTTGCAGAAATCAATGGTAGCTAAGTGGGGAAAATTAGTATTTTCATTAGCAAGCCTATCACAGGGTAGCCAATTATTTTTATTATTTTCTTTGCGTAGCTGTAAGTTTTGTAGTGGAGGGTTGCAAGACCACACCTCTTAGCTTGTTCATTACAGTGTCCTATAACATACGTAAACATACATAAAATACATGTATCTCCATCGTGATAGTATTTCCTGTGCATTTTCATTAAAAAAATCATGATCATTCTTTATTGAAAGGCCCTCTTATAACTGAACATATCAAAGAAACATGCACATAAAGACAACGTGGAATCTAGATATGTGGGGTCTTTTACCCACAGATAGTGCTCACAGAAATTCTATCTCTCACTGAATATACATATTACACATGTGCAGGTTTTTGCATGACATGTCAGCGCTTATAATATGTAAGTACAGTAGGGCACAATTAAAGACTTGGACCCCATGCATGATAATTTGACTACGAATTCTGGATTGCACCTGATTTTTCTCTTTGTCTCTCTGCAGTGGACCTGTGTACATGATATTCAGGATGTTCCAAGTGATACCAAAGCACTTGAGACCTCTGAGGCTGCCTCTCCTGATGCCCCCCAGTCAGAATGGTCATCCAACTTTGATGCAGCCTCTGACTCAACCCCACCCCCATCTAACTCTGGTTATGGAGGTGCTATTCGCACATCAGTCATATTCCCAGGAACACGCAACCAGATTCTTCGACCTCTTGTGCAGCTTCGGTTCAACATGGATTCCGATGCTCCTCCACCACCACCTAGGCAAACACCAGTCAGTGTTGAGGTGCACTATGCTTCACCAACAGTGTTTGAGGCTCTGGATGCCATTAGAGAAGCTAGGGTGAGACAAGTTGCAACCACAGACACACCTGCAGCCCCCCAGACTCCTCCCACAAGCTCACAAGGCCCATCACCAAACAGTCCAGGCAATGGAGATGGCCGTAATGCTTACTTCATTCGAACTGGGTCACATGTGAGTGCAAGAACTGTTCTACTGTTAGGTACTAATGGAGCGAGTGGAGCTAGTCCAACTGCTGGCCCCTCCCACAGACGTGCACCAATGCACCGAATCCACCAAAACAGCCCTCGACTATTAGGCTATGCCGAGGAACCCAATGTTGGTCGTGGTTTTATAAAGGAACTGTGCTTCAGCTCTGATGGGCGTCTCATTTTCTCACCATTTGAGAATGGTGTCCGGATCATGGCATTTGATCGTGATGGCTCTGAACTAAGCGAGTGCGTGCCAGATCAGCCGATGCGCTTGCATGATGTGGCTCGGAACTTTTGCCATGGGAATGTTGTTGTCAGCACCAAGTTCTCTCCAACCCACTGCCTCTTAGTGTCCGGTTGTCTCAATGGGAAGATCGTCTGGCACCAGCCACTTATTCTTTGAAAGCTTGTCATTGTTTGGCTAACCTGTTGCACACCAGAAACCACAAAATTTATAAGTGCAAAATTAAGTCTTGAATCATTAGGATGTGGCAATCCAGTGATGGCAAGACAGTGCTTTCAAGTGAATTTTGGGATTTATATCCTGTCTTCATTAGTAGCAAGTCAAGAATTCCCCATTTTATAATTACATTAGTCACAATGAACTTATTACCATGTGATTAAATAATGTACAATGAGCGAATGTAAGAGTGGCAAATGATAGAGGAAGGGACTCGAATCATGCTATCAGTGGTGAACAGTGAGAGAAAAATCGTGACACTTTCTTGGATATTGCTTTGTTGTTTATCAGTAATGCATTTGCTACAATGATGTTTCTAGGTATATTACATAGAAGAATTGGATGGACCCTCTTGTTCATTCATGTCAGCATAATAATTGCAACCACTGGGCAAGTCAACAGTTTTTTACCAATATATTGCTTTACTAGTGTACATTTCAGCAGCTTTTGTGACGTACCGCAATTAGGAATTTTCTGTTTGGGTGGATTTTTTACACCCATTTACCTGTCCTGAATTTGGGATTATCTTGGGATTCATGATCACTGAAAAAATATTAGGAATTAAATCCTTGCCGTGGATTCAAATAGAAGAAAACATTATAACAGGAGCTGCATTTTTAAATTTATTGCTTGGGTACATTTGATTCTCCATGCAATTTTAAATAACATCACACTTGTTACGTACATCACTAGTAATTCATATGTATATAAGGTCTAGTGACATGGTTTATTGTTTCGTAAGCATTTTTTTTTTCTTATGTGAAGACTTAAACATGTGTAAATATTGCTTGAAGCGAGGCTGGGAGGCAGCTTGACGAAAGTGGTGATGGGTTTTGTTTTTTGTTGATGCCTATCAATGTGTGTTAGGCCCATTCTTGTCTTCCAAAGAGGATAATGACTTATTATTTCCTCATATCATGCTTGGAAAAGGGTTTACTGCTTTTTAGTATTTATTTCTGGAGCAATTTAGTCCATTTTGGACCATTTGTGCTTTTCTTCCCACAATAACCAAACTTGTACAGTGGAAATAAAATAAAATAAAGGCAGCATAAGGATGTTATTTTTTCTGCCGCCAGTCCCTGTCATTTCGCCTCTGAGGGTTTAACATGTGGACAATCAGCTGCAAGGAAAAAATTCACTTGATTTTTTAAAAAAATATCGAAGTAGGCAACTAAAGGATATATTAGCAAATCTGCATTTTCCTATGGCAGTGGATTGCACTACGTGAGACATTCTCATTTGCAAGTCTACTCACTGTGCTTCCCCTGGCCTTGGCCATGTCGTAGGCAGTGCGTCCATGTCTTGTCTTGATCGAGATGTCGGCGCCTTCCTTCACCAAGAAACACACCATGTCATCTTTTCCAGTGAGGACTGCATGCATCAAGCAGGTGCGATTATGGTTGTCCTTTGCATTCACATCAGCACCTGCTTTTATCAGCTCCTCGACGATCTTCAGGTTAGACCCAAGCAAGACTAGATGATAGAAGGAAATAAGAGGAATTTCTGAGAATGAGCATGTGATGTTACCCAAAATGTGATTGGAAAGATCATTGCATGTGTTTCAGGCATGCAAATCAGGAATTCTGTTGTTTATTGATGCCTGTAATGAAATTATTAAGGTTTTGGCAGTCATTACCTGACCGAGATAATGGTGTCCACCCTCCCCCATCACGTACGTCTACATATGCTCCATTCTGAAGCGCATACTGTACCACATTAGTGTGCCCTCCATCCACAGCATAGTGAAGGGCCTGTGATCCTGCCCTGTCAACCATTACAAAAGATTATAATTATTAATGCCACTAATAGATATGCAATTACATAAGTATAGCAATGCCTGTTTTTAAATGAAGGTTTAGAGGTAATGGGGTTCACAGCAACTGGACTTCAGTACTGTGATACCATATTTCACTTATTCAGAAGCTGAGAGACCTGTCTTTGCACTCCCAGGACGCTCCATTCTGGTGGAGGTACTTGACCACATCCAGGTGCCCATTATATGCAGCCAACATGAGAGCAGTTTTGGCCACCGAGCTACTCCTCTGGTTTACATCTGCTCCTTTTTCCGCAATTAGTTCAACAAATGGCAGCTTGCCTTTGCTAGCAGCGGCTTGTAGAGGGGTCATTCCATGATGGTTGAACAAGTCGCGGCAGCTTGGTCTAAGTACATCAAGCATATTTTTTTAAACCAATGATGTGCTGAGAGATTTGAATTAGTGTCTGACACATACCCTGCCTTGAGAATCTTCTCTGCCTTTTCAAAAGCTCCATAGTTGATAGCTTGGTGCAGCTCAGTGGCTGATGGCGGCTCTTCTGTGGAGGTTCTTATATTAGGACAGTTTCATAGATGCTGCAGTTAAACATCTGTAACTATTTCAGTACTTGCCATCAGTTCGTGCCACACACGTCCCACTCCACTCCTCTGAGTTGCTCTTGCGAATTCGGAACTGGTAGAGGCAGTCGGGGAGCAATTCAGTTGCGTCTGTCTTTAGGCGAAGCCCCCTATATTTTCAGAGAGTGCAATTAATACATCATTACATATAACTTTGCATTTCTGAACTAGTCTGCATGCATTATTTACTGACAAGTGAGTAGACAGGAACCGTATTACATTATTTTAACATTATTATTCATGGAAATGTTGGAAACATTCGCCCAACCAGAATGAGAAAATAAATTTTTCACTGTTTGTTTTTGCAAAACTTAAGCATGTGAAATATTGTGAAAATTTTGTGCCTTGTTATAACGTGATGAAAGGTTCAATTTCAGTAGCTGTGAAATGTTAACTGGCTATTAACTCTGGCAATGAATCATGCCATAATGTGCTTTGCTGGCCAGAGAAAGTTGGATATTGAACTTTAAAAGCATATTGTTTTTTTCAATGGCATTTATAGCAAGGAAAATCCTTGGTATGCAATACACACAATGATAAGTGATGCTGCAAAATGCCCTCAAGGATAATTTTTTATTACAGATTGTAATTCATTAAACTCATAAATTTTTTATTGCAGATATCCTTGCTATATACTGTACCACACCTTATCAGCACAGTAACATCACTAACATGCATATATATCATATAAACAGCAGCTAAACTTTTTTTAATGTCAGGGAGGTGTCAGCGAATGTGTCAAACATGAGTCAGCATCATGTTGGGAAAACATTGCATTAGGACATCTGCCTGATTACTTTTCCAAGATTACAGCTCCATATGAGAGAACCCCAATTATAATGAGACTGTATATCGTTGCTGATGCATACTTGTAAATGCACTTCCATCCCATCCAAGGCAGGTACATCTCAACAGTGACGCTGGCCCTCTTAGCATCCCCATCAGCTTGATCTTCCATATGCTCTTTCCAACCAACAGTCACGCTGTTGTGGGTGGACTTGATCAGCTGCAAATTCGATCCGCTTTCCACATCTATAATTAATCAGACATATTGTGTATTTTCTAAAAAATTACCCCCAGCAGACTTCACATGCCCACACTGTACGTACCACTCTCCGACCATTTACTACTGATAGTGGTCTCAGATTGTGCCACTAGGTCCCCAGACGACACAGGCCTGCTTTTCTCCGACTCTTCCTCCATCTTCGCAAATTTTTACAGAGCAGTTTGTTATTGACACCGATCGGTTGCCATGGGGAGCATACCCCGGGGGGGGTCGCCATTATTATTATCATTATTATTCATATTCCCGCATTCGAAGAAGGGTGTGTGGCTCGAAAATACATCGGATAAAAATATATATAAGGACATCGCCCCCCTCCAGCTGCTGTTACCTCCCACTGCGGCCAACAAGGGCTGCAGGCTGTGCATATAAGCAGAAAACATCCGGAGGTCATCGCTCGTGTCCGCTTCCGACACAAGAAAGGATCAAGGTGGGCGGTGACGTACACGTCGCAAATTTAATTTGTGCGTATGCATGTCAAGGGGGGAAGTTGAAAAAATTGGAGGTTAACTGGTTTGTGACGTCCGCGATCAAAAACGCGATTTGCAGTCTGGGAACAAAATAGCGGCGATAATAGTAGCGTTTTAAACAAGCGACGCTGAAATCGCAGCGATCGCAGTCCAGACAGCTGCGAGAGGTCACGTGACCCCGTGACGTCACTGCAATCAGCTGCGTGACGTAGGGAAGTGGTCTCTGAAGCAGGATCTGCTTCGTTTCCCCGATCCTTCTTAGTTGTCTGCTTCGAAAAGTCATTCTTTGGAGAGATTGTCTGGTTGACGGGGGTTTGTCTGGAAGGATGGAGGGTGAGTTGTCTCTGGCACGGGGTTTTGTAATGAGTTGAGGGGGATTGGTAGGGAACGGCTCAAAGTAAAGGGAGGGTTAGGCCTGGTTATTTACCGTTATTTTTAACTTATGTGGGTCTGCCCTGGGGGGGATAGTGGAGGAGGGCATGCTTTGTGTTAGTGGAGGGCAAAGGACTTGCTTTTTTTGGGGGCAAGTGCATGTGGCATGTTGCGGGGGTTCAATATGCTCTTATGCACTGAGCAGTACGCTGGGTAACGAGAGGTGGCCGTTGTTGGGTTTGGTAAGTGCTACCGTGTAGTCGTCGGCACCGGTATAGTACGGCCGTTAGCGTGCGATCGGTTAAAGCGAGAAGTAGCCTTCGCTTCAGTTTCAGGCAGTGTGCGGTACAGGACCTATTTTGTGCTGGGTGGTACAGTACCTATGGGGGCAACTTGGGTCAATATGTGGTTGCTAGGCAAAGTATTGCCAATTTAGATAAATTGCTGATCATCTGGTTTCATGCCAAACTGGGGTTAATTTTGTTGGCATTGAACAAGTTAATATGTTAGTATCAAGGGAATTAATATAGAGTGATGTGAAATCAGATGCTTTATCTGGGTTGGCAACACACTGCCGAGCAACCTTGTAGTGTACTGGGTTTGGGTATAGGTCTGGTTTTCTTGGTGCTATGCAAGTGACCTCAGACTGTGACCCAATCGCAGGTAATTGTATAATCTTGTGAGGGAAGCTTAAGTCATCTGAACAGGGTGCGAGAGCTACGTAATTTGAAAATGTTTCAGTCTATTTTAACTGTTGTGTCATGAAGCTTCAGCAAGGAATTAGACATTCCAATAAACACGTATGAAATCGATGGAGATTCATCTGAGATTGACCTTGCATTCACCAAGGAGTCATTTGAGTGTCTCCCTTTTGTTTGATTCTGGGAACTGCAGTAAAAATGAACAGGCAACATATTTGATGGGGAAAAAAAATCTGAAATGAAATGTCTGTAACTGAGGACTCCCGTGAAAGAGCATTTTGTGATTTTTAAAATGCAGACGTTTTCCTCCAAGTTTGAGTAGAATTTGAACCAGGAACCAGGAAGGGAATATCAAGTGTTCCCTTTTTGATTGGCTGTGAATGACACAGCCTGCATTTGTGCTCTAAACGTAGCGAATATATCTTACGAATGCATTTTATAAAATACAAATGATGCTCCTCATACCAAAGTTCAAGTACACAGAATCTTGGAAACTTGCAGGATCTGCTGTTGCTAACCCTTGCCTCTAAATGCACTAAATTAATCCCTTGCACTAAATTAATGTAAATATAACTAACCTAGCATTACTAGTGCATGCTTTAAAGAAAATGTACCTTCCCTCACCTCAAGTCTTTCCTATTCCTTCCACTACCTGCAGAAGTACACCAACTCAGACATGTACTCTCGTACTCGTCGAGGCATCCGGTCCATCCATCCACATCCATCTCGATTTTTGCCCTATCCTTACAGATGCCTCCCTAACTTAAAGGTGAGCCCTTTTATATTTCATTGTATACCACTGACTGCTTCAGTAAGTTTAATTACTGGCAATGAAGCTTGCATAGGGTCTTCAGCAACTGGGGTGAGTTGCAGTGGGTCCAAGGTATTAAGAATCCCAGGTTTAACGGATATTATCCAATGTTTACTAATTGATGCTAACAATGAAGAACATAAATTATGAGAGTGTTTAGGAATATTGTGCCTAACAGACAGATTCCCCCAGGAAAAAAAGGATAATATCATGTCTGGAGAAGGATGATGGATATGCAGGTTTGACTGACCATTCGTTAGAATCGGGATGCTGATGCAATGCTACTTACGTTAGAACTGTAGTACGAGGCGCGTCCAGAAAGTAAGTTCTGTTTTTTTATTAGAAAAACCATGATGCACCCCCAGAATTTTTATTTACACATCTGAAATCGACAACTGTCTACTTTTTTTCAAAATAGTTTCCAGCCAAATTGGGGGATTTTTCATTGAGTTACACAATATTTTGTATGCCTATGTCATAGAGGCCTGCCGCCAGCCACTTCCGCGATCCCTGATCACTGGATTGCAACTCCTTGTCTTCGTCAACCTTCTGCTTTGCAAGCCATTTCTCCCTGTCCATGGACAGGTGGTAATCGCTAGGCTCCAAATTCCAGGTGATCAAAAAATTCTCACTTGAATTGTTGCGGCAGGGTTACAATAAGCAAGGCAGTACGCAGGGGGGCATTGTTGCGCAAGAAAACACCCCGAAACTCAGCATGCTGCAACATTTGTTCAACCCAAAGGTTTATTGTGAGACATTACAGAAGTTAAGGACAGCAATTCAAGAAATGTATTGGTATATTGTGTTTCGGGGTGTTTTCTTGCGCGACAATGTCCCCCTGCGTACTGTCTTGCTTACTGGAACCCTGCCGCAACAATTCAAGTGAGAATTTTTTGATCACCTGGGATTTGGAGCCTAGCGATTACCACCTGTCCATGGACAGGGAGAATTGGCTTGCAAAGCAGAAGGTTGACGATGACGAGGAGTTGCAATCCAGCGTCCAGGGATCGCGGAAATGGCTGGCGACAGACCTCTATGATATAGGCATACAAAATATTGTGCAACTCAATGAAAAATTCCCCAATTTGGCTGGAAACTATTTTGAAAAAAAAAAAAGTAGACAGTTGTCAATTTCAGATGTGTAAATAAAAATTCTGGGGATGCATTGTGGTTTTTCTAATAAAAAACAGAATTTACTTTCTGGACGCGCCTCGTAGATGATGTGCTTGTAGTTCACTATAGATGTTTAGAGGCATTTCAGGCACAACAACCTTCAAATACACATGGAAATGACGGCACAGTCTTAATTACAGGGTGTTCCAGAGTTGACGACTCACTCTTTGAAAGGCAATTACTTTCGAACGGAACAACATATTTATTTAAAGTATGTACCAAAACATCAAGGGAGGGTGCGAAAATCTTCCATGTAGGTGGCAGTACTAAGCAATGCTCAGGTCTTGCAACAAAAATGGCCGAAGCAAGACTGTCGTTAGAGAAACGTGTCCAGTGTGTTCGACTGTATTCAGTGACAAAAAATGTTACAGAAGTGTGCCGTCAAATGGCCAACCTTTTCGGTGGACCGGCTCCTACCCGAAAAACTGCTGCGAGGATAAACCAACGGTTCGATGAAACTGGAAGTGTCTTTGATCAAAAGAAACCCGGCAAAGGGAGAACAGTTGTGAATCCAGAAAACAAACAGCGCATCCGAGATGCACTGGAAAGTTCTCCAGCAAAAGCAAAATCAGTCCGATGCCTGTGGGGTTATCTGAAGGAAAAGGTTTACCAGTATTACCACCATCGAATCGGCTCCCTGGAGCATCTGCGTGACATAATCACACAGGAGTTCAACGCGATCCCTGTTGACTTCTGTCGGAAGGTGTGCGACAACGTCGCCTTGCGATTGCAGGCCTGCATCGACATGGAAGGGGGGGGTGGTTGACTATACCATGGAGAACATGTCTTAAGTTAGTATTTCCTTGATGTTTTGGTACGTACATTAAATAAATGTGTTATTCCGTTCGAAAGTAATTGCGTTTCAAAGAGTGAGTCGTCAACTCTGGAACACTCTGTACTTGGATGTAATTTTCAGGACTTTGAATATATCAGGACATTGCAGAACTACATGCGCAGTTATGCTGCATATTTTTCCATCATTCTCACTGGTGTTTTCTACTGTTTTTGAATCACAAGAAACAAGCTCCATGTTAATGTCACAAAAAAATAACAGAAATGACATCCCAGTTTTTAAAACAAATATTACACTGATAAAATATACTGCTTGCACTTCCATTTTTTTTTTACAGTGGTTTAAATTCGAGTGTCTCTTCTCACAACATTGGTTTTTCTGGATTTCTATTGCCATGAATTATGTAGATATTGTTTGTAACAATGCAATTTGGCAGAGAAGTTATTGCTGTTACACTGACAGTGAGTATCTCAGGTTCAGCATTATATGTATGTAGAAGTCCAGCATAGATTTCAGTGGTTTTGTACAGTCAGTTTCATTCCATTCTAGGCAGTTCATAAGTGTAGATTTGCGGTAGCTTTATCCTTGCAGCAAACAGATGATTGAAGACAGTAAAGGAAAAAGTTTAAAATATTTTTGTGATTATTAGTGAACTATGAACATTTGAAATCTTCCTGTTTTTGTGCAGTGTTGATAAAGGGATTTGTGTTGCAAACTAATACGCTGTATCTTTCTCTACTTTAGTAACATTCAGGTGGTTTTATGGATTTTAAGTGGATTAGAAATTGCTGCTAAACACATTTCCTGGCACAAGTGCACATACATTAATTGATTAAAAATTTTAAAAGCATGATAGACACTAATGCAATACATATTTGTTCAAGTATTTAAAATGTGATTATAGCATAGCATGTGTTTATGCTGGCATATGCCCATGTGTATGAATGCATGTACAGTGAAACCTGTTTATAGGCATAGCAGAAGCTTGTTTATTTTTCAGAAAATTTTGTGGCCTAACAGTTAGGATTTTCTCTGAATTTTTGTTGGATATAATGGAACCTGTTAAATGCAGAAATGGACAATATTTTTAGGTCCATTGTTAAAGAAAACTCAGATGTGTGTAATGGAATTGATGCTGCATTATCATCAGACAAAACTCAATTAATCTCATGTGTTGGTTCCTCTGGGGCCATTGTGATGGAATAACTTTAAGATTATGCTTACTTCCTGTCCAGTTAAGAGGGGGGAAGAATTTTGCATTATATGGGCCCTCGTTAGCATGTGCTCCCATCTTAGGTGGCTAACATTTGAAAATGCATGCCCCACCCTAACCTGTTCTAAACAATTTGGCTGTCACTCCCATCTGTGTGTATTATTTGGTCTACTTGGACTTTCAAAAGACTGCAAGCAGGCTTCAAGTGATGGACTTATGGGCATCAATTTGAATATGTACACCCGAGAGCATAAAGTTGGAGACGGCAGGCTGCTAGGCCAATCTCGGCTATTACGGTATCAAATGTACTGTTATAAATACATGAACACATGGCTGAAGCAGCTAACTCGGTCCAAAAAGAGTCCATTAATTTGAGTAGGATAAATAAAGGTCAGAGAAGGCCCGCAGCGTCTCCAACTTTATTCTTGTGGGTGTACTTGTTACTATGCCTTCTATTACTTTTCCTACTGTAGTGTTTCCTGAAGTAATGGAAGCTTGTCTATTATGGAAAAAGTTTCCATGACGGAATGGTTCCATTGCATATAGGTTTCTCTCTACATGATCTGTATGGGACACAAACTGTGAGTGTAAATGTACAACTGTGTTACACGTGTCTACGTACAGTTAATTTAAAAAAATAAAATTTTGCAGAACCAGTTTTTGAAAAGAATTTTGGTTAATTGTTCAGTTTATTCAGTCTGATATTGGACCATGAATAACTCAGCATTTAAGTGATTAATAAACTTATTGTGCCACCATGGAATGAGCCAACAACGTGAATTGGTTGTTGCCGACAATGCCCACTGGGAGGGACGACAGGGATAAAAGGGTGTTGGGCTAGGAAGCTTTATCACTAGTATAAATAAATGAGATTGCCTCTTGTTATTAATACAGTAAAACCTTGATGTAACGCTCTGAAAGGGACCTCCCAAAAGTAGTGTTTAAGCAGGATATCATTATATGCGTGAAAATCTACCTTATGGAAATGATCGAGGTACCGGAAAAAAGGGACGTTAACAGCGGGAAAGCGTTTATGCGGGAGCGTTATATCGAGGTTTTACTGTATTTTTAATGAGCCAATCATTTGATAAGTTGTGCATGGAGCATCAACCTTCATAATTTTTCTTCATTGTCTTGGTAACTTTGCTACATTTTCAGGAGTTCTGTGAACCAGATTTGCCCCCAGACTACTCCATCCCCCCCTTTTGTTGTGATTGGCACCGTTGTATAATGGACATTGACCGGGAGGAACTCCCACGAGAATCAAGGATGTGGATCACAGGCAAAGTGGACCAGGCATCACAGAAGGAGGCCCTCTTTGGCGACCTCATGACTGAGTGTCGCCTTGCTGCTCCAGGAGCCCGTCTTTCGTACTCCCTGCGCAACCGGATTGAGCGGCTTTCACGTGATGACCGACATGAGCTTGTGTCCAGGCGTCGTGATGGCTGTACCCCATTATTTGTAGCCTGCAAGCGAGGGAATGTTGAGATCGTGGAGTACCTTGTGACATGTTGTGATGCAGACATAGAGGCCAGGGGACAGTACGAGGTGCCAGATGACAGATCTGTCCATTGCGTCACCCCATTATGGTGTGCTTCAGTTTCTGGGAAGTTGCCAGTTGTCAAGTGTCTGGTTCAACATGGTGCAAAGGTAAATTGTTGGATTTTTAAAGTTTTTGAGAGTACCCTGCGTACATGCTTGAGTTATTGTACTATTAACCGCAAAAGTAATGTCTAACTGTTATGTGATAGTAGTGATACCATCCGCGACTTTCTCAGGGGATGCTGCCAAGCTGTTACTTGGCAGCTCCTCCTGCGGGAGGCGGATAAACAAAAAGTCGTGGACAGCATCACATAACAGTGCGACATTACTTTTGCAGTTAATAGTACCAATGATTATGAAACTGAAGTAAATACTGTAATCAACAATACTGTATTTTCAATCATTTTTGTTACTGACTATCATGCTGCAGTTTACAGAAGAAATTTGTAATATGACTGATGTACAAATGGATTTCTTCCTTTTTTCACATGCAGTTGAAAGCCCTGGGGCATGGCATTTAAAAATGAGTATTATTTGGCCCCACCACTCCAAAACCCAGTGTCTGCATATTTGAAAATTTCACAGGGGTATGTGCTGAGTTCTGCATCAAGGAAGGTCACAAAGCAGGGAAGTTACAGGGTTTTTACCAACATAAACTAATTTGCATCCATTGACTTCAGACTTGCTGGGAATTTTATATGCATGCAGTACATACAAGTTGATCTGTCAATTTCCCACCAAAGATCTGATACTGGGTTTTGGAATGATGGGGCCACAGTGCTGGTCACTCGAGGTAAATCAAGTAATGAGATGCAGAACTTTTTTGCAGAAGCAGCCAGGATTCCCTGATGCTAGTGCCAATGTTACATTGCAATTCATAAATCTGTAAAATAGTACTTGAGTGTATCACTTAAGTTAATTTTTCTAACTTTGTGTTGATACCATATTCCTTGCCTGGTTAAAGGTGAACAGTGTGTCAGACACGGGATCAACATCAGTGCGCTCTGCTTGCTTTATGACCCACCTGGATATAGTGATCTACCTGGTTGAGAATGGGGCTGACATACTGCTTCCTAACTACAATGGTGGAACTTGTCTCATAAACTCAGTGCAGAGCATCCCATTGTGTGAGTACTTGCTGCAACATGGAGCAGCTGTCAATGCACAAGATGTGCAGCACAAAACTGCACTTCACTATGCCATACAGGTATTGTGCATTCAGTATGATTAGTGGGTTTCACATATCTATGGGGGCTTCAACCCAGTCACTGCACTGGCCTAAATAAGGGGGGGAACCTGTATTTGTCATTATTTATTTATTTGAAGAGGTTTAAAAGGCAAATTAGTAGCTCTGCACTTAATCACTTATGGAGAGAGCCAAATGTATCACGAACAAAATAGCCGAATCAGTAATGGTACTTCTCTCCTGTAGGAACATCGTTTTGAGACCACAAAGCTGCTGCTGGACCATTTTGCTGATCCATTCTTAGAGTCTCGCTATAATGATGATGCTCTGCAGACAGCCTGCCTGAAAGGCGCCACTCAGATATTTGAGTACCTGATCAAGACAGTGTTGTATTCTTCTGAACGCATTGCTGATGCCCATGAGCTGATTGGTACCACCTTTCTTGATGAGCACCATGATATGCAGATGGCTCTATTGTACTGGAGGCGTGCTGCTGAGATACGTTCGCAGGACGGAGAATCAATTCCAAAGCAGGTGCTGGCACCTAACCCTGCATATCAGAACCACACAGAGTTTAAAAGTGCTGAGGAACTTAGAGTTGTGGCTCTTGACTTGGACATGATGCGGACCCAGTCTTTACTGATATGTGAGCGGATTCTAGGACGTTACCACAAGGACACGATTTTCAGGTGTGTAGGCTATTCAGATGCAAAGGATTGTAATTTGTGAAGTAATAATTAAGTTTCAGTCGGAAGGTATCTTGGTCTAGCTATGCTTCCAGTTGGAGAATGTGAAAGAATGTGGTCAGGGTAAAAAAAACACAAAATTTTATTTGGTAATTTTAGGAACAGTAAAAAAGAATGGAAAGGTTAGGATAGTACAGTGTTGGACATAAATCAAGACATATTGCTAGCGACATTTTCCGAAGCGGAAAATGTTGCTGGCAGTATGCCTCGATTTATGTCCAAAATTGCACAGGAAAATAATGGAAGTATATAGGTTGTGTGTGCAGTAACGTGTGAAAGTATTGAATCACTAGAGGATGTGTGCAAGTTATGCAGTGAGGTTTCAGGTGGCAGAGAAGCATAGTGAGGATGATTGCAACTTGTCAGATATTGTCAAGGGTTGATGTCCTGCAGAGGATTTTTCATGCATTTCATTTTGCTTTTATAGTATGCCACCAGTTGCAGGCATGCTATGATGGCAATAATACCAGACATAATACCTGCAGACATTAATTATTTCCTTTTGCTGTAGTGCATCTGCTATTATTTTATCTTGCACTTTAGTAATTTCTTCAATCATGTTTTAAAAAATGGTTTCAAATTAGAATTCACTTCTGATCAAAATTGATCCCATTCTTGTCATTCTTCAAGCTTATGCTACTGGAGAGGAGTCGGAATCAATCTCAACGAATTTTTTACATTCAGGATGTTAATAATAATAATTTTTTGATTTAGGTTGATGTACAGAGGAGCTGCATATGCGGATGCATTGCAGTACCAGCGGTGCATTGATCTCTGGAGATATGCACTTGAGCTGAGAGTGAAAAAGGATTCAATTCTGTACTCTGACACATGCTTCACTGCTCAAGCACTGGTTCGGCTCTTTCTGGATTTACATGAAAAGCACGCAGCACGAGTGTTCCAGGAGGAACTGCGGTTTGATGATGTACTTGCAGTGTCGCGACTTATTGTGGACCAGTTGCCAGAATCGCAGGTTTTGTTGCGGATTTCTCCAGCACACAAACGACAACAGGACAGCTTTGATCGTACATTGAAGTGTCTCACCCATCTGTTCCACTTGCTGCTGGAAACTGGCAAGACACCCCCACAGCAGGCTGTGGCAAGGCAGCTGGTGGCACAGGTGGTGAGAATCGATCCCAGGGCCTGCAATGGAAATGCATTGCTCCACCTTGCAGTGCACAGACTCAACCTGATTAGATCCAACTACTTCTTAGAGGAGCATCATGTCAATATCTTCCCCAATCATAAGGTGGCACAGATGCTCCTGGAATGTGGTGCACATGTCAACACTGTCAACCATGCCCTTTCCACCCCTCTGCATGTTGCTTCTGCAGCAAACAATTTCCACAGCGAGGTGAGGATGCTTTGAAGTTTATTATTTTTATAACTGTACAGGGATGGGTGTGCCAAAGTTCTTTACAATCAGTGGATTCATAAGTGAATTTAAGCCATCGTAAAGTACAGCTTCTAGAGGTAATTTTTAGGCTAGTTGAGACTTGTCAAAGTACTGCATTGTGGCAATTTTATGTGGTAATTTCATGTGCTATTGAGGTGTTTGCAATGATGTGTAAAGGTTTCAAATTTTTTATTTGCAAAGTAGGCCTACCTAAGTAACTGAATATTTCTGCAGGAGACTATTTTCATCAATATTTGTGGTCAGCTACAGACAGGTTTTACAGGATCATTACAAGTGACAAATTTTGATTGTAGGTTGATTGTTTCAATGATAGCCAGACAAGGTGTAAAATGGTGATAAATTTTCTTTGCTGTATGCATTTCATTTCAAACCACCTGCAGCTATATTCATGAAAAAGAGGAA
>JYFJ02000115.1:0-178794 GCA_000934665.2 Catajapyx aquilonaris
CACTCTCCACATGCCGATGTCCGAACACGCCCAGTTGCCAGGTAATGCCAAAGTCGTTGTTTACACTTGTTATATGCTATTGTGTCCAGCACTGTACATGCACAACGGTAATGATTCAGGAAATTAATTTCCATAATATTACCCTGTAATGGTTTTGCAGTAACAGAGTTAGATGGTGCTGATTTCATATCTTTCCATTTTTCCTTAACACAGATGTTTTTCTTGCAATGATAATGTGATAATTTTATTATATTACAATTGCATATTTGTACAATGGAAATTACTCCCATGAATCTCACAGCCTTTCATTGAAGTATCACTTTTTTCTGCTGTGCACTCGAATCACTACCATCATAATAGCTAATATTTCCACTTTTATTTTATTTACAGAGAGGAGACATTGTTGAGTGCGAGATAGATGCCATCGGCACCATTGCAAACAAAGTTGTGTAAAAGGATGTGTATGAGCACATATGTACAATTTTGAGAATAAATAACGAGGGCTTTGCTGTCACTATCACATATTGAAATACTGCGAGTGCTTCTGCCTTGTGCTGACAATGGCATTCAGAAAGTTCCTCACACTCCAGTCCTCCTCGTGAAGCATGTCATTTGTTGTGAACGGACCATGACGAAGCCTCTGAAGTTCCGTCACATGAGCACACGTGTCCAGAGCTAATGAAAAAGGGATTAAGCATTTCACAAAATGTAGCTCATACAATGCCATTTCCTGGTAATAAATGAGGCTCCACTGGACCCTAGACCTCCATATGCAATAATTCGAAATTAGCTACAAGCCTCACCTAAGCCAAGATCGTGGATCAAGCTCCGGACGTAAAACCCGCCTCCACATGAGACAACGAGTGTGAACAGGGGAGGGTCAAAGGCCTCCAGAGTTATTTCGTTGCATGTGACCATCCGTGGAGTCGGGTTCACCTCAATGCCATCTCTGTAAAAATTAAGCCAATTTTAGGATCGAATGCACATCAGACTGGCCTCATTAATGTGTGTACAAGTTCTAATCCTAAGAAATTATGTCCATAAAATGCATTCAGATGAAGTCATTTCCAGAAATCTCATACATAATATCACATCTGAATATAACAATATTACCATGTCCGAGTGTCTCATCTCTGCATTACAACTGAAAAGCAACGCATTACGATAATTCAATTCGCCATGAAGAAATACCCTGCGTTAAGTTGTTACTGGCTCGCAGAATAGAGACATTAGTCAAGTTGACATGAGTTACAACGCAGCTTCCCATAAACAAATTCAAATTGAGAAGGTGGGTCCAGCCGCTCAATATTGATGAGGAACCACACTCAACATATTTTCAACAATGACAAATTCACAAGCCATAAAATGTGGCAAGCTGATGACAATTCACATTCGAGGTTTCCTGTATTAAAGATGTAAACCTTTTCATTAGGAAAACACGACCGCCTTGTGAACTTACTGGACTAGATCGCTCAGCCTCCTCCCTCCCAGCTTCAGTGCGGAGTACTTGGGCGGCACCTGCATGACCTTCCCCTTAAACTGGTCCAGGGCTTCGGACAGCGTCTCCTGCGTCACGTGTCCTGCAATGTGTGAACAAGCGGTCAACTCCACCGTCCCATCCATCCGAAACCGTCCACCCACCGTACTCCCTCTCCTGCACGACTTGTCCCGAGTCGTTGTATGTGTCCGTGGCTGTCCCAAGCTTCCCGACCACCCTGTAGTCCTTAGCCCCGCTGAGCAGGGTCGGAAGGGCCTTGCAGCCCCAGCCAACTCCAACGGCCAGCACACCCGTTGCGGTGCTGTCCAGCGTGCCTCCATGTCCAATCCGCAATGGATCCGGACGGAAGCGGGGCTTCACCTCATCGTATATCACCTGCAGTTATGTTAAATATGGTTAGCCAATAAATGTAATATAATATTAAATTTTAAAAAAAATCACCTGCTTGATTCGTTCCAGGACCTCAACCGAGGTGGAATCCTTGACCTTGTTGACCGCGAATAGTCCCTTCCTGAGCAGTCTAAGTGTGGAGTAGTTGTTCACCTTCAGCACCCACCCCATGGTCCGCCCCTGGGTGCCGCCCTTGGTTGCTTCGATTAAATTTTGAATATATTAAATCTCACCTGGCCCCTGCCATGGGCGCCGCCATGTTTGAATCCATTGATCCCACACTATTTGAGCTGTTGTCATGGTTTCGGATGGAAGCCATGTTGGAACAGGCAACAGAGCTTACTAGAATAAAGCAGGGTCTATGGGTGCAGGCAGACCGGGAGGTTTGAAATGGCCCGACACCTTTTCGGATGGAAAGGCCCTATACGAGTAAGTGATGTGGTCTTTAATCACTACTCTAAGTCTATAGGGATCTTGAGAATATGCTATCACTAAATGCACATGCGCTATAATGAAAAATAATTACGCAAAAGTGTAGCAAGAACTCATGCTGCTAAAATATCATTTGCAGACATATTTAAAGTCCGTTATAGAAAACTCCGGTGGTCATTGTGCGCAATAATAGCTTAATAATTAAAAATATTAGTAAGTGTGTTTGGGTGGTACACACTACAGTACACACGATCCAAGTCCAAGGTAATGAGGGGGGCATCGAAGGCCGGGGGAGAAAGTGCCGATTGTTTACCCCCCACAAACTACTTTATGGAGAGTCTTACATCATTTATGACAACTCTGTGTTAGCTAATTTCACTGTATACACTTAACTGATAAGACCTCTCAAACAAATAGGTAAAACATCATAAAGCTATTATCCACAGACGGAAAAATCGCGATACTAGGACAGAGCGTAACACTTTAGTAAAATATTTACATGGTTATGGTATCCTCTACAACACTTTTAAAATATACAACTTACTACATTGCATTTTTATTAGAAGTGGTAAAAACTGCGTCAGTGTCAGCAGGACGCCTATCACAAAAAAAGAAGGCATGAAACAATACAACGAGTGAGATCCGTCGGAGTTTATGAACTCTCTCTGTCTCTTATCGACTCTTTTGTCTGTCACAGATAAGAAAAGTAGTAGAAGTGTCACTATGGCTGCTACGTCAACATTTCAAGCAAGCACGGAAGAAGTAAGTAGAATAATGACCGATTTTTTTGTGATTTCAGACTGAAAAGCCTGGCATTTGAGGCCATTTTATTCCGATAACGAATGAATTACTCTTTGTGCACGATGACATAATATTGTCATAACGTGAGTGCGAACCGCACGTCACAGTAGGTAAATCGCTTAGCTTTAACTACCCAAACGTAATAGACGTTATCATTATTCAGTGTGGTGTCAAATAGGGAGCTTCGAGTCACAATAATGCAAAGTCCATGCCAAATTAATCGAAGTGTTAGTAACGCAACAGCAAAAAAGTGGAGCAGCAAAGTATTAAGAGCCTTATCATGTTAGACATGCCGTGCAATAAATCTATCTCAGAATTTAAAGAATGAGAGTTTGAAAATGCGAGTGGGTTTTCGCTGCTCTTGATACGTACAACTATAGTCAACTACACAAAGCCTATAGAGCAGCAGCAACATACGCTTAACTTATTGAATGGCTACTAGACACATTGGAAGTTATTACGTGTAAGTACTGCTTTTGCTTCCTTGTGTATATCTTGCTTCACTGCGCTACAGGCAATAATTACGTGCAATGAATGGGATGTGGCCCAGTGAAGTGGCATTTACAGGATGCAAAGAGGAAGAAAACACTTGTCCGCATTAAATATTTGGCCTGACAACTCCCATGGTAAGTAAGGTGATTCCTCTTCTTCTTCATTCCTCCTCCTCCTCCTTCCATCCTCTGCACCTCCACCTCTCTATCCCCTTGGTAAGAGAGAGAAGACAAGGCAAGCTGGTGGTGCCCATTGCCCAATGCCCCCAAGTTCCTTCCTTCTTCTTCAGTTGGCGGCCGATCCTCCGCCGTAACGGTCGCACTCTATCAGGACTCTGTCTCACACACACACTCTGTCTACTCCATATTTTTTTAAAAAAAGTGTCCACATAACCACAACGACAATATAAGCGACGACAGTGCGTGGGTGCGTGTGATTGTTGTGCGTCGACCATGACCATTACCCGGGTTTGCCAGCACCATTGTTAGTCAACAGCCTCCAGAGTGTTGGTAAGTTAATTGTTGTTTTTTTTTTTAAAAAAAAAAGAAGTGCATATTTCAGCAGCTGATTGGGTCGGTTATTGATGGGATGAATGGTTGGTTTGAGGTTTTGGGGAGGGGTGCAATGCAGCTGATGCATAGAGAGAGAGGGTGGTGGATGGAGAGCCGGGCCATTGGCCATCCCCATGGTCAGTGGCCTAACGATTCTGAAAGCCACTCACTCGCTGAACAACACCCCTTTTGCTGCCTTGCCTTTTTGCCTGGCTGACTGCCAACACTCGACCGACATCGGTCACACCGGTACACGGGGGTCTACACACACACACAAATTATTGTATATGAAAAACTACATAATATTATTCGGGGGTGCATGCGTGGGCCATTCCACACAGATATGCCCCTCTTAAGTGCTTCTCGGTGTACAAACGATTACAGCCCGGAAAACGACACATGTTTTGTTCCAATTTGTGCTATATTCTGCGCTTTCTCCTGTCTGTCAGTCCCAAACAGTTCTGCTATGATATCTTATTATAACATATTATTATTATAGCGGAACTCTCTGGTCAGTCCCCAACATTATTCATACCCAATATTGTTGTATTGCATATTATGACAACGCTTATTTTCATGGGGTTCAATCATTCACTGTGCCAAAGAAATTTATTGTCGCTTTTTATGCAATGCAAAGTAATTTTATTTGTTCATGCACATTAGCAAACACTTGAGCGGATAAGCATTACTAGTTGTCACGAGTAAACTGTAAACTGGGTACAAAAGTAATTCACAAAATTAATTATCCAGATATACTTATACTTGTACACGCATAATTATGTTCATCGACATATTAACGCAAGTATATAGTTACAATAATCTACACATTAATAACCAGAGAGCAACATATAGTTGAAGGTCAAATCTCTTTCTTGGACATTACCTAGGTGAACCATTTATCATTAAGTAATTAACTAATCCCCTGCCCAGTTCACACTGTCACGTTTTTTTCTCTCTCTCTTTCGCCGAGCTTTAGTGACCAAGAAGTGTCTGAGCAAATGCGAATTTACAGTGTATAATGACTCGGGTCGCAGGTGGGTCGCGGTGCCAGATAAATCGCGTTGTAGATCGTGCCAAAATCTGCCCGAATGAAAAAAAAGGAGAGCACAAGTGCAAGTGGTCACATGTCAGGTGGGGGAGGTTGAATTTAACGAGCGAGAGGAGCATGAGCTCTGGTGTGTTGGAAGTGACATAAAGTGGCATTACGACTCCAAATGCTGGTCGTTCACACTGTGGGTGGCTGGCCCTCCCAGTCATGACCATGGACCCTACCAGTCTTCACCAGCATCATTGCACCACCAACAGAAGAAGGGTGAGAAGCCTTGCTTCTTCTTCTTTACCACCAACCCACCCACCCTGCCCATCTTCTTCTTCACGACAACAATATTGCGGCAGCCTCGACCAGTTGACCTGGCTTCCAAACCACTTCGGGGCAAAGTGCTCTTTTGCAGCAGAGAACGCTTCATTTTTACGGGCTCTTCGTGCCCCTCGAGAAACATCCGGGATAAGAGAGAGAGGGGGGGGGGGGGCTCAAAATCTGCAGAAGGTTAATCATTTACCCCCTTTTTTATCCTCCAAAGCCACTCCCGTACATTAGCCACGTTTTAAAAAAAAAGGTGAAGAGTACAACAACAGCCTACTCCACTTCTCTCTTTTACAGACTTTATCTCCGAGGAATTCAGACAGGTTGTCTCCGTTTCAAATTTTCACCTCAAATGCAATGTTTTCAATTGTCGTATAAAGAGATTTTTTTAAACCTGTCCATTTTTTTCTTTCCTGAACAATTCCTCTTTGCGTGTGACAGTATTATGATTGGACTTTTTTAAAATTGACGCCCTGATTCCCTGTCTGCTCAGCAGGACGTGGTGCAATCCGGCTCCGATTGTCTCTGCGATAATTAGTCTAAAAGTAGGCCTATCATCAAGGGAGGTTAAGGTTCCTGTTACTGGAACATGGGAAACACGGCGAAGCCCTCATTAAAAATCCTGATGCCTCTAACTTGGAGGAGAATATAGCCACAAAACTTGAGCAGAAGCCCATAAAAACAACACAATGTGGCCGTAGTGCAAATGAATACTGTAGGGCCTCAACACCTTTCGAAAACCACGTTTCGTGACTTGCATCTAACGGAACACCTAAGCAGCTGACCCCTCCTCTACCTTATCCACCACTCGTTTTTTTACCATTTTTTTTTTTACATAACCCCCCTCCTTCCTTTTAAATTCTTCCCTTGAACACCAAACAGGCATCTGGGCAAAAGGGTGAGGTCAGGACACCCGAGGTCGCAGGTCAGTGGAACGACGATGACTAAGCAAAAAAAACAACGGAGGATCAAAGGGGCGGGAACCAGAAAGATTTACAGGTGGATTTTGCAGGTGGATTAAGTGAGGCTTAAAATTACTTAATTATATTACCATATACTTAATTGATTAAGCAATTATTAATAACTGATAAACCGAATGAAAATTTGTGCACATCAGGATTTAGCATTATTTGAACATGTTTTTAAAGAAATCTTTAAAAAATGTGGAGATGTGCATTAGATTTGTCTTGCTTTACAAACTTTCGTTCAGTTCACAGATGCGCAGTTGCCCTTATTCTGAGAGCTAAAAATTGAGGTCGATCCTGCTCCTCATCCATTGGAATGTCACAGAAATGGAGCCATCTAGATAATAATATGCCCTCCTCTTCTCGACAGCGGCCTATCGTGTCTCTTTATTATTTATTATTTTTTTAAATAATGTTTCTCCCGCGGTCTCTCATTCTCTTTCCCAGCATGGATAATATAATACACTGCAACGTAGGCGTTGCCCCGCATGTCGCGCACTTGGCTCACTTTCACTCTCGTCTGCTGGCCATACCCTTTGGACTCACGATGCAACCTGTTGGAATCGTGTACTCTCTTTTTGTTTAAGGGAAGGGAGGAGGAAAAAAAATAACCAACAATTCAAAAGTACAATGTCAGCAGAAAAAAAGAGGAGTTAGAGCACGCTTCTTCCGTGTACATACATTGTGTCCCTGGAATATTCGTGACGGCAGCACGTTTAAGATCCGTAGACCTGTAATCTGAAATCGAGATGGGGAATATAAAGAAGAAGAAGAAAAACTTGAACGCGCCCCTTTCAATTATCTGAACTCGGCCCCCTTTTCAATTACCATCACGGTTTGTGTACGTGGATTACGCCCATTCTTCTTTCTCCTTCGAATATGCACGCTTTACGAATACAATCGCACGATGAATGTGCCAAAAAGTGTGTCCCAATGCGAATTTTCTGATTGATTTCCAATCAATTTCCGAGACGAAATAAATTTTTGCAAGAAAGTTTTGGTCCACCCTGTAAATATTTAAAGGTGCATAACTGTAAGTGTTGACCTGGCAAGTTGCTCGCATCTTGAAACCAATTAAAGGCTGACAGGTGTAGTGTGCGATCAAAGCTATAGTCACCATCATGCATGCAACGCAACTAAAAAAAAAAGGTGCGTCGTGACTCGCAAAAGGAAGATAAGCCTTTCGAATGTAGGTTAACGTTACATAAGTCATTCCTCTCTTCCCTTTCGAGTCACTCTTTTTAGCCATGGCAGCAGTGCAAGTACCGTACATTGTAACAGGTTTTTGAGGCATACGCACATATGTTATTGCGGTGATGCAACAACTACTCAGCCCCTTTTGCTGCTTAGCCAAACTTAATAATCTGAGCAATAAAAATTATGGTCCGGGCGAGATAATTAACCGTGGAACAGGATTGATGGCACTTAAATGTTCCCTTAATGTCCTCCATGTCTCTCATCACATATAAAGGGGTCTCACCCTTCCAGAGAGACACGCAAAAAAAAAATCGTTGTGATTGGTTGCAAGCGTGTCAAGTTGAAAAAAAGATGATGGTGCTTAGTCGGTTTCTCAATCCGTCCTTTCACTATCTTCAAGGGTGAAAGGACCTAGTCGAAGGTGACGCAACCGTGAAATTGTTATGGTTCACTTTTTTAGTGTCAACTTTTGTAGCTGGAAGAGTAAGTCGTGTGATTGTTCAGGAGTGCCAATTCAAACAATGCAAATTGGCTGATTGTATTACTGTATCAACATTGAGTACTAGCTGGTATGATCACCTTGCAATTTTTTTGTTTGTCAGTACTGGACCTGCCAACCTCTGGAATATAAGTGACAATACACTTGGTGCATGTAAACCACAGCAAGGTGTCAGTGTTCTTGCCCTCTCTTTTTTCCCCCCTTTTTAAAAATTTTTCCTGGACCTGTCATCGGGCGGGAAATGTGAAAGGAACGGGCAACATCCGGTTGTGTATAGTGCGAGAGAGTATGATGACCGCCGACAGCTGGCTCCAGGTTGGGTCTTGTGGGCGGTACCCGGGTACTACAACTTTGCATCGGGACAGACCAACCTGTCCGCCTTGCTGTCCAACTTCACACAAAACGGATCTGAAACAGTACACCCCCAGCAGGATTAGTTTCTGTTTTGGACCCACGAAACTTCCCCCCAAAAATAATGTGATCCTCTCTCTGCATTTTGTCTTGAAAAAGTTTGACATTCGGGCACCTTGAGATTGACAGCCGAGATTGTTTGGGTGTAAGAGGATATTATGCCAGAATATCCGGCGCCATGCTGCTGTCGGTTTCTAGAAATCTAAAACCGTGTTTTATCAGCAGAATTCCAGAGATTTTGGATGGTATATAACAAGGGTTGCCATTGACACCTCCATTGAACATGATGGATTACTCTCTCCAGTAGCTCATGCGCAGTCAGACCCAATGCGGTACGTGGGAGTGGAATGCGCACGCGCGGAAGGAATGAGTAATCAATCACATTTTTAGCCACGCCCTGTTTGTTGGAGGTGCTGCTATTTTTAAACTTGGGAAATTTTTTGACCGCTTCCGTAACAATCGCAATTTTTGCCAGATCTTCCATTGGATCGGTACAGTTAGACCTATTTGAAATGATGATGAGTCTGCAACAAGTGTTGGGGTCTCCTCGGCTGCCAACTGGCCAGGTGAAAACTCCGCACCTTCCCACTCACTCACCTTGCCTTTTTTTCCCCCTCCTCCTCCCCCTTCTCTCAAAGTTACCTCAGACCTGCTTCAACTACCTGTTTATTATGTGGCCGCGACAATGACACTGAACTTCCTGGTACACAAGTCTCCCTTTCGGAGATGAGATGAGCTCAGGGTGCAACAGCGATCCCCCCCTCTAATTAACTCGTGCAAACGATTCCAGCCGACAATTTGTCTACCTGGAAGGACCTTCCATTGATCTAAGCCGAATTCGACCACACATTGGCCTTTTTTTCCAAGTAACACTTCGATATTAGTCCCACCCAGCATGACTAACGGTAGGCAGTTGCGCCTCACCCTGTAATTTGCAAGGAGAATCGTAATCGGCTGGTATTCATCTACCCTGTGTTTTGACACCTAATGATGCTTATTACTCGCGTTACACAGTAGCTGGATATGCAGCCAACTCAAATGCTTGCAAAGACCCACTGCCACATAAAAATTGGCCTCTTCAAGAGTGTTTGTATAATGCATGTGTCGTATGTACCGTTGGAGTCCTTGCAGGGTTATGTGCGAGGTATATCCCAGTAACCTCCCTGGTGCAAGTGTGTAACGGCACCTGACTGCATGCCCGCAACTTGCAACAAGTGACCAAAAGGGGAGACTATAAAGGCGCCGACTAAGAGATGTTGAGACGCGATAGACCGGCTATAGACTCAACCGGTATTCGGCCACGACAAAACGTGTGTGTGTGTGTGTGTATATATATTTTGCCCCGTTTAGAAATGCTTCGACCACGACTCTCAAAGCTAATCCTTATTGAAGTGCGACCTTTTTAACCCTTGGTCCAGACACTTCTAAATAATCCGATTCGTTCTTGTCCAGCTTCGAAACGGATTTACTGACCGTGGTCTAATGGGGATTGGATGACTCGGACTTCTATACTCAGATTCCCATCCGGACTTCACTGGTACCGGCTCGCTTATTTATTTGTATACCATTTTCAACAGCACAATCGCACGAAATAATCGGTCTGTTATCATGTTTTTTTTCTTCCTTCCCCAACTTGGGCCTCCTTGATGCTGTGCATAAAATCTGTTGCCCCGAAGCAGGTTGTTCCAAACCAGCAAAAGCATGGGGCGTATGCAAATGAGCATCTGTCGTCCCTGCCCAATTTCGGAACCATCTTTGCATTTCCCCATATTTTGGCGCCATTTGTTAAATTTCGGATGGGGGTGTCACGAGGTGTGACACGCCGCTCAGAAAGGAGAGAGAGAGAAAAAAAAGGAGAATAATTGGACGAGCCAAGAAGCTTATTTGCGGGTTGTCAAGTCCCTTAACGCGATTTTAATCTCCCGAGTTTTTTTTTTGCCCATTCTTTTTTTGAAACGCTGAGGTCAAAATCCTCAGTCACAAACATGATGTGATTTACCAAGTGTTGATGCTGCATTGTCACAAAAAACCGAAACTCACAATACCTGCTGATATACTCAAAAAATTCTGCATATTTTTCCTAATAGGCTTATTCTCTCCGTCCGATGTTTGTCCGATGTGATAGTATCGCTACCTCTCACACGGTGGCAGGAGTAAGCTGATGGAGTATGCGCCATCTTTGAGTGAAGATTAGTACTACGTGGTAAATCGGCGGGTCATCTCATTAAAGTCGCTGTCATTCTGATTTGTAGGTTTTGCCAAATTTTTGGCAACGGGTTCACTAGTTCCCAAATATGGCTATACATACTCCTGGGGCTTGAAAGCGTCCTTCACGCCGCCGTTACGTGCTGGAGGCGCCGAAGAATGCGAACCGATCCCCTTTTTCCGGCAATTATCGCAAAAGCCACTTCCTGGTAAGCAGGTTCGCACCGCAATTTTTGCAAAGAACCGCCGATGCCCGAATGCAAAACCCGGTGTGTATAGTTGTTGTTGTTGTTGCGTGTGTGTGAGTGTGTGGGGTTGTTGTCGTGGAACTGGATAAGAATCCTTAAAGCGACGGTGGGTGGTGGTATGCAACTAGCTCTTGAAGAGCTGGCCAGAGGACAAGAAAGACAAGCCGCGGTGGTAGACACGTCTTTGAGAGTTGACCCCTTCCACTTCGGGCAAGTGTGTGGTCCTTAGCTGCCTTTCGATTATGCCAAGCCGGACATTTGTTTTCCCACGACCCCCTTTCTGTTTGATCTTCGCCGCCCCTTTTACTTTTACCCATCTTGAACAAGCCTGTATATACTTACAAACAAACAAAAAAGTGCAGTAAACAAATAGCCAACAAATAAATAACGAATATTGGCCACACTACCGCCATTAATTTGTGTTTTAAAGACTCGAGCAAATTGGAGGATGATTGTCTTCAAAATATATGTGTCAGGGCATGGTGCAAAAATGCTGCGGATATAGATTTTTTTTCCCCTCCAGCCGTTCCACCTCCCGTTTAATGGTCGATGAGTTTGAGCTTTTATTGCAACTTTCGCACATCATTGGCCATTTTTACGCGCGTGAACAGGTTTTTTTTTGGGCGAATAAAAAAAAAGGTTCTTCTCGTTAAATAGCGGTAAAAGTTTGAAGATGAAAAATGGCTCGGAACTCGTTTGCGCGCTTGGTGTGTGCTCCATATTCCTTAAAAGCAGCCAGGTTTGGCGAATACATAAATTTCTGCAATACTGGTAAATTCGTAGAACTGTGCCATTTGAGGGACCCTGTGAGATTTAAAAAAACAGCAGGCGAGTGCACTTTTCGGGGGGTCCAACCGACAGATATGTGCAGCACTTATGTAATGGTATTGTCATTGAATATTTTCACATTTGCGTATGTATAGCTGAGCTACGACAACAAAATAATTCCAAGCGGACTTGGCTGTTTTTTCTTCTTTAAAAAAAATCTCAGACCCCTCATTTGTGGAACCCCAAGAAAATTCACGCGAACACAGAGAGAACTCATCGTGAATTCCGCAATGTTGACCTGCAATGGTCAGTTTGTAGGTGTGGATTTGTGGTGGACCGGGTCCAGTTTCCTCGCCGTGTGAACGACCTAGTATACCAATTTGGGATTGAAGCCAGATTTTGGTGTCACGCCCAAATATCACGTCTTGGACACTCTCGGCTGGACGTGACATGACGCTTAACCTCTTTTTGTTTTTGGCCATGTCAGCAATGTTTTATGGTCCTTATGGAGGCGTCGTCGAACGTTGCAAGGGTCGAGGCCTGCTACCATAATCCCCTGGCCCCAGCATGTTTAATTCATGAAGATCGGCATGGGAATTGGCCCCAGGCCCTGCCCCTCCGTATATGTTAAGCAGTTCAGATCATACAGGTGGGTAGAGCTCTGGGTATGTAGGTAGGTTCACACGATTACGTAATTGGGCCAGCAACAGGATGAAAAAAGTGCCCTAATTGCGAATAATTTGGAGGTGCACGTGAAGTCTCCATATGTGACGTCTCAACCCCCACACACATGGTGAAGGTTGTGCAACTCTTCTTCTTCTTCTCCCCCTCCAAAAAAGAGGATGAGAACATGTGTGGAATACGTGGGCAAGGCACCTGCGCCCTGGTGTTATTTGCTCACCTGCTCACAAGTCCTAACGGTGATTGCACATGATAGCTTGTGGTTCAAAACGTTGCCTTTTAGCCGCGTCTCCTTTTGCTCCTCTTCGTCCTGATTGGTCCTTATAGTTGAGTAGGTGAAGGAAAAAGATCCATCTCCCCCTTGGGGAATAGGGAGGCAAAAGAGGAGGAGGAGGGGTCAACCTGTGCTTTGTGCTAAGCAGTCATTACAGGCCATGTAGCGGAATGCTAAAGGATTACTCGGAGGCATGCTTGGACGGCACCGCTGCGATCGGATGATGATGCTGATGGTATAGATAGATAGCGGATACTTTGCACCCATTCCACGCCATATTCGCACCCACTCGACCCACATTTTTCATGTCTAGAAGCACGGTTTTGCACAGAAGAAATTATTATTATGAAACACCCTGCAGAAATAGCGACTGGAATGCGGAATCGACTCGTTCGAACCATTCGTTTAAAAAAAAAAACGGTCCAAAAAATTCCAACCAAGAATGATGGGTCATCAATATATGATAATCTGACCTTGAGAGCAATCCATCTGACCGTACAGTGGTAATGGGAGGACGGCTGTATAGCTATTTTAATCCAGCTAACGAGCTCAAGTGCAGGCTCTCTAAAAGATCCGGGGCCAACTCTGGCTCAGATCATAAATCATTTTGGCGCCCCCTGTAAAACCAGATAAGTCGCCTTCACCCGGATGCATATCTTCGTCACGCGGACAATTGCAAGGTGGATTTGCACACCAAGTAACTAACTCCATTTCTTGTGCAGTTTCAGTATGGCCCGTGTAGACAGTGGCCATGAGACTTTGTTCTCTGACGAGGAGGAAGAGGATTCTCCGACGCCGACGTGCGACGAGTCGTCTCCTGCGTTCGTCTCGTCGTCTCCAGCTCCAAACAGCGCCTTCATCAGCAGGGCCCATCACCATCCTTCCTCTTCGTCTTCGGCAACCATCCTGGGCGGAAGAAGGTTCGTCAATGTGGACGGAGTTGACCTCGGACGACCCGCGCCGCCAAAGCTCACCCCGGTCAGCGGGGTCTTGGGACAGGTCAGTTCAATCAATGCATTTATATATGAAAAATCATAACTGAAACGGACAATGACTTCGTACCGGACACAACTGATATTGGCTAATCCATACCAGAAATTGGCACACTCTGCAAAATGTTCCGAATGACAGCACTTGAGCGTACGGTCGTGGCCAAAAGGCACGTGGTAGAACATAAAAGCATTACTGCAAGACTAGCAATTAAATAATTAATCTGCGAGTTTCCTTGATGGGATTACAGTACTGTATACAGTAAGTCACTTGGTTGCCCCAATATTTGGTTATACCTTTTGCACACAGCTGTACACAGAGCCTCTTACTCATTCAACACTTCATCATTTCTTTCTGGGAAATACCCAGGCAATATAAACTAGCAAAAAAAACCAATAATACCAGTCCTACACGTGTCCTTCAGACCGAATTACGAAGGGTAGTCTTTGGTTAGTCTTGGCGGTAATTTAGTTCTCTGCAAATGTCGCCAATAAATAATACTAACGTTGCTGAAAGAGCGGTTGTAAATATTTTGCATTGCACCAGTCCTCTTCTGAGCTTCTTAAACGATACAGCGTGCTTGCAAAATAAAACAAAATTTTAAAGTGCTATAGCATTTTAACTGGTTTTCCAGGCATACTTCAGCAATTTTGCCTTATACTCGAAGTCAGTGTATCATACTGTTCGGCTTCAAAGCATGTCTGGCTTTTTTTTTCTCCATTGCTACATGCCACGTAACGTACCACAGTGTTTTGCTTAATATCACGAATGTTTGGTAATGCAAAAAACATTGCACTCAGCATTTCACGTGCTGGACTTTGCGCCAATCACACGCTTACAGGCCGAGTTAACAACTCAATTGTCGTATAAGCATATTGGTACATTGCACTTTCAGAACTTCGCTTTCGACAGGCAATTTTAAATGCGGATTCCCTTGCATGCACATGTGCTTTAGCATTGGTCACTTACATAAGGAATCTTATAAAATGTGTTATAATCGCTCGGAATTACTGGCCATCACCCATGTGTAAATGGCCTGTACAGTACGTGCCGCGTGGAAACTATGCCTATTTTTATATCGCCTCGTTATAGGTGGAGTGTATCTAACGCGTAAGAAAACCGATAAGGTCGTATCCCACGTATACATAACACAGTTCGGATCAATACACCTGTTTCTTTCCTATCCGGAGCGACAGTGTGCGTGTCTGCTGGATCAAAAGAAATGTATAGTGTGCACCCATCGATTTCCTTACAATATTATAGTCTGACCCAACAAGACAAGCTTTGCGACGATGCATTCCTCCTTGGTAAGTCTTGATCATGTGCGTGCATAATATGTAGGTGTTAGGTGTGTGTGTGTGTACGAGAGAGCCTGCATGGCGAAAAAGGAACCGCATTCCAAGCCGACCTCCGGGTTCGAAGGAAAAAGTAACCGTGCGCTCTTGCTGTGTATACTGTACACATAAATGACATTGGAGCCCAAGCAGGATATACTGTGTCGGACACATCTGATCAAACGTACCTATACACAGTGCCAGGTGAAGGCGACAGGATCTGAGTGACATTTTTTTTTATACTGTTGCCGGATTCACACACACACAAAAAAGGTGTGGTTGTTTACTTATTTTTATGGAGTACTTCATCTGTGCCTAAATCATTACTGTTGTTCTCTGTTTTATGGCGTCTCAAGTAGCCTTGAACGACATTAAGGGCCAGTTTCACAGAGCTCGGTACCGGTATAACTTAAAACCTCGGTTATAACCAGAATTGGCCTATAGCATTGTTGTCAACAATGAAAATAACTGAGGATTTTCAGAAATATATACTGAGCTCGGTGAAACCGTCCCAACTATTTGGTCCGATTGATTTTTAAACAAAGGATGTTTACATCGCTTTTTATAGCGCTCCATCAATGGTTTACGTCCAGAAATACACACTACACACCTCTGTAAACAATATGTGGATCCAGCTACAGGTGGTGTCCTACAAGATTTGTTAGCGACTTGCCTTATATGATCAGACATCCCTTAAAAATTCGCAGACCTTTTGTTTGCTGAATCCAGGACCCAGCTGGCCCGGCTTTAATTAGGTGTAAATTAAAATGCGAACGTGGTGTTTGTGTGCGGTGGCATTGACCTGGGCAGCAGTCGGTGTTGCTGGTCTTATGCCGATGCACCGTTACACCAGTCCCTGGGGCAGCCTTTTTGGGGATACCGACTTTTGCTACACATGTATCGCGACACCCTATAATATATATAAATTTTTTCAAGAATGGAGGACGAGTGGGCGGAATTATTTTTTTGGAGAGGGGACAGAACCAGGTTAACCTACGCAAATCGGATTTTTTTTTGTTCCAACATGGCGGAAATTGGCGAATATGTAGGTACACTTGGGAACCCCCCTGCAAGATCCGCTAACGGTGATGGTGAAGGTCAAGATCAGAAACGGCTTCGAAGGTTAGATCAAGAAAAAAAAAAAGGTGGGGGGACGCCCTTGATGTCTTTAGTCCTGCGAAACATTGTGCCGGCCGATTTGACTCAAAAATATAAATCAAGGCCCTTTGCTGAAAAAAACGTGGTCGTGGAATCATGCGCAATATTTTTTTTTTGCCAACACCGTGTGACTTACAGGCAATAACCGTTGCAAATGAACCATTTCGTTTCGGTGTGTGCTTCCACCCAGGGCATGGTCAGGTTGCCTACCTCGAAATTACTTCACATAATATGTGCTCAACTAGCAGCAGAAATAATGCATCAGTGTGCTCAGTAGTGTGGAAGTAGGTTAGGTAGCCCGGACAAAACATGCATGCCAACAAACTGTCCAGTTTATACTATATACTATACAGGAGACCCGCCATGAACTCTTTGAATGGGCGCCAAGTGCGTCAATTCTTAGCGGGGAGTAAGTGAACCGCCATCACACAGGTTTGCTCCTTGGGGGTTGATGGATCCGGCCCCAAGGATGCTTGCAGCGGCATACCTGCATGCAACGAGTGATCAATGTGCGGTACCTGTACCGTAGCGTGCAAACCGCCTCCATTTACATAATATCCTGCACGAAAATGGGGGGGCCCCCTTCCTGATTTTTCGCTAAACCCGATGGCTGCTGCTGCTGCTGCAAGAAGGGGTCAACTAACCATTTGAACGGTAAAGTCCCCTCCAGAAAACATTAAAAAAGTGACGTCGATTTTTGCTTATTTGCCCGGAAGGGGGGGGGGGGGGGTTGCTGGAAATGTACAGAGAGAAAGGAGAAGAATCGAACAAACGCAGCTGGAATTCCGTCGTACCCAGGTACGGCTTCCTGTGGGGTCGCTTGTTAGGTGAGGTCACCATCTTTGCTGGTGGTCTCTCTCGTCTCTTCTTCTTCTTCTTTTTTTCTTTTCCTCGAAACAGGACATGATGGTGCGCCCGTGTAAATACGAGGCCTCGAAGGTGTTGCTAACGGCCTGTCCTGACCAGCATTCATTATTAACGTCAAGGAAGGATTGTTGGACATTAATGGTGTCGTACTTGTAGCGCCACCAGCCGATAGCGACAAAAGAGCGAATCGAAATGCCTCCATATGACCACCTTCACTGAGATTGAAATCTTATCTGTACATAATAAAACAGAAATAATTTTGTGTGCATGTCTGGGCTACCTAACCCACTTCCGGATTACCGGAGAGTGCTGCTCTACATATCTCTTTATATAAACCGTTTATACAGGGTGGACCAACTTCAAGTGTCGTTTTATAACGGCGATTAATAGCAGTGATTTTGCGATGACGTTGCAGCGACGTGTAAAATGTCCCACTTCGGCGCCATCGAAGTGGGCCATTTTACACGTCGCTGCTACGTCAATCGTAAAGCGCTTCTATTAATAGCCGTTATAAAACGACACTTGAAGTTGGTCCACCCTGTATAAAGATATATATATATATATATATATAGACGAGTTTCCTCACTCTCAGTAGTCCGAAAGTGGGCATACAGACAAACTTTATGTTAGCAACATAAAGTTTGTCTGTATGTCCGGTTACCTAGCCCACTTCCGGACTACTGTGAATGCTGAAACTTGGCACACTGATGGCTTACATGACGCTGACTGACTTGATCGAGTGAAGGTGGCACATTTCGATTCGCTCTTTTGCCACCATCGGCTCGTGGCGCCACAAGTACGACACCATTAATGTCCACGGTATACTTTTAACGCGCACCAATTAGGCGAAGGATTACTTCCTCTCGAAAACTCTCTAGCTGTCATTAACTGGAAGAAAAAGAAGGGTGGCGTCAAAGACCCAAAATAAACGGTGCAGTGATCAGCAGGGCCAGAGGAAGCCACGGTGCGAATCGACCATTGTTGCAGAGTTCTCTCCTCTCTTTTTTTCATTATTATTTCCAACCTTTTTTTTTCTCTCTCGTGGAGGTGGGCGAGAGATGCGGTTGCTGATTTCGCTCAGGAGAGGTTCAGTTGGTGTTGTAGAGCCGGATGGGTAGCAGCAACTTTGCTAGAGGAGCCGGTCCATCATCAGTCGGTCCTGACTTTTTCGGCGGTCCTGACCTGTCTTTAGAGGTAAACCCCCCCTCGTACACATTATAATATCGGCTCGAAAGCCAAAAAGGAGTAATTACTTTGTAGCAAGTGCAGGAAGAAAATAAGGAAGAGAAGTTACAACGTCGTTAGCTGCACCAGGGTGAGGACTCATTTGTAACCAGCCTTTTGTAACGATAATGGTAACAGTGCTGTGGCCATAAAACCTATACGGTATAAGTGGGGCATATCCGATAATTTTATTACTGACAGTTCGTGACAGTTGGGATGACGGACAGTTTTCTCTCTTTCCAAATGATAATAACAAGGTTTGCAACACTCATTTATCTTTTACTATAAAGTGCTTTTAAAACTGACGTATTCGGACGTCAGAAGCCTTTTAAGATATTGCTAAGTACGTTTTACATATTGTTGATTTGCTGCTGATGTCAGACCTTACAAGCAAGAACACCTTGTACTATATTAACTCTCAGGTTTACTGTTGACAGCAATGAGTAATAAGGGCAACAATTTAACTTCTATGTCGCAAATCTGGCCAAACTGGCTGATTTATAGGGCCAGTTTCACCGAGCTCAGTATAACCTAGAACCTCGGTTATAACAAGCATTGCCATTAGCACAACCATTGTTGTCAACAATGAAAACTGAGGATTTTTCGACCCTGAAAAGAAGCTCGGATTTATAATATATACCGCTGAGCTCGGTGAAACTGGGCACTTAAAGTGTCGTTTTCTCTCTCGTTTTTTTCTTCTTAAAGTAAACCGTCAGTTTTTTTTCTTCGGACTCGATAATATGTAGACCGGAAAGTCGCATGTTTATTGCATAAACTTATTTGCAAAACCTTCATACATGCAGTGGCAGGCTACCTCAGCCATGAATGCTTTCACCTACTTTCAATTACAGCACTTTTTTTAAGGTCATATCTACACGCAATACTTGTGCTGTACCGACGGCATGAAGCGAATGACAAGCATCGACAACACGAATCGCAACAATTTTTTCCCCCGAAAATAACGCTAACGTCTAATTTTTTTTCACTCACATCTTACGACATGTTCTGTGTACGCGTCATCCTGTATCATTGTCCAAAAAAAAACCCGCTGTGTGAAAAGGTATTAACGGAAGTAACCGCGAAACAGGGTGCGAAAATGAATCGTAATTGCCGCGTTGCTGGCAATTAATTAGGAACCGGAGCCATTTCCTTGTTCCTCCAAAGTGTGTGAACTAGAATGAACCCAGAAATGATAACCCACTGATTCTTATCTTTTGCAAAAATTGGCGACACGTAGGAATCCCACTCGCAATTTTTTTGCCACACGCTGTTGCCTACCGAGCGGAAATGTGAGTCAGAGCGACATTTAGACCTTGGACTAATTTGGACATCCATTTATTTTGGCTCCTAAAGTACATCCCGAGCTCCTGATCCGATCGCAAAATTTAGCGAGGATAATCGCGGATCTGAGCTCTCGTCACGCGGGTACTGACAAAGCATTAAATTTTTTTTTACAATGTATATTATGTAGTAACAAGCTTGTGTTGATGCTTACCTTGACGGAACTGAAAAGGAGGCCTGAAGCCCACCAGAAGCCTTGGGAGGGGATGCAAATTTGCACTAAATTTAATGTCCGGTGGTAATTGCTCAATTGCTGAGTCCAAGGTCTATGTATACAAGAGTTGTAACAAAATATCGCACAGAAGTTAAGTCCTCAAAGGGTGACTTTCTCTATAGCTGTCAGTCGGACGCGAAAGTAATGTTGGATACACGTTGAGGGGCAGCTTCAACGCTTGTTAGCCACCATGTCCAGATCGCAATCTGAGGCTCACCCTGGACTCTCATCTAACTGCTCTTGTAACGTGAGCGCGCCCCTAAGAAAGAGTGGTTTCCGTCATGGAGGGAGGGGGGGGGGACACACTCCCGGAGATTGCCTCAGAGTTATAAAGATATCACCCAAAGATTGGCGCGTGCCCATTCCGAAATTTGGTCACGTCCAACAAGAGTGACCGCCTGGTTGGTTTTTTTATTATTATTATTAAAAAAAACTGTCTGTGATCTTTACGACTTTGACACGGTCAAGAGTCCAGATTGGGGTTGAAGAAGAAGAAAAAAAAAATAGATTTTTCGGGGGTTAGTCCAAACCGGTTCTTTTTTTTATTTTAAAAAAAGAGCCTGCGTCACGACTTGCGAATCTGCGCAGGTGCTACGCATGCCAGGGTTGGTCACGACCCTTCTGGATGATGTAGAACGACCCCTCCAAAAGTGTATGGGAATTGTCCAATTTTTGTGTTGCTTGTCTTCCAGAGAAAGCCTACCCTCACAAGCGAAAGTGGAACTGATCAGGGATTCACACAAGATTTTTTTTTTTTTTTTTTACATTTTTTTTTCAGGGAAAAGTTGTGATCCGGCCGATTGCTTTCAAGCCTGTGATGTCGCCGACTGTTCGGTACCAGAGCACCGGAGGAGAGAGGTACTGCTCGACACCATCGCTACCTCGAGCTGCATCGCACATATCGCATTACGGAAGTGAGTATATGGCCGTGATAAGTTTATAATATGACCTCAATACCCATTTCTTCAAGCAAAAACACATCAAAATTCATTTTTAAATAATGGCGATTTTTTTACATGGGTTTGCAAAATGTGCACATTTTGCAAACCCATCGTAATTATTTTTAAATGATTTTTGCGCTGTTTGTTTGAAGAAATACGTGTTAGTTTTCGACATATGATCAATCTAAGATCGTACTGACGTCACTGTGGCTAAACAGATCGGTGCTGCAGAGGCAGGAATGCACCCGGGCTGCTTTGCCGGTTTGCTTTATTGGCGACCATACCAACCGAATCGAGCGGATCGCCAATAAAGCAGGTGCACCTGTCTGCTGACGTCACACTGGTCACGGACAGGAGTAGGAATGCGCCTTATAAGACCACGCCCCCTTTCCCCCCGCCAATTTGAGAGTGACTTTTAAACCTGCGATAATTTAGCGAGGAATGTCATTTTGATGCTGAAAAGTGGCGGAATGCTTGTTTATACATGTATGGTTGAGTCCAAATGTTCCAAATCCCAGACTCAAGGCTAGGACATTAATTTGGATAAAAAATGGCGGCGCCCATGCGACATTCCGCACCCTACTAATTTCAATTGGAAATATGCCTCAATTACGATGGGGTGAAAATCTCTCGTTTACTGAGGGACAAACATTGCACCTACCCTGTATATACAACAATCCGTAGCAGGTGTTGCCGTACATGATATGGAAACATGGTTCGTTACCCGAGGACGAGATTTCGCACCTGCTGAATGGAAAATCCCCCCCATCGCCTGGAGGTCATGTCCATATTTTTTTCTCTCTCTCTATCTCTCTCGCTCTCCTGTGAGAGGTTGAGATCCAGGCAAAGTAAGAATGGGGCAAGGTGGAATCTCCAGATTCTTGTAGCCCGCTTCGTGACCAGTGGTGACCAATCCTCTCCTACAGTCCATTAGGCCCCTCTCTAGAGAGACCGGATGCTGCTTGCTTTTTGTCCATTCAAAAAAGAAGAAGAAGAAGGGGGGGGGGGGNGGGGGGGGGGCAGGAGTGACCGGTGACCTTAAACCGTGGAGGTCATTGGGTAGGTTTGCTCCCGACCGGTATGCGTTTTTTTTTTGAAAGGTCAGCACGCATGCATGATGCTGGGCTGGATTTATCTGAACTGCTATTTTTTTCCATCATGCCTACTACACCTAACACTTTTTGTATCGTCCACCAAGGCACGACGGACCTGAGAGTTCACGGCAACCCGTCCAGCTTCTCTCTGGACCGAAAGCTGGCTCCTCAATCCAGCAAGATCCAGCACTACCACAGCCAGGATAATGTGGTCAAGACCTCGTTACACCACGCGTACCACCAGTACCATCATCTGCACTCGGGCGCTTCCGCATCGTCGTCTGAGCACAAGTACGCCAACACCTACTGCGACCAAGTGGTGGACACACCGCAGTCATTCTCCAACATGTCAACAATGCAGAGGATAGGTGGGTCCATGGGAAGCGTCAGACCTGGAGGAGGTACCGGCGGGGGTACGCCGTCGGTCATGAGCGGAAGCATCGGAGGATCCAGCTTGCATTTGGATTGTCTCGGTATGTCACATTCGAGCGGATGTTTGTCCGACATGATAGTACCACAATCGCCCACACGGTGGCAGAAGCGGGCAAGGGACATCTATGCGTGAAGAATAGTACTAATTAGTAAATCGGCGCTGTTAGGTCGGACAAACATCGGGCAGAATAAGCGGCTCATTATAAGTAACACTATAATCACACAGGCATGACGACATCGTCGGTGTCCGGTTCCCAACTGAACCTGGAGGATCTCCAGCAGACTCCTTCGCCTTCAGACTCAGGCGTGGCTGAACTGGAGGCGATGCTGAAGGAAAAGGACTCCGAGATCAACTACCTCCGAGAGACCATGGAGCAGAACGAGCAGGTCATCTTCAAGGTGTACGAAGAGAAGGAAAAGATGTGGGAGCGGGAACTCAGGAAGATCAAAGGAATGTACGAGAACAGACTGAAGGCCAGTCAGCAAAAGGCTCTAAAGATGGAGCAAATGTTGATGATGCAGACATACCAGGTGAGAGAGACTTTGCGACAATTTAACCTCGGTTGTTAAAACAAGGCAGTGTTTTTTTTTTTAAATTGCTGCTGCCCAACACTCGTAAAACATACGCCCGACGCAATTACAAAAGCGGCTAATTACAGGGCAATACTTCTTCGACTAAGATGAAGGTCACCTGCCTGCAATTTTAATGTAGCGGTTGTCAATTGGTGTGGCATTCGACTCTTAATTACTAACCATTCATTACGAGAAAGAATAATGTATATTTCTATATATAAAAAATTTCAAAGAAGATTTGACCTGGCGAAAAATCCGCGTCACGCCTTTACAAGCCTGATGGAAATTCGCAACCCCGCCCCCCTTTAACTTCCGGCTTTTTTCCTCTTGACAACTTTAGACTTTTGGCCCACCCAACCCCTTAAAATTAATGACCCTCTCTCTGCAGGGACCTGCCTTTTTGACACGATCAAATCAACCAGCATTTAGATTTCTACGCAATGAACAACAATGAGGTTTTTTTTGCTCCAGGCAATTTTTGCACACATTTTTTTTTTGCATCCGAGTCGTGAGGATGTATGGAGATGGGTGATTTGGGGGCGCTTGAAAATAACAGGGGTTTGAGCCCTTGTGTGCGCTGCCTGGAAATACGTGGCCTGAGGCACGTTTGAAAAGGAGGAGATACTGCACCAGTGATGCGTGACTCCTTCCTCCTTTTTGCCTTCCTCAACCATCCATATGTTGGAAGATGATGGTGCGGTACAGTTACACTCAAACATACGGGTTTCCCCCAAATTGCCAATAAGCTCGTGGGAAACTGACCTTTAAAAATGACCAAGTTTTGTTTCCTCCCAAACAGTTACAGCAGGAGAAGCGGAAGCTGAGGCAGGATCTTGAAGAGTGTCGGATGCACCGTGAGCAGGCGGAGAGAAGAAGCACGGAGCTCCAGAGGGAGGTTGAGGCTCTCCGGGTCCAACTTGAGGAGACGGAGTGGGCTCTGTGTCAGAAGTCAGGCGAGATCTCCTTGCTCAAGTCGCAGCTCAAGGACTCACAAGGAGACCAGACGACAAAGGGACACGAGATGCTGCATCTCAGAGCACAGGTCAGAGAGTACAAAGCCGAGCTGGAGAGGAAGGATCAGGAAGTCAAACACTTGCAGGATCAGGTGAGATCCAGATTATGGTAGTGTGCCGTTGAATTTCCTGACGCATCGCACTTGCAGACCGCATCGCTGCGCAAAGAAGGCGGTGAGCTGAAAGGCCAGCTGGAAGACAGCCTGCAGTCGCTGCACGCACGGGGACACCGAGACGACTTGAGGCAACTGGAGATGCGGCAACAGGAGGCGGCGAAGCAGCAGGAAGAGTTGTCGGCTCAGCTCCAGGCGGCACGTGCTGAAAAGGAGTCGATGAGAGAAGGGTTTGAGGAGGAGAGGGTCACGTGGATGGAGGAAAAGGAGAAGGTCATCAGGTACCAGAAGCAGCTCCAGTTAAATTACGTCCACATGTATCGCCGGACACGAACTCTGGAAGGGGAGTTGGAGGAGCTGGCCAGGCAGATGCAAGGTGGGAATGGAGCAGGGCCAAAGTTGAAGTCACCGGGGCAGCTTCTGGCCGGAAAGAAGGTCGGATCCTCACTGACGCTGGCCGCCGGGCAGGGTGAGGCACACTGTTGACCTCACCAAGTTCCAACAAGGCCAGAACAAAAGTGCATTTCGTCAAGGTGCACGCCCCGCTGATCATGAATCTATGGCAAAAATGGGCCAAGACATACTGCTGGTGCAGAGAATCAGTCAACATGGGTAGGCAGATTCAGTCAAGCGCAAGCTTCTCTGCGCCGGTAGGTATGCATCAAATCTCAGGAGTCGGCTTTGGTAGTTTGACATTTGACATATTAAAGAAACGGCATGTAATTACGCTTCTAGCATAAAATCAGGCATGCACTGTACATACTTGAGTGCCATAAACATTGAAGGACCAAAAATACGGGGACAAAAATGGTTGCATGTTAGGTTTTATCACTGTCGTAACCTCCTTCCCGTGTCTGATACTGCTGCGTACAGGTTAAGTTGTTTCTAACTACTGACCAGTGCCTTCACTTCATTAGTCCGCACTAAGCACGGGTCTAAACGAGGTGTTTGAAGTTGGCAGGGATCTTCTCGTATTTCTTTCCAGACATTCCACTTTTAGTGATGCATTGAGAACCGGTGTTGCAATTCTGTCCGTTAATTTCCTCCAAAGTGCCAAATCTCAAAATGATAGTCATGCAATAGTTCCTGACATCAGGACAGTGCACTTCTTCAAACTATTATGCAAGAGACAAGTGTGCTGTGCGCTACAATTCTTCTCCCTCCCTGAAAAACTCAACATGCTTTTTATACATACATTTTTTTTTCTCTCCATGTTGCTGTAATCTGTGTACATTTTGTGCCTAGTATTTATTTCTTTTACATAGGCAAAGAGGAGTTTTATTTACTTTGTACATACCAGAGATCTGTTCATATTTAGTCAGCGCATGTAAATTGTCGATGAACATATTTGTTGAAGGTAATTTTTTTCTATGACAACTAATATATTTGGAAGAGATTTTTTGTGCGGTCAATCTCTAGTTGTTTCGTAACTGTAATAATACCGCAAGTTTTTGCTACACAGTTAATAAAAAGACCACTTGAAAAAAAAAGCCAAGAAAATCTTATTTAGCGTAGAGAAGTAACAAAAAAATCATAACCCTTATTGTACACCAAAAAATGCTTTCCCTCAGTCCTTTTTTTTTTTTTTGTTGTTGGAAATGGATTAAGCAGTTGGTTTATCTTGATCTTCCTCCTCCTTTGCTCCTGAATCTTTAGGTTTCACACTCTCGGCAATAAAGTTCCAGTATCCTGAGCGAATAGTGTCGAATTCACTTGCCAGCATTTTGCACAACTGCAAAATAACAAAGAGGACGAAGCTACTGAATTACACGAATTGGACTCGCCATCAAATAACACTTGCCTCGGTTATTCTTGCGATGAGATCATCCTTATCCTCACTCTCCCCTTTCTCCAACTTGTCCTGGAGTGTGTCAACAAGGAATCCCAACAGATACGGACTCCGGTTTCCTGCGTCATACAGTTCCTGGCAGAATTTCGACACCTTTGGATGTTCACCCATACCCTTCTCATAATGCGAAAGGACTCTGAAAAGAATGTGAGCATGTGGGTCGATCCAGGCCATACGAGTAATTCGTATTAGTGAAAAGTACCCCCTCAGGTAGTTCCATGCGCTCTCGTTATTGATCACCATCTGGATGGCCCTGAGAGCGACGTTGACCTCTCGCTCAATCACATCCTGGCTGAACTGCGTAGTGCTCACAATCACAAAGTGCCTCTGGTTCCACGCCGAATTGTTCCGAATATCACTTTTCAGGAGATCTTCCAAATACTCAAGCTCACCTTCCCACAAGCTGGAAATAACTGTTGGTTAAACTGCTCCGTATAGTAGCCCAATCGAATTATTCTTACCTGAAATTCCTCAGAACCCACTGCCTATGTTCCCAAGCATGGTAGTTCTTAGAATCCCCATCCAAGACGGACTCGGTCAACTGCAGATCTTCAGAGGCATCCCCGCTCCATTCGACGACCACCCGCCTGTGATGCCACACCTGGTAGTTCTTCGGATTGGTCTCGATCATCATCCGAGAGTACTGCATCTCAGCCTCAATGTCCGCCTGCAGCCCTTTCAGAATCTCCCGCCTTACCCGGATTAAAAGCGGTAAGCGCAATCACCTTGTTGTACTAACCTGCACTGCCACACTGTGTAGTTGGCCGGATTGAAGTTCAGCGCATCAGCCGTGAGTGCAAGCGCTCTCTCCGACTTCTCTCCGGAGTTCAGTATGGCCCGGAAGTAGTCATACACATCAATGACTGATGAATAAAGATTAGTCACCAAATAATCACGATTAGAATAGTAAAAGAGTGTGAAACATATGGAACACTCACACTTTTCCGAGTAAGCGATGGCCACGACCGGGTTTGGTCCGTCGTCCTGCTTGACCGGGGTGACGTCCGCCCACTCCGGCCTGTCCCTGTACATGACCCAGCTTCCGGAGCCTCCGTCCGACCTCTCCTCTCCGCTGCTGCTGTCCGCCATCGCGCTTGGCCCCGGGTCCGAAGTCCTCGGGCGCACTCTAGGGCGGCCCCTGCCTCTCCTCCTCATTATTCCGCCTTTCGAATACAGTCGCAACAAAAATGGAATCCGACCCTCAACGAAGGAATAGAACGCTACAAACGGGCGGCAAAGTCGGCGAAATTTTGACCAACTCTGTACATGCACCTGTTAATAACAAATCGCGATGGTCTTATCAGATTCACGCATGCGTACTGCACGGTCAGCTGGAATGTGTAAACAGCAGGACAGCGCCTCTGACGGCCTGTTTCTGCAGCATGACTTAACAAATAATGTAGGCGGCGGCTCGAACGATCAATTTCACAGCGATAACAGTAGCAACTAGCGGATATTGCTACAGTGCACGTTCCAGTTCACACAACTAACAAACGTGGCTAAAACTAGCTCCAAAAACTACAAACACGCCTGCTCAGGCCAGCCCGTCATGTCACATAAACCCGCATGAACCACTGTTCAAGCCACTACACCCAAACAATTCGTCACCGCTTGTTACAACAGCTACGCTTCAAATTTGCCATAAACCCGTTGTTAATAATGCTAATTATTTAATACCAATTTGCCTCTAAAAATATTTGCCACATTGTTTCAATGATTGTTATGAACAGGTCGTGACTTGCCCCTTCACAAGGCGTGGGTGGCGTGGTTGACAGGTAGACAGCGATAGGAACGTACCCCGTTTTTACCTTCCCCCCCCCCCCCNNNCCCCCCCCCCCCCCCCCCCCTCCCGTCCCCCCTCTCCCTAACCTTTTGTTAGATGTCGGGTTGGACCGCATGGCGACGTCCCTGCCGTCGATCGACGCCACCGACGCAAAAGCCGGCCGGCTACTCCCGTCGTCACAAGTGTGAAGAAGGTCCCTTTGCACTGCTCTCATTTAGGACTTGAGAGAAGTGGAGGTGAGGCGGAGAAAGTCGAGGCGTCATACAAAAAGAGGAGGGGGGAGGGGGAGATGTTAGGCTAGGGGGAGCACAGGCTGCCTTTGAGACAAAAAAAAATTGCATGAAATTGTTTTTATTTGTAAATTATATCATGGCACCATTTCTAGCACAGTTGCATGTACCGCAGAACCGTAGGATTTCACGCATAACATCGCTACACAATTTTTATCCCGAGCGTTTGGTTCAGGCCACTAAATACGAAGCGGCGTTTCCTCTTGGTTTTAGCAAGCGACTGGGGCACATGCCTGACCCTTTGACTGCCATTGTCTGATGAGTCGGCGCTTAGATGTCGTCACCATCCCAGCATCCTGCATACCGTAATGTCATATGTCAGAATGGGGATTGCCTTACAACGGTTACAACCTTTTGCCTTATGCCTTGAGCCGGTTTCCTGCTTACGAATGCCTGATGCCTGTTCTCTTATAAGCATGTTCCTCAGGTTTCCTATGGATGACACTTTCAAATATTCTGCAGCATTTTCTCTATTTTCGCATCTTGTGTGAGACGAGTGGGAAGCATTAAGCACAGCATCAATTTCTTTCTCCTTGGAATGCTTCACCCCATTGCAGGAGTGGGAAATTATCAAAAAATGCAGCTAGTCTTCAGCTTACAAAAAAAAAAAAAAAAGTACTTTTAACGCACATGCAACATTTCCTAGTGCAAAAAAAAAATTCCATGGAACTCTACTGGTAATGTAGGTGGAATATTTATTTGAAACTTAGACCACCCCATAAGGACTATGTATTGACAATGCTCACTTTAAGGGGACGAGTGGGTCATGCTGGTAATACCTTGTGGAATTGTTGACAATCAGTACATTATGAAGTACCTGCATGTCTGCAACTCATTACTTAGGATGCTGCAAATTCAACTTTGACCATTTTATTTATTTATTTGACAGTACCTTGTAGGTATAGGAATGTTTAGGAGAGATAAAGATTGTTTCATTTTGGTCTATTGTGTTGGTCCTTGAAAATATTCTTGTTAGATTCCCACTTGTTCATCATATCCAACCAGACCATTGTTCTAAGCTATTAGGACGAGGAAGTAGTTATGACGAGGAAGTAGCCAGGACAAGGACGAAGCACTGTGCGACGGCCTAATGATTGAAGGCTTGGTGGTTGACTGGTTGGACGACTTGACTGGAAGCCCGATGCGTGATTGCCAGTGTTTTAAATTTGATTGTTGCACAGTTGATTTTGTATGTTTTAGTGAAAGGGCTTAATGTAAGGGCCGGCTGGGAAAGTCCAATAATCTCCTTAATAATCCATTGTTCTATTGTGATGAGTTTTGATTACTGCATGCTTTCTTACTGTTACTTCAGATCAAAGGGTATACTTGGATGATTAACATCAGCCTGTCACAGATGTCCTTATAATATAAGTTGCCTTCTCCACTTTGTACAAGTGGCCTGCACACATCAAGCGAACATAAACCCAACCAAAGAACTCTTAAAACGCAGATTTATAATGCATATTTTGCTTTGTTCTAGCCATGAAGCGGCCACGGAAGGACGGTGGCAGAAAGATTAAACGGGCGAAGAAAGAAGAGGAAGCGGCAAATGGCGATGTTAGTTTAGAGGGCTCAGTAGCAAGTACCAGCTCTGAGAAGATGTCTGAGTCACGTTGCAGGGGCTGCAAACCCCAGCGCGACCTGGAACGAATGATGGCCGATCTGCTGTCACAGATGGCCATGGTGAAGTACCAAGGTGATGCTTCAACCGAAGGGAGAGCAACCTCATCCATGTCCAGTTTGCCAAACGGGGTATTAGATGATGATGAGCCCATCATATCGCCCAAGGGCAGGTGGTCGACACCCAAGTCGTCATCTTCCCAAGCGTCCCCTGGGTCGTCCTCAAAAGCCGATCAGTCCCCCTCAAGCAGGAGGTCACTGACAAGTTGCCTGGCTGGGTACACAGCCTTACCTCCGATGATAGCAATCCCAGGCCACAGCATCTCCATCCCTGTGTCTATACCAATCAGGGAAGGTCTTCCTGTGCCTCCAAACAAGGTGAATGAAAGAGTACAATTTAAAGGTGGTATTACATTGCATGGAGCCACCTGTGGTAAAGAGTTCATGAGTCAAATTTTCAAAAATCTTGCACATTCTCGCTTGACCGTCATCTACTGATTTTTGGAAGCACTTTTTACATACAATACTTTATTTCTAATTGGTAGCTTTTTCTTCCAACAGGCATCACCTGCAAGGCAGAGGCATTCTGTCGAGTCCAGTCCTGCAGCATCTCTTAAGCTGAGCGACTGTGACAGTGACTTGGTTCCTGTCAGAAGGTCTCACAGGATCAGTGCAATCATCTTCTCTGATACTGAAGAGGATGGTTCACTGTCCAGCCAGAGAAGCGACAAGGGTACTGTTGAAGACGTTCCCGCTGAAGAAGGTAGCCCTGCGGTGGTCGATAAGAAATTGGACAGAATGCCTAAAGTCCGCCTGGAGAAGCTGCCACTCCCTTCAGAGACACCAAGTCATTCAACTGAGAAGGGACTCAGTGATGTCGGAAAGTCACCTGTCAAGTCTGGGTGGAGTGTCAGGGAAGAGGCTTCCCACCCACCGGAGACCTGTGAAGAAGCTGCTGAACCAACTGAAGACGGTAAAGGGAAGGAGGAGCCAAGTGTATCTGATGCCAGCCAGCCCGAGATTGTGCTGCCGGCCAGCAAGAGCTCCCCTAATAAAACACCTGTCAGCTCCAAGACAAAAACCGTGCAGAAGAAGCCTCTCAATGTGAAGGAAAGTCCTGTAGAAGCTGAAAATACTGGAGGGGAAGGGGAAGTTACTCCTAGATCGGCGAGAAAATCGACTCCCAAGGCCAGAAAATCTACCCCTGCCAAAAAAAGTAAGCACAGGCGGCTCAAGAAAAAACACGCGCAACAAGAGAAAAGCTGTGAAGCTGAGAGCCCGGCTGGATCAGAGGAGACAACTCCCGAAAAGTCGAATCCTGTGGCATCCTCCAGACGGATTTCGCCTCGGAAGAAGGTTCTTAAAAGGCCTTCCAAGAAAGTTAATGCAGTGCCTGAGGTTCATATAAAGCGGGAGCCACAGGACACAACGGACACTGGTTGCAGCTTAGTGTTACAGCCTGCAGGGGATTGTGTTTCGGTGGAACGGGGCAAAAGTTCTCTCGATGAGACCATTGACACTGTTGTTTGCAACTGGAAGCCATCAAAGGCAACTAAGAAACCCCGGAAACCTTCGCCCAGGAAGGCAAAAAAGCCTATCAAAGTTAAATTCCCTATCTCTCAAGGGAACCAAATTGGCAATAGGGATGTACTTTCTGTTCGTCCTGTACAACCTCAAGCAGACAATGTTTCTGAGAGGTCTGTACAGCATCAAAAAGATGATGATTCTAGGAGTCCTGGGAAGTCAACAGAAAGGGAAGAAATGAGCAGATCTGAAGACAAGCTGCCAGTGGTATCCAATGGCGCTCCTGTTTTACAAGTCCTGCCGGAAAAGGCTGACCCCCGACCTGTGATAGATGACCTTGGGGAAGGGAAGAAAAATGACTCGGATGGGTTGAGCACTCAAGAATCCAGCTTGTCAGAGAACCATGAAACTGTTTTACTTGTTGAAGCGGTACCACCTGCATTAGTTGAAGATGTACCACCTGCATTAGTTGAAGCGGTACCACCTGCATTAGTTGAAGATGTACCACCTGCATTAGTTGAAGATGTACCACCTGCATTAATTGAAGATGTACCACCTGCTCAAAAAATTACAGATTTGGTTGAGCCTGCAGGAGGTTCAGAAGAGCTTGAGTGTGCCAAGGAAGAAGACAACACTGCTTCTAGCAAAGCAAATAATAGCAATGAGTTGGCTTCTGCTGAGCCGGCAAAAAGGGAAGATATCGTTGATATGGCAATGAGGGACATATCAATGGATATCTATGAAGATGAAGACCTGCTGTCAATTCATGCTGGGGAGATGGATATCCCGGACGCATCACCTATGCATGTACGACCAACCTTTCCTTACGAGCGAGTGCTGCCTTCCCCAATATGTCGACCTTCCCCACGTGTCCAGCGGGTGACACGTGAAAAGCCGTCTAATCCATCTTACATGGAAGAAGACGCTTTTGACAACCTTAGCACTTTCATGGTGCCTGACAGCAACCGTGCGAGCCCAGTGGATTCTCGCCTGGGTGACTGGAGTGATGAGGTAAGGAAGGCCAATAATTTCATGAATGAGTTTCTAGTTAGAAAGTTACTTTTTTTTGTTACTTGGTTATGTTTGTACTGGTACCCAAAATGTGCTGGAAATGTAACTTGTTCCCTGTTACCTTGTAATATTATTATTAGTGATATACACATATGTAAGGGATTTATACTTAACATGAACTTATTTTTCAGGATGGAGAGTGGACATACGATGCAGGTGAAAACATCCTCCTTCTAATGCAAGACTCTTCCGCTTTCTTGCATGAACTTCCTGCTATGCTTGAAGGCATGTTTGCTTTGCTTCCATTTCTGTCTTCAGTGGTTCACGTAAACTTGGGTTTTCTTAAAGCAAAAGAGAGTGGGCTAGGTTTTGTACGAACCGAGGAAGGATCTTCCTGCTTTGTCAATTCGTGACATACTTTTCATATCTTTCGGTGTCACGGAGAAAAGTTGTGTTATGCAGTAGTGCTGCATTTATCTTTCCAAACCTGAGTGTGTAGTAATGAGTTTCGAGTTGATTCAAAGTAGTGAGCCATGAGAAAGTTTGACGTCATTGCTTGTGTGTGTGATGAATGTTTAGTTGCATGGAGTTAGTTTCAACTTCACTTGTGGGTTGAGTAATTATTACGTAGGGTTTGGATGGGTATCGACGTCACAGAACATGTGTATCTTCCCTTACAGATGATCCGCATCAAGGCGTCACCAGAGATGGTTTTCCATCGCAACCTTCCCCACCCCCGAATGCCCAGGTTGCAAACTATGACACACACTCCTTCTACCGAGAGGAATTTCCGGTTTTACCAGCGCCACCTGCACCTCCTCTCACGCTGCAGTGTTGGACCTCACCTCCTGTTGCGCCACCACGTTCCATCTCACCTCCTCTCATGCGACAGCGTTCGACGTCACCTCCATTAAGCATGAGCAGCAGGGGAAGTAGGGGTAGCAAGGGTAGCAAGGGAAGCAAGGGTAGCAAAGGTAGTAAGCATAGTCTGACGACGACTTCCTTCCTTGAAATTGTGCGGAATAAGAGGTGGGAAGATTTGGAAGCTGTGATGGTGAACATAACTTCTTCTGAAGTTATGTTAAGCAGGTTCATGGCCATCTTCAGGGAACTGCAGGACGCACCTCCCCCTACTTTTCCGCAGGTGCTCCAGTCATTGTCTGTTGTCTATGGTGAGTCACTGTGCCTCATTGATGTTTAAAAAAAATAATTATGAAACACGTGTACAACATTGGTAGTAGGGTTGCACATTTGTAGCAAACCATTCGACCACATTTATTTCACCTCTTAATTTCTTGAATGAGTGTTTAATTATTTTCAGCTGCCCATCCCCAACTTCCGGCCATGAAGGAAAACTTGGGGCGCTTAGGCTCTTCGATGGTGTGGATGGCCTCCCTACAATCAAACTGGGGTGTGATATATTTCATTCTGGAGTCTCTTGTGCTCCACAAAATCAGCATCATGAGAAGCCCTGTACGTCAGCGCTCTTATAAAACCTAAGTGCCATGTACTCACCTGTTTATTTGTTCCAGCCTTACGGAGGGATTCAGTGCACCCCAGGGTACCTGGCAGTGGCCTGTATAAATGCCTGTTGCGAGGGAGGTAAGCTTCAGGATGCCACTTGCGCCATAAGGGGTGAGTTGGACTTGAAACTGACAATTCCTAAAGCTGTGGTATGTTGCTGTTGGATTATTATCAGGATGTGGTTAGGAAATTTTTCATGGAGCAGAACTATTCTGCCATGTACTGGTTCAACTTCTTCATAATTCAAACCAGATTTAGCATTGTGCATTACTTTGCCGCAATTTTTGCATCCGGCATTATTCATTTGCATGTTAGACATTAGTTTTGGCTAAGGTCAAGTTGAATTGAACAAATATTTATTTCTCCCACAGAGATCGGTCTGATGTCAGCCGAAGTGCTGGTGATGACACCAGAAGATGTGTGTGCCTTGCAAAAGGCAACAATGAACTTGTTTTTGAAGTTCATGGATCCCAAGAACATGTTCTTGGGCACACCTGGCATCGTGACAATGGCCCTATCACCCAAGGAAATGACAGAGATCATATTCGATGCTCTTGTGAAGAAGATTCCCTTGGAAGGTGAGTCCAGAGAGTCTATGAAGTGCAACTAGTCTTGTGTGCCATTAACTATGCCTTCTTCTGCAGCTTCCCAGCTCTACGACGATTTTGTGTGGAGTGCACAAATTAAGGAGATGGTGGATTGGTGCAAGTTTCTATTGAATCTCAAGACACCATTTACTCTGTGTGAGGGCACGTGGAAACATGTGATAAACATGCTCGTTACTAAGGGGCAGCTCATAGCAGCTAAAGAGCAGTTCTGCAAAGCTCGAGATCAGTTGAACATCTATGAACCTGCTGACATTTCACTGCATGTAAGTGGGGAGTTTCTTTCATTAAGTGGGACTAATCCACAACATGGATAATCGAAAGATTACAGTACACTCTTATTGTTTAAAAGGGTGTTTCAGATGATGTTTTCCTACTGCTACTTTCTCTTTTCAGGGAGCGTCTTCCACTTTGAGTGCGACGGCTATAGTCCGTGCTGACTACTCCCCTGAGGAAGTCCTGCTTGCCATTAAGACCCTAGTCGATAGCATTGCTGAAAGGTTACCTAAACCACTTCCACAGTCTATAATCTACATGGTCATTGTCAAGCTGCAGGTATGTATCTGAATCCTTCTGGGTTCAAGGATCTTCCTTACCTAATAGCTGATTTTTTTTTTTTCTCCAGATGGGCAGGGATAGAGAAGACATTTCACGCGAGACCGATGATGCAGTTAAATCAGCACTGAGAGCCTGCAACCTTCATGCTTCCAAAGACGGTGACGACTTTTTCATTGTGAAGCGCAACTGCATTGAAGCACTCATGGAACAGGTCAGTTAAATACTTGCAATGTGGTATTCAAAGTTGCACGTGTTAGATTAATATAATGCAATTTGGCGCCGTATGAAAATGTGACTGAACAAATAATTTTCACTTGCACACTGGGTACATAATAGTACGGGCCAGTTTTTCAGTGTAATTTTCATTTCTTGTGAACTTGTGATACTCCATAAGAGCTTGTAAAATGATGTACTTGCATTGTTCTCATTTGCTACTGCTGCTGTTGCAGATGTGCAATGGCTCGTACGTGTCTGGCCGATGGAGGAGGGAAGGTTCATCTGGCAGCATGGGAGAGGAGCAGCCAAATGTGCCCCTGGAGCTTCCTCTCCTCCTGGATCCAATGGCACCTCACCGTCACTCCCCAGCAGTGACACCCACCAGACCACCAGGGGTCTCGCCTTACCATGCGGCTGTCCCAAATGCCCCTGCCAACCCTGGAATGGCAGTGTCACCAAGCCATCCAGGCATGATGCACCAGGTGTCACCACACCACATGGTGCCTCTCCAGGGAATATCACCAGCCCACTCAGACACACCATTAATGCCATCAGGAGGGCTACATAGGGCGTCACCAGCCCATGCGGGGGCAATGCAGGGAGTGTCACCATCTCACTCGGAGCCACAGTTCGCAGTTGGGGCGCCAGGAGGGATGCAGAGGGTGTCACCAGCTCACTCAGAGCCTCCGTACTTGACTGGACCAATAGGGGCAAAGGAGCTGTCACCGGTTCACCCGGAGCAGTCGTTCCGAACTGGACAACCTGGCGTGATTCAGAGCGGGACTGTCTACCCTCAGGTGCCCCTTCACCCATCACCTACTTCATCCCTTGTTATACCGCCATACCCACCGCCTCAGATTGGCCCACCAGTCAGGATGCCATTCCCACCACCTCAGATTGGGCCACCAGTCAGGCCGCCATGCCCCATTAACTTCATGTCATGCCAGCCGCCACCTGTCAGGCCTCCCTACAGCACAGGGTATCCCAACCACAGACCATGGGGTCAGTACAACCCCAGGATGACTTCCAATAACCAGAGGTTCCCCAGAGGGCCAAACCCAAGGTTTAATCGTGGTGGCAACCCAAGGATGCCAGTGAGGGATTATAGTTCCCGAGGAGGGCGTGTGAGTTACCATGGGGATGCTGCCCCAAGGCACATTACCTACGAGACAAGGAACGCAGGAACCACACCCGGCTCTGGGTTGGAGACAAAGGACGCAGGAACCACACCCAGCTCTGGGTTGGAGGCAGGTCATCCTGAACCAGTCAATGTGACACCACCCAAAGAAGAATCTCCCGAAGAGCCACCAGTGCAAGAACAAACTGATGCTGCTACTGGCTCTAGCAGTGAAACTGTTGTGACTGCGACACCACTATCGAGTACCACCGTCGCAGCAGAAGCAGGTGATGGTACTCCTGCAAAAGAAGATCACCAATTTTTGGTGCCAGAGGCTCCACGTCCGCGAATCTCTCTAAAGGAAAGGTTGGGACCGCCAACCAGTAGTAGGGGTGGTGTGCGGCAGTTAGGCTTACTTCGAGGTGGGCACCAGAGAAGCCTGTCAGCAGGAGCATCTGCAGGCCCAGGATTGCAGGGTTCACCATCTCAGGGGAGGGGTAGATGTATAAGAATCAAGCGTGTGTCGGAGGGTTCCTTACCATCAAGTCCCCAGCCTGGAAACAAGCCGCCCACTGATCAACCGGCAGCAGCAGTGACATCGTCACAGAGTAACCAACCAGCAAAACCAGCCAGAAAGCGGTCTCCGATACGCTTCCCTTAGTGGAGCATCACATAATGGTGGTACAGTTCAGTGACTATTCTCTTTATATTCAGACATAAAGTGAGATCCCATATTCGGAACATTGTGTGTGAGGCATTTCAGTACCATCATGAGCTTTCGAGGAAGGCACATTGCATAGGATTTTTCTCCATAGAGAAGTAAATCATCATCCATACCACAAGACCATAGTTCATTAGGCATTTTGGCGCCTGCATTATGTTGCTGCAGATCTGGTTTCACAGGTTTTCAGGCATTCATTCCCGTGTCATGTGCCTTCCTTATGCTCTTGGCAGCTTTTTTTTCCCCCCATTAACAAGAATAATTGTTTAATCATGTGTCTGTGCCATACATACGTACCTGCACACAAGATGAATTAAGTTCCTTATCGTTTTGTTTATGCAATGACTTCGGGTATGCTTAATTATCCGGAAAAAGTAATGAATTGTTGTAATCTTGTGATTTGAAAAGGTTTTGAGTTTTGTAAGTTCAGAAAATATGTAGGGCATGGGAATCGAGTTATACAGTTTTCATTTGCCCTACAAAGTATTCATAGATGGACACCATGTAAGATCTTTGACAACTTACATGTCTTTCACCTCACTTTCTCATTATAAGGCCTGGAACAAACGAGTGGATTCGGGAGGGATAAGTTGCCCGTGAATCCACTAGGAAAAGCATACAGCGCCAGGAGGAGCAATCAGCACGCCCCAATATCTAACTAGCAATAAACTTGGAAGACGCTCGCACACTCAGGCAGCTTTTCCCTCACGAATCCCCTCGTTTGCTCCAGGCCTAAAGCTGCTACTCTGATTTAAGTGTTACCTTGCTGCTGTGCCATGCCTGTAGTCAGGTGATGTTATCAAATTTCTGTTGTGAAGATGTTTTCCGTGAATGAAACTAAGCAACTAAATTGTGGTGCTTTAGGTGCATGAATTTTCTGTGGACTCTCTCAAGGCACAAGTCCCACGCGTAAAGACAGCGTGGGGAAATTGCATGTGTTAAGTACCGCATCCAATGGGATCACTTTTGCATGCCAGGAGAACAGGGTGTCAAGGGAGCCACTCATGAACTATGCTCTGAATCTTTCAAGTTTGGATTACTCATCATCCCACCGATTTTCATAATTTCGTCATACTCTGATTCCACATCGCATTTATTTAATGTCTCCCAAGTACCTAACACCACCCTCATGTTCTGCGAATAATAGTTCATTATAATCAATGACTTCGAGTCCAAATTTGTAAAACAGTACAGAAGAGAAGTGTTGAAGCATCTAGAGCAGTGGTTATAACACAGGTAACACCTTGAAGCCACGTTTACATGTGAGCGATTTGACAAGCGAAGTCTTTGCCGAGCTAAGTAACCAATATTGTTTGAGGTGAAAGTAAAAATCGATTTTCGCCTCGAACAATACTGATTACTTGGGTTGTTCAGCGATGTCACCGCTTGGCGAAGACGTCGCTCGTCAAATCGCTCGCATGTAATCGCAGCTTGACACTTCATCACAGAGGCCTAAATCGTATATCAGTGCATGTCACATCCATGGAAACACATCTTGGGTATACAGCAATTGGAAGTATTGCTGCGATACTTCATACTTAAAGCAATTTGGTACTTCTAACCCGCAATGGCATGGTAAGCAAGCGTTATTAAGAAATTTGAGCCGTTTTGATACTTATATTTTTATAAAGTCATAACCTGTTTTTTTTTCTCTGTTAGTGTTTCCTTATGCAGGAGTTGCAACATACACATGCAATTATTATGCACAAATTTGTTGGTGAAGTTTTAAAATTTATCTAGGACCCATTTCCAGTTGACAAAGAAAAAAGTAAGGCCCTTACCCTGATTCCAGCGTATGGCTTGCATGTGGAGAAGTATTCCATTGTTTGCATCCACTCAAGTCATGTATTTGTACTGTGGTAAAGTGCCTTTTTTATTTCGCTCATGCTGGAAGACTCAGTCCAGTGTGGAAGATAGGAACTTTCCAAACGTTTCCAAAACAATGTGTCAGTTGCAAGCTCCTGCATTATTAGTGCCTGGGGCTGATGCTCTATCCGCATCAACCCCACTAGTAGTTTTCTTTCTTTCCCTTTTTATTATTATACGGTGGTATATTTTTGTTGGGTCCATCAGCCAAAATCCATTGAACGTTCGGTTTTCAAAGATCTTGCCATACGGGTACTTTAGAAGTCTGATTTTTTAAAAATAAATTGGAAAGGAAAATATGGCAGTTGGTGGTGTCGAGTGTTACAGTTGAAATGAGCTGACAGTGCTGCAATTTACTTGCTCCCAAATATTGACAGTTGTGCATACAGACTCTACTTTTGTTGACTATACACATGAAGACTTTTCTGCAGATTGTTTATGCGAGTTTTTCTGGCTCGACTGATCTGTTAGGGTGTTATTGTGGCTCATTGTTGAGAGGTCATTTTATGATTATTAAGTTGCACTAGCACTACAACTGTGCTGTGAGCGAGTAACTGAGCAAAAGGCTGATATGATACTGAACCTCAGCCATATGCCTAGAAAAAGTACTCCTTTTGGAGAGGGTAGTGTAAAAATGTATATGGACTAAAAGTTTTGCATATAATTATGGAGACTTTAAAACAAGTCTTACTTCAGAGAGTTTTTTTTTTGTATTTTTGGACAGTGTTTCTTGATTGTTTTGTAATGACACTCATGAAAGCGGGACCTAATGAATCATGTCGTAGAGGTCCACATCATGACACCTCGAGATGTGTTCTGAAGAAACCTGTGTTTTATACAAGTGTTTTTCCAATAAAAAGCAATCATGTTGTGTAAATTGTGTTGTTTATTCTCAAAATGGAACAAGCAGCATAAACAGGCTGCTATCTAGGCATCCATGGGTACAGTTCCCTGTGTAATGGCCACTCCTCATACTGCTTCTTCCTGGTGTCCACATCCAATAGCCATGCTTCATATGCCTCATTGTTTTCTTCAGCGCGTTCCTTCTTAGTCGCGGCATCCAGCTGCACCTTCAGTTTTAGCAACCTGAAAGGCAGACAATGAAACATTTCAAGTCGTGCACGACAGGAAAAGTATCACACTATCATCCTGCATGCGTCACACCTCTCAACCTTAATTTCGTATCGAGTGGATCTGAAACTCTACTATGGGGCACTTCCCTGTCCCCATTCTACGACAAGTCAAGTTTTGCATGTCACCCTGCGTGTGACTGCTAACTAGCCAATCACTGTGCACAACTCACTTCTTCTTCTTCAGCTCCTTGGCCAGCTCACTGTCCTTTTTCTCCTTCCAGGCCTCGTACCCAGCGGCAGCGTCCTTCTTCCTCGCCTCCTGCCTGTCCTTCTCCTCCTCCTCCTGCCTCCTCTTCTTTTCCTCTGCTTCCAACTTCTTCCTGGCTCTTTCCTGGTCTGCCTTCTCCTTCCAGGACTTGAATGCAATCTTAGCCACCTCTTCCTTCTCCTTCTCCTCTTCCAACTTCTTCTTGAAGACCTCCTCCTCTGCCACCACCAGCTTATTGAACCGCTGGGCAATTTCCTTGTCCTTCACCTTCTTCCAGGCTTTGAATGCCTTCTCCTGCTTCTCCTTCTTTCGCCTCTCCTCTTCCTTCTTGTCCACTTTGTCTTTCTCTGTCTCCACCACCGCGTACTTCTTCTTCTTCTGATTCACCCATTCTTCAAAGGCAGCGTCCTGCTTCCTCCTCATCTCCGCCTCCACCACCTTCTTTCGCTCCTCCTCTTCCCTTCTTTTCTGTTCCTCCTGCCGATCCTTCTCCTTTTTCTTTTCCATTTTCTGGAAGTACCACTCCTGGTAGACAGCCTCGGCGAGGGTTTTCCTCTCCGGGAGTTCGCCATTGGTGACCCTCAGGTCTTCTAGTGACACCGTACGTTTTGTAAGGCGCGTCACCATGGTCGGGCAACCCCTAGGCAAGAAAGGGGGATAGCTTGCAGCATTATACCAAAGACCCAGACTAAAAGCCGGTATCCACGTTCGAGTTTCTCTCATAAGAGTCCTCTTACACGAGAAATCTTGTACGTCGAGACGGACTCTTTGTCGCCTCAGGGCCCCTCTTGTCCCTCTAAAAGGGGATTAAAGTTGAAAATTTTCAACTTTTCCTCTTTCCTCGTATCCGGGCATGCGCAGTTGGCTCCTCTTATCCTCCTGAGACCCCTGGTACAGTATACTGTACCTTTGTTTTTTCCAGTACCTTCTGACTAACTCAAACCCGTTAATAAAAAAACAAAAACAAAGGTTATTGAAAGGTGAACTAGGGGTCTCAGGAGGTTATGAGAGAAAACTCTTACGTTGGTACCGGCTTTAAGGTAATACATACAGTGGCGGAATAAACTTTGGTGGAGGCTCCACCTCCTCTTCTAATAATCCAAACTCGGCCGGGTTGAGCCCAAGAAGCTTCAGGTTCCTCCTGTTAGACCTCAACGTTGGCCCTTTCTCTTTCGAAGCACATTGAGACGGCTTCGGGATATCTCCTGGCCTGCGGATCATCACTGGCTTGTGGACGAACTTGGAATGGCTATTAATTAGTTCCACTTGCGTGCCTCCCCTCGTCGGATGAGGTGCCTTCACCGGCCCACGGCTGGAATTAGTGGCAGAGAGAGGCCTCCAATGTGCAGATCTGCTAGTTCTCGGTGAAGACATCACACCTGACATTGCAGGAGTCTCTGCAATGCAAAATCTCAGTGTGACAACAAACACTAGGTGCCATTGAGGTTCTGGTCTTTAAGAACATTTTAGGTGGATGTTCGACAGAATAAATTATTAATGATGCCACCTTAAGAAACGCGTTCTTATCCGAACTTCCAGTGGTCAACCGCTGTCCTGTCCTCCCCTAGTATGGTCCACACCCGGCCTTCCTTTTTTTCCTTTCCAGGCAGCCTCAAAAACCTCCCGAGGAAACCGGCCCAACTTCAGCTCCGTTCTAAGCGACGCCAAATCGTGTTTGACGCCATGTTGCTACGGATTTCAAATTAATCCGACCTTCTTTTGTCTGGGCATGCGCGTCGCAATCCCCCGATTATATTAATTACCGCCGCGTTAATTAAAAAGCGATTAAATTTTAGTGGTAAATAATTCGGTTTAATTGCGTTTATGATTTTCACTTTAATTGTCCCTCTGGTGGTGGGACAGTGAGACTCGTGGAATGGAGCGTCTTGCTGCGGCAGAAAAAAAGATGGCGGACGGCATCGATGACTCTGGAGTGGACGGGTCGGACGTGGACCAAGGGATGGACGGCGGGGACTACGGCGGAGGAGGAGAGATGGTCGGGAAGGGAGCGGGAGGACCGCCTGGAGAGGACCAGGACCAGGACGGGGGAGGACAGCAGGACGAAGGGATGGGGGACGAGGAGGAGGACGAAGACGGGCCTGGGGGACTGGGCGGGGAAGGAGAAGACGAGATGATGGGGATGATGGACGAGGAGGACATGGAGGAAGGGGGAGGGGGGCCGGGATGGAACCCTGGAATGGGCTTCAGGGGAGGGAGAGGGGCCGGATTCAGGTAAATCCAACAACTTCTCATCACTCCGGGGGAAGGGGGCACCGGAACGCAGGGGTGCCAACCGGTTGGCCCAGCCTTGTTGACCCAACGACAGAATATTTATTCACACTTTGACATGCAATTAGAGCGATATGGGCTTGCCAGTACTGCAGTCGACAAATCGCAGTAAGAAACTATACCTGTCTGGCGCTGTCCACTTACCGCGACAGTTAAAACGTCCTTTCTGCTACTTGCTGTGCTGAATGGAACTGCCGAACGACATTTCGACAGCAACTGTCTGTGCATGGGACTTCTCCATGGATATGCCCTCACGCAACAATGGGCGTAAACAGTCCCTTTGTTGCTCGATGGCATGGTGATTTGAAAAGAGGGAGGGAATTTGAATTCATAAAATTTTGCTTGCCTAAAAGCAGGAAGGGAATGGCTGGGAGAACAGGAAATCTTGCAGTCCATGGAACGTTCCAGGGGTGAATTCGGCCCCACCTACATAGACCTGCTTATGGCCGGTTTCACCAAGCCCGGTTTTCATTTTTTTAAATGGTTCTTTCGGAAAATCCTTGCATATAGAATAGGGATTTTCCGAAAGAACCGGGGTTTTTATGAAAACCGGGCTTGGTGAAACTGGCCATTATTCAGATGGCTAGAAATGATCCAATATGCGCTGAACATCATAGACTGGAGGAAATGTAACACAAAAAATAGTACTTTCTGACCTTGTGTCCAAATGCCCCCCCTCTTCTGTTAGGTTTGATGGCACCCTGTGGCTCATCTTATCTCAATCATCTTACAAAGGTGCACTTTGTGCACAGAGTCATTGCTAATATCAATACTAAATAGGGTACTTGTAGGGTATGGATTTTAAGTATTTAAGTCATGTTGCAACGCACCAGGAAGAACAACATCAGATGGTCAATATTGTGGATTTTATTACCATGCTTGAGACCGGCTTGAACTCCACCTTATTGTTCCAGGGGTCGAGGACGTGGTCCATATGACTTTGGCCCTCCCCGAGGTCCGATGGGCCCACCACCTCGCTTCCGTGGTCGTGGGTTTGGACCTAGAGGGCCCCCCTTTCGTGGGCCCCCACCACCTCCATATGGACCAAGGGGCCCGCGGTTTAGAGGTCCTCCTCCATTTGACCCTAACTGGGGGCCCATGCCCCCTCCGCCTCCAGGGATGCACCATCCTGGAATGATGGGACCGCCACCACCAGGAATGGTTAGTTATCTTCACTGTTTGTCATCGCCAATAATCATATTTTGAGTTTGAAAAGTTAACGCTCATTTGTGAGTAACTAGGAATAATTTGGAAGATGAAATCACTATAGTTTTTACACTGGGGAGTTGCCATTAAAACTTAATGTCTTCTGCCTTTATTATTGGTAAGTCAATTGCTCATGATCCTTGCCACATGGTGCAATTGAGCTGACCTTCTGGATGTTGAAAAGAAACATTCACTGTCATATCTAGTTGTTTTGGGTATGGTAAAATTTCGGTACACCCGCCTTGATGGTAAACTGCTCGATAATAATGGTAAGATGTCTTCTATAGTGACTGCATTCCTATTCCTTGCTGTGTGCTATGATGTCAGTACTATTTATTGCTGAAGATGGCCCAACACTTCGTTAGTGCCATTTGCTTCGAAGTGGTTGTACCACATGTACGTTTAGGGCATTTTCTCATGACATTTATCTAGTGTCAAAATAAATCAGGAAGTGTGGTGCACACGACGGAATTTATGAAAATAAGTGCATGTCGACGAGGATTTTTTTATTGCAAATTAGTGAGCAACACAAAGGCATTTTTGTCCCCAAAATGGACACCCTCCTCTCCAGTGCAGGGCTTGCTAATGAAAACCCTGCAATGGACGGGTAAATGAAGTGAATGATTAGCTTGTGTGAATGCGATCCACCCCCAACCCCTTATGAATTAATCCTTGTTTGACCCTGGATTGATTGTGGCTGCCTTGCTCTGTCAGCCCCCTCCTCCTCACATGATGGGGCCCATGGGGATGCCCCCTCCTCCTGGTGCATACGGGCCCCCAATGGGAGGACCATCCACAGGGGCCATGTCTGCAACCACCAACACTCAGGTCAGTCTAATCACATTTGGTAGACCTTCTCTCCTCCCGTCTCTCAAATTAATTTTAGTCCCCAGGGATTTACAGCTGTTGTGGATATACAGTTGTTCCCTTGTTTGTTGCAGACCACCGCCTTGTCTGGGATCGACATGAACTCTGAAATTTGGGTGGAGACCAAGGCTGGGGAAGGAAAGAGTTACTATTACAATGCTCGAACCAGGGAGACCACATGGACCAAGCCAGAGGGCCCCAACGTTAAGGTCATCACCCAGGAACAGGTATTGTGTGCAAGATGGAGCCGATTGAGCGCCAGGTCTGATCCATTAACAATCTTGCAATTAACATATTTTATTAATTTTCACTGCCAATTAAGAACTACAGTTAAATGTGAGATTCCGACTGTATCCAACCTGGTGCAACTGGCCAAGTGACAGCTTGTTTCTGAGCAAGCACTTTTGTGTGTGTCGGTTTATGTTGGCTCCCCCCTGAATATGAACAATTGGCGTGGAATTCTTGATTTTATTCTTGCTTGTGCATCAGGGTAGTACTCTCACTGCGAGCTAAAGAAGCAAATGCTGGATAAATTTTTCTTCTTTGATGTTAGTACTTTTAGTGACATTAACAACCTGTTTTCAAAGGAATTTAAGGCTGTGTGATAGTGTTACCCTGTCACTAAAATTATTGATGCACAACTGTTAGGAAGGATATTTTTGCATGAGTTATGGCACTCAAAATTTGGGAGTGATACTACAAGTACATTAGCATGAATAATTTTAGTTACTGTACAAAAAGTAAACGAGCAGTATCACTCTTGCTGTTCTTAGGTTAGCTAAGTACTAACTGATTTGTGGAATACTACTAACATGTAGTACTTGCATGTGAATTGGGAACTTAGGCTGGGATTGTAGTATGAGTAGGACAGATTCATTAGGAGGGTGGGGGTTAGGGAGTAGTCTTACCTGGTGGTGCTGATTGTGCCAGAGTAAGTGTTGGGTTGTCCTTTGAATCTGTGCGTGTGGAGGTGGAAGTGATAGCTCAGGCTGCGGGGGCCAACCAGGCATCATCCAGTACCACAACTGCTGCACAGGCTGCTGTAGCACAGGCCCAGGCCGCCAGCCAGCAGAAGCAGGACCCCAGCGGAGGAGGGGCCGCTGGATCCGCACCAGGGGTCAACAGTTCCCAGGATGCCAGTGCCCAGGGCAACCAGCAGAGCTGTAAGTTTGGCTACCCTGGAAACATAATGTCAACAATGGACATGTATGGTGGGACATTCTTTTTGTTCTCCCCAGCTCCGAGCCACGGCAGCAATGGGAATGTCAACACCATGCAGCCGCCACCAGGGATGATGGGAGGAGGTATGCCACCACCCTTTGGCGCCATGCCCTTTGGTGGGCCCCCACCATTTGGAATGCCACCTCCTGGTATGTGGAAAGTGTTCTAATCGTTAGGCTGGTGAACGGAGAGATGGTGATGGTAACTTGCATGACCATTGCTACATTTATTCAGCAAAATTCCAAGTTGAGATTCAGCGTTGTTTTGTTAGCCATTAATAACAGACACAGGCATTCATGGTGTTGGCTTTCAGCCAAGGTCGTGCTAGAGCAGAAGAATCCATCACACATGCAGTGGGTTTAGCAAGACATAAATACTTTTTGTTTGCATAATTGAAATTTATCCAGCTTAGATAATGCAAACAATGGTTCAGATCGTATGTTCGTCTGAGCCTAGACGCTCACGTCCTAGCCTTTTGTAACCCAGCTGAAACAGTGGAATTTATCACTGATGGAATGTCAAGTGGTGCAGGTTTGAGGCAGTTGTTTGCAGCACTCATCCGGGAAATGCTGTGACCTTCACTTGGGTGACGTGTTTGTGTTGCAAAGCGCCAAAGTCTGGTTATTCAGAGACATGCCATTTAAATTTCCTTCCTATAATCATTCAGAGCTACGTCACTGCCTTTAGAGATAATGTGAATGCATAGGATGCCAGTCACTTGCCTTCTGTCATAGATCAGAGGATGAATTGTTAGTGAGACGGCATTGACAATGGTATGTTAATTGTATGCTGATAATGATGTGGTAGCCTTTAGGATGTCTTCTTTTACTTGTTTTTCACTTGATGTGTTATATTCTCTGCAGGTTACCCAGGATACCCCGGGTTTGGGATGCCCTCCGGCATGCCCCCTCCAGGTTGGGGTGTTCCAGGTCCTGGAATGGGTCCACCAGGGATGGCCATGGGTGCTGGAGGAGGGGCTTCTCCAGCTATTCCAGGGACGCAAGATATCAACTTGGCACACGTATGCAGTTTTTTCATGTTAATGAAATGATCTTGACACTTCTGTGTGTCATATGTGAATAGGTACCTCTGCCCTTGGATCAGGGGTTTGGTCAAGAATTTGACAGTCACAATGTTATTTATTCGGATGACTTGTAGGTGGATCCTGACCTCCATGCTCGTGCGATGGAGTGGTCCGAGCACAAGGCCCCAGATGGTCGTTCCTACTTTTACAACGCCAAGACTGGGGAGAGTGTGTGGGAGCGTCCTCAAGCCATGAAGGACATGGAGTCAGCCATGAAGGGAGGGGGAGCCAGAGCTGGAAGTGGTGCCATGTCTGGAGCTGGAACACCTGCAGGAGCAACTGCAGCAGGATCTCCTATGGGTCAACAGATGGTCATGGATGGAGTCCCAGGAGAGATGGAGGTTGGGTTAGGTGTGGGTGTGGGAGGGCAGATTCCAGGTGTAGGTGCAGATCAGCAGGTGGAGCAGCCAGCGCAGGCAGCTTCCCAGGCCCCGATGGTGCTTCACAACGGAGAGGGGATATCTGCTGCAGCTGCGGCAGGTATGCTGGGTGAGATGATGCATCTGAAGGCAGAGGAGAAGGCTGTAATCATGGAGATGGAGAAGCAGCAACTGGCTCACCATCAGCAAAGGCAGCAGGCTGACATAGAAGCTGGGCTGACTGCAGCCAAGGTGAAGGCCAAGCTGGAGGATGCTGAAAAAGCTAAGGAGGCACCAAAGATCCAGGACAGGTCCCGCCCTGTCTCAAGCACACCAGTTCCAGGAACTCCATGGTCAGTGGCTTAAGCTTCCTGTCCTTGACTCATTCAGTCAGCCCTGAATAAAATCATTTTGTTTCGTAATGTTTTTGGTTTGTCCACTGCAGCTAATGTGTTCTTGTGCCGTTACTTTCCAGGTGTGTGGTGTGGACAGGAGATGGTCGTGTGTTCTTCTACAACCCTTCATCCCGGACATCTGTGTGGGAGCGACCTGATGAGCTGCTTGGCCGGCAGGACGTGGACAAAATGGTGCAAAGCCCACCAGAGGCCGTTCAGCAGTCAGCGGAAAAGAACAAGAAGGCAGCTGCCGCTGCTGCTGCCCAGGCTGCAATTACATCATCTTCCCAGGCAGGTGAGGACGGAGCTGGTGGGGACAGCAGTGAGGAGGAGCCAGCCCCCAAAAAGGCCAAGGTGATCAAGGAGGACGGTAAGGATGGTCTAGACGGGGAGAAACTTGGAGGAGAGAAGAAGCAGATTGACATGGGAAAAGAAGCAGCCATCGAGGCCGAGGTCCGTGCAGCTAGGGAGAGAGCAATGGTCCCTCTGGATGTCCGCATAAAACAATTCAGGGAAATGCTCGCTGAGAAAGATGTGAGTGAAAAACACTGGACCAGTCTTGAATTTTTTGTACTGTATCAGCTTTCAAATCATTTATATCAGCTATTTTCAATTTTTTTCTACTGTGCCACATTGTTCATTTGAAATGCGAAGTTTTAATTATTCGCTAACAGTTGATGTACCTCTCTTTTTGTCAGGTGTCTGCATTCAGCACGTGGGAGAAGGAGCTCCACAAGATAGTATTTGATGCCCGGTACTTGCTGCTGACTTCTAAAGAACGCAAGCAAGTGTTTGAAAAATACGTGAAGGAGCGAGCGGAGGAGGAGAGAAGGGAGAAGCGGAACAAAATGAAAGAGAGGAGGGATGACTTCAGGAAGCTTCTTGAAGATGCTAACCTTGTTGGAAAGTAAGTTGAATACACGTCAGGACACTACTTGCTTCCCAATTCTTGTATACGTCGCTAAAGGAAAACTGGGATGCACGCATGTCATGAAATATGCAAGCGTAATATTTTCACAGTTAACATGATTGACTTTGTTCTGTTTCCCACAGGTCCTCTTTCAGTGATTTTGCCCAGAAGCATGGGAAGGATGAGCGCTTCAAGAACATCGAGAAGATGCGTGAGAGGGAAAGCCTCTTCAATGAGTACATTTTGGAAGTGCGCAGGAAGGAGAAGGAAGAAAAGGCCCAGAGGCGGGATCAGGTAAAGACGAAAGTGAGGCCATTTTTCACCCACTCCTCCTTATCTCTCTTAATTTTCTTGCTCGTGGCTCTGCTCAGCCGGACCACAGATACTCTTTGCCATGATTATTTCCAGACATTTAAAATTTTCGCTCTGACTGAACACAAAATGTTTTGGCCCTTTGCATTGGGGTACGTATTTCAATCATGACCAAATTTCTTTTTTTGTTTGGCTCTCAGTTGATCGTTGATGTTGATGTTGTGAGTGCATTGCAGTTGCAAAGTGTTCTGTTTTTTTCTATGTTCTTTTATTCCAGGACTACATTTTTTATTCTCTTTCAGAATGTTTTTGTGACAATGTTGTGCAATGTTGATGTCAAAATTTCTGCTTGGAATTTTACTCCAACATTACACACACAAAAATAAGTGTATTAATAACCATGTTTCTTTTTTATGGTTGTTTCTCATGCCTGTTGGTTCAGAGTATTTTGTGTGTAGTTTAAGACCATTCTGCATGCCTCTTGTAAGCTGTTGCTCTCTCAATTGACTCATATAGTTGAAGCAAAGACTCTTTATTGCCAGTTTAATATAATATTTTCACATATATACTTTAATTTTCAAGCCATATGAAAAGAGTCGCAAAAGTTGATATAAAGTGAGAGATTTCAAAGCAAAAAAAAATGCAACTGTAGTAATTACCAGTGAATCTTTTTTATTGCCCCCACACTTCCAATAATGGTAACCACAAAACAAAAAAAGATGTAGCTAAAAAAGAGCTCTGTTGTGATATACTCCCACTCGCTCCACTCGCAGCGCTCATTTTTCGAAGCAGCGTCCGCCCCAACATTTGCAGTGTTCAGACACACTGAGCCTTCCTACTACCACTACTACTTCTACTACTACATCCGGCTATGCGTCGTTGTGAAGGCCCCCGCCAGTTGAGAACCATGTTGCGTCCAAATATTCCTAGCCAAGTACATTATGGGATAAGCTCTCTCAGGGCTAAGAAGCCAGAACTATGGCCGTGTGCGGGTGAAGTTGCCTACCGGTACTGAATCCTTAATTTACCAGTTTTTGGTTTTTTACCTATTTATGCCATTATTCTTACTGTTTCTTTCATTATTATTGGGCTCTATCCAAAGGCCATTCTGTAATTAGAGAGAGAAGAAAAAGATAATAACCTCTTTTGAAGGCCCACTTGTTTGTCAATTAAGCGCTTGTGCCTTGGGCTGAGGATTTCTTACCATCATTTGTTGTTGTGATTGTTGTTCTCTCATGTGCTTTTTTTAAGCCTCTTGTAACACACAGTAAGAGAAAAAAAAAAGTGCTTGCAAAAAAAAAAAAAAAAGTGTTGATGGAGAGGCATAGTTCACCAGGAATTTGAGCATTGCTATTAATAACGGAATGGAATTTGTCAGTCAAAGTTACCAGAGCTCAGATTCCTTGTGGATTCTAATGGAGTTTTTCCTTGTTTTTTTGTTCCTGTCAGCAGAAGATGAGGAAGAAGATCAGATGTTGTTATTGTTAATCCAACACTTGTCAGATTTGAATTGCTTCCCCATTACTTGAGTTTTAAATGGAGCGTGACACTCACTTGCTCATGATTTCATATCTTCAAGAGAATAGTGAGGGCAGCAATTCATGGCTGCCAGCTTGGATGTCGATTTTGAAGTGTTAACTCTAGAAATGTTCAATAACTTGTGAAAACATTTGTTCAAGACCTTGCAATATTATTTCAAGAAATTGTTTTAAGATGAGAAACACAAGAAATGAAGTAATGTTTTGTCAGAAATCAATGCAGCTGTAGCTTCCATTTCAAAGTGCATTGAGCTGCCCGAGTCACTTTGCAGAGACAGGAAGTACTTCATTTACATGCGTATAAGACAACCTGGACTCTGAATGATTTCATAGTGCAATATTTAGTTCTCGTAACAAACCCCAGTCATAACATCTGTACCAGTACTGCAAGATCTCGCGGTTTTTTCCCTCATTTAATGAGTGAGCCATTGTCGAAGAGGAATTCAAGCCAATGTTCTGATGGTACAGTATGCTGAAACAAGGCAGTGTAGACCTGAAAAGTGACTATTACGTGGCTATCATGCGGATTCCTTGTGGGAAGATATACTGCATACAAGAAAGCAAGTAAAAATGCACTATACATGTTCTTTGCACTGAGTTGGCTTATGCGTAAGTAAATGTGGTAGTTACAATCATAACGAGTGCTTTGATGTTTCAGCCTCCAGATTGTGTATAACCCCCTTCATTTTCAGCAGCACATGTTTAACTTTCATTTTCCGCAGGGTAGGAAGTAAGAATATTAAGAACTCGCCATGTTGACGTTATGCTTGAACATTGTTTTTCTTTCTTCCCTCTTCCTAACCTGCCAACCAACCAACCAACCAACCAATCATCAACCAATCAACCCACCAACAAGGTGAAGCGAGACTTCTTCAACCTCCTCCGTGAGCACCCAGAACTTGACCGCCACACCCGGTGGGGCGATGCCAAGAAGAAGCTGGACACAGATCCCAGATACAAAGCGGTCGAGTCCAGTGCACAGAGGGAAGATTGGTTCCGAGACTACTTCAAGGCCATGAAGGAGGAGAGAAAGAGGGATAAGGAAAAGGACGGGCCGAGGGGCGGCAGCGGAGAGGGGAGAAGCAGCAGCAGAAGCAAGGACAGGGATAGGGAGGAGAGGAAGAGGGATTCGAAGGACAGCGGCAGGGAGAGGAGCAGGGACAAGGAGAAGGAGAGGGAGAGGAGAGGCAGCCGGGAAAAGGACAGGAGCAGCAGGGATGAAAGGGGAGGCGGAAGGGAAGAGAAGGAGAGAGAGAAAGAGAAGGTGGAGAAGGAAATAGAGGGAGCAAGGAAGGAAGATGAACGGGAGGAGCCTTACGGGTTAGAGGTGAGCACCCTTTTCTCCTTGTCTCTTAACGACAAATAAAAACTAAGGACGTCGTTCAGAAATATGGAAGCATTGAAAGGCTCTAACCAGTTTAGTAGTGGTGGTATGTGTATTTTTTACATGAATGGGTACTTATTCTGCAATTTATTGCCCTGCTGGCTACTCCTGTATTTTAAGGTGCTTTAGAAACAAAATTCGGAATTAGGGGTGCAATGATGAGGTAACTCACAACAGAATGACCTTGGGCTGGCAGCTGCCGACTGTCCTTAACATTAATTTCTGGATGAGCAAACCTAACGTCTCTCTTCATTAAAAGCCAATGGAAGAAACTGCAATGGAGGAAGATGAGCAGCGTGAGAAGGAGGCTCTCGAGCGAGAGCGGAAGGAGCGTGTGAAAGCCAGTTTGCGTGAGAGGGAGAAGGAAGTGCAGCGCACCCTTGCCTCCCACCTGCGTGACCGAGACAAGGAGAGGGAGCAGCACAAGCACGACGAAGCCGTGCAGCATTTTTGTGCGCTACTGGCTGATCTGGTCCGCAACTCAGAGCTTGGCTGGAGGGAGACCAAGAGGCAGCTGCGGAAAGACCACAGATGGGAGCTGGCAGACCTACTCGACCGTGAGGAGAAAGAGAAACTCTTCAACCAGCACACAGAGATGCTGGCCAAAAAGAAGAGAGAGAAATTCAGGGAACTGCTTGATGAAACTTCAGAGGTCTCCCTCACGTCAAGCTGGAAGGAGGTCAAGAAGCTTATAAAGGAGGATCCCCGTTACAGCAAGTTCTCCTCCAGTGACCGGGTGAGTTCAAACTTCCAAAAGTGTGGGCAGACGTTGAGAAGACCAGCATGTACACATTGGCCCATGTGTAACCTTGAAACCTTGAAATTACTTGACGTATGTTTCTTATGAAAGCATGTGATTGTTAGAATGTTTCATTTCTGCAGTACAAGAATTCTGTTTTGGAAAGCGGTTTAACCCTTGCGCAAACATGTTTTGTGAGTAGGAACCCAGGAGTTAGATCGCAATGTCATATAACCTTTGTATTCTTTGCAGAAGTGTGAACGAGAATTTAAGGATTACATCAAAGACAAGGTGGTAGCCACGAAGGCTGACTTTCGGGAGCTACTCAAGGTAATGAACACCTCATGTTGGACCCAATCATTTGCAGAGTCTTGCATAATTTAATATTGAGATAATTTAACCAATGAACAGGATTGCGCTATGGATGGGAAGTAACAATATTTCCTAATGTGTTAAGCAGCGAACTTGTAAATTGTTCTCAGAGACCCTTATAAGATATTAACCTGAATGCCTGCTACGGAGCTTACCTATATAAAATTTATGCGCACATCTATACGATCCGATGGATAATTTGTTGGCTTATCCCCTCTCCTCGCCAGGAAACTAAGTTAATAACTCACAAGTCTCTGAAGATGGTTCAGGAGAACGAACAGCACCTGAGGGACATTGAGGAGATCCTGAAGAAGGACAAGCGCTACCTGATTCTGGATGGGATCCCTGAGGAGCGCCAGAAGATGGTAATCACCTATCTGGAAGACCTGGAGAAAAGAGGTCCCCCACCTCCTCCCACAGCTTCTGAGCCTACCAGAAGACCCACAAACAAGTAAATGGACACTGCACAAGTAAAAGTGTACTACTACATATAATTACGCCATCCCATTTTGTTGGGAGAGAAGGGACCCCTTTAAGCTGTAGATTAGATAGTAATTATTATTTTTCTGCCTGGCAAACCATGAATGTCATTTTCCCCTTTCAAACCGTGTCTGTTTTGTGGATGTTTTTACGGCTTATAGTGAAATATGCATAGTTGTTTTTTTTTTTTCAATGTTTTTTTGTAAGTCAACAACAGGAGTTTTAGGCATAATGCTGCTCCAATGTAAGGATTAAAAATATATATAAAAATCAAACATTGCCTCAGTCACCCAACATTTTATTCCAAATTCCAGCTACAGCGTCACATACCGTCACAAGCCATGCAGTGTCAGGTGATGCTACAGCCTGGCTGCATGGAATTGTCAGAGTTATAGTAACATTTTCCACGTGGGAATATTTTCACTGACAAGTTAGACCAAAAGTAAAATTGTCACAGAAATATCATTGGGATTGTATTAAAAGTCTAGTGCATTACACTGATCCTGTTTTCAGCCGTTTCAAGACAAATTTATTAGACGTCAGTAAGGTGTGCTGTGAATTTGGACAACGATTTTTTTCCCCCTTGCTCCACTACTGTATTAATATTCAAGTGCGAAAGGGTAGTGCTTGTGGTCCTTGTAATAGTCACACCCTAGGATGCGACCGTTGAAATCAAGGTTGTCAATCTCAATTATGTCTCGAGGAGTCAACTTGAAGTCAAACACGTCGAAGTTCTCCTTGAGGCGGTGGGCCTTGGTGGACTTTGGGATGGGGAGGTCCTCACGCTGAATGTGCCAGCGGAGGGTCACCTGAGCTGGAGTCTTGTTGTACTTGGCTCCTATCTTCAGCAGGACAGGCTCCTGCAGAAGCTCGCGGCGATTGGCACGATCAAGCTGGCCTCCAATTGGGCTGTATGCCATCAGAATTATCTGGATGGGGAATATGAAATGATGCACTTTGCAGCTTCATGAATATATTGCAATTTTGAAAAGGTTTTGCCCCATAATAGTTCTAGTTTGGGGTGAACTTGTGATGCCCATTATCTAATCCAAGATGACAAGTAAATTGAGAGAAAAGTGCACTCACGTCATTCTTTTTGCAGAAAGCCAAGAGTTTTTTCTGGTTGAGGAAAGGATGACACTCAACCTCGTTAACAGTGGGCTTGACAGTGCAGGAGTCCAGGATTCGTTGCATCTGTGCATGGTTGAAATTTGAGACCCCTATCGACTTGCACAGGCCCATCGCCTTGCATCGCTCCATTTCCTTCCAGGTGTCCACGTAGTCCACATCAGAGTAGACAGAGTCAGGACCAAAGGCCTCGTTGCCAGTGCCAGGCTTGAATCCCATGGGCCAGTGGATCAGGAACATGTCCAGAGGGCCCAAGCCAAAGGTCTCCACCGCCTTCTTGCACATGGGCACCACCATATCTTTGTCGTGGTGGTAACACCACAGCTGCATTTGGTTAAGAATTTCAAGTGTCAAGCCTTACCACAAATCAATACATATTTCACTTTTGTCGTCAAACCTTGGTGGTGATGAAGACATCCTCACGCTTGATGACACCTTCATCAATCTTGGCCTGGATTCCCTGTCCAATTTCCTTCTCGCACTTGTAAAAGTAGGCGCTGTCAAAGTGGCGGTAGCCTATGTTGATGGCACTCTTTACAGCATCCACCATCTCCTTGGCATGGTCAGGGTCGAACTGCAAGGAGGAATTAGATGATCAAAATACCTTTTGTCATCCGCATGTTACTCCTCAACTCACCGAGAAGGATCCCATTCCTAAGGCAGGGATCTCATTGCCATCGTTCATCATCATCTTGTGGGCAAGGGTTGGCATTGTCGGTTGCTGTCGTGAAACTTACTCAGGAACAATTACCGGCTGCAAAAAAATTAAATTCGGGGCATTTGCATTTATCTCAGCAACCTTTTGTTTCTGATGGTAATAGAATATTGAAATCAGTAACCCCCACGCTCCTGTCATTTCATCACGATACTTAGATAACAGTGCAATTACTATGTCACACTGGTAACATTGCGGGCATGTGCACATCAGTAATAATATAAAAACGTCCGCATAAAAGTGACCTGGCCATAGAATTCTAATCTCTCAAGGCTGAACAACCAGGAACCAAGATTAGCAATAATAATTGTCTCAGTATTGTGTAGATAAAATTGCGATAAAACTTACACAACCATCACATAATCTGGTTGTTCACTAATCAGATGAAATCAAAGTTGCCGCATTATGTGACTTGACATTATGATTTCAAAATAAGTATGGAGAAAAATTATGCAGAGCATGATGCCAATATGAATATTTCCTCTTTCAATCAGAAAACAAAATATGTATGGTCGCCTTCTGGTTGGACTCCACTTTAATAGTCCCTATTTGTGACTATTTCCCTCCGAGAAGTGGAGGTTTAAAACTAATGCCTGACTAATTACTATAATAATGATGTTACCTGTGCCGCAGCACAATAAGTGTAACGTACAGTACCTGCAGGCCAGGTGGTCCAGGAACAAAAGAGCCGTCTGTGCACCTGGCAAGTGTCCCAATAGTCAATTGCAAGGTGTCATGTGACTCATATCGACAGCCTTTCATTTGCTGAAAGAAATGACCTTCATGCTGTATTTTGTTATCTTTCCCGGTTCGTGGTTTGATAGTTATTGCTTTACGTTACACACTGAGTAATTCATGGTGAACTTGGATAAAATGAGAGGTCGATATAGGCCTGTTTGTAAAGTAAAGGACAACACAGGTGTTTTTTCAATGTTTATTAAACCAAATTGATTACACATTAGCAAGGTGTACTATGAATTTTGACAGCAATAATATGCTTCACTACCATTATTAATATTCAAGAGCAAATGGGTAGTGTGGATGGTCTTTGAAATAGTCGCATCCCAGGATGCGACCGTTGAAGTCCAAGGCGTCAATCTCAGCCATGTCTTGAGCTGTCAGCTTGAAGTCAAACACATCGAAGTTCTCCTTGAGTCGGTGGGCCTTGGTGGACTTCGGGATGGGGAGGTCCTCACGCTGAATGTGCCAGCGGAGGGTCACCTGCGCTGGAGACTTCTTGTACTTGGCTCCTATCTTCTTCAGGACGGGCTCCTGCAGAAGCTCGCGGCGATTGGCACGGTCAAGCTGGCCTCCAATTGGGCTGTACGCCATCAGAATTATCTGGATGGGGAAAATTAAAATGATGTTTCTCAAACAAATAAAACCATGAAATGATGCACTTTGCAGCTTCATTAAGTGCAATGTTATGAAAAGTTTTTGCGCCGTTCGTAGCATTGTTTTGTGGCAAACTAGTGATGCCCATTAGTATGTTGTTGTCTACTAATCCAGAGAAGAGTTGGCTCACGTCATTCTTTTTGCAGAAGTCCAGGAGTTTCTTCTGGTTGAAGAAAGGATGACACTCGACCTCGTTAACAGTGGGCTTGATCTTGCAGGAGTCGAGGATTCGCTGAATCTGCGCATGGTTGAAGTTGGAGATCCCGATGGACTTGCACAGGCCCATCGCCTTGCATCGCTCCATTTCCTTCCAGGTGTCCACGTAGTCCACATCAGAGTAGACTGAGTCAGGACCAAAGGCCTCGTTGCCAGTGCCAGGCTTGAATCCCATGGGCCAGTGGATCAGGAACATGTCCAGAGGACCCAAGCCAAAGGTCTCCACCGCCTTCTTGCACATGGGCACCACCTTATCCTTGTCGTGGTGGTAACACCACAGCTGAATTTCAAGTGTCAAGACTTATCACAAATCAATTCATAAATTTCACTTTTGTCGTCAAACCTTAGTGGTGATGAAGACATCCTCACGCTTGATGACACCTTCATCAATCTTGGCCTTGATCCCCTGTCCGATTTCCTTCTCGCACTTGTAGAAGTAAGCGCTGTCAAAGTGGCGGTAGCCAATGTCGATGGCACTCTTCACAGCATCCACCATCTCTTTGGCATGCTCAGGGTCGAACTGCAAGGAGGAATGAAGTGGTCAGAACACCTTTGTCACAAACATGTTAATTACTCCTAAACTCACAGAGAAGGATCCCATTCCAACTGCAGGGATCTCATTGCCATCGTTCATCTTCATCTTGTGGGCGAGGGTTGGCATTGTTGTATGTTGTTGCGAAACTTACTTTGGAACGAGATACAACTGCAAAAAAAGAAAAGTATCTTGAATTATTACAGTACAGATTTTGTTAGCACTTTATGTTTTACAATTATTTTCAGGCCAGACATTCCCAAATGGTTTGAAAATAATGTATTATACAGTATTTATCCCACCTAATATTACCGGTAGTTAATTTATTGATGAGCAGCATGCTTAGAACAAACAAAAATTGCAATGTCCTTGATTTCTCAAATGAAACATTAGCATTCTCTTACCAGTAATCTGAGTCAGCCCAATATTTTTATCGCACAGTTGTATGTACAGTACACTGTAATCATATGTAAAGAGTGGAGACCCCATCTGTTCAATTTTTTTTTGTGCATTTGCAGCACTTCAGCCTGCTGTCAAAATGACGAAGGATGAAGGTTATGGGAAGGAAAATTATTATTTTTCCTCCTGGCATCTGCCATACCCTTACTGAATAATATTGCAAGCAACATATCGGAATTTACCATAGTTGCAGGAAGCTGCTACATTATGACACGCACTGCCGCCATAAATACTGAGGCTTAATTTCCTCAAGGTCACGTCATTTATTAGTCCTCCGGTATATTTTTTCAGCCCGTGTAAATATAGACTATCCGAGTCATTCACGCAATTACGTAATTGCTGCATTTACGCGTAGTTTACATTTTTCTCGTCAGCCCTTTCTGATGGTAATAAAATATTGTAATTCGTACTTACATAACCGTGCAACTATGTCACACTCGTAATATTGCCGGCACATACGTACGTCAGAAATAATATTAAATTGTACGCATATATAAGCGACCGGCACCGTAAAATGTAGTCGTACTCTAATTACCCAAGTCCGAACAGCGTGGAACCGAGATTATCAATAATATATTGCCTCCAGTATTGTGTAGATGATATTGCGATAAAACTTGGATTGTTCACTAATAATCAGAAAAAAATCAAAGTCGCCGCATTATGTGACTTCACATCAATTGCAAAATAACGTATGGAGAACAATTGCTTCTTGTCCATATATGGAAAATTATACAGAGCAAGGTGATGGGAATTTCAATCAGAAAATGAAATATTCTAATGTGTCGCCATTTCCCTCCAAGAAGTGTAGGTTTAAAACTAATGTGTCACTAAATTGCTATTAATGATGTCACCTGTACCGCGCAGCACTAGTTCCAACTTACCTTCACGCCAGGTGATCCCGGAACAAAAGAGCCGTCTCTTCCTCGTGCACCAGGAAATAAAAGAAGAGTCCCGAGCGGTCAATTGCAAAGTGGTCATGTGACTCACAGTGTCTATACAGCCTTTCATTTGTTGGAAGATATGACCTTCGTTCTGCAATTTTTTGTCCTGCGTAAAGTTCGCAATTTTTGTGGATTAGTTGCATTAATAATAGGCTATTGAATGACGCTGACACTGTTGTTTTATGCATTTATTTAAACCGAATTGATTACACATCACTGTGAATTTGGACGACAATTTTTTTCCCCATCACGCTCCACTACTGGATTAATATTCAAGTGTAAAAGGGTAGTGTGGATGGTCTTTGAAATAGTCGCACCCCAGGATGCGACCGTTGAAGTCCAAGGCGTCAATCTCAGCCATGTCTTGAGCTGCCAGCTTGAAGTCAAACACGTCGAAGTTCTCCTTGAGTCGGTGGGCCTTGGTGGACTTTGGGATGGGGAGGTCCTCACGCTGTATGTGCCAGCGGAGGGTCACCTGCGCTGGAGACTTCTTGTACTTGGCTCCTATCTTCTTCAGGACTGGCTCCTCCAGCAGCTCACGGCGGTTGGCACGGTCAAGCTGGCCTCCAATTGGGCTGTATGCCATCAGAATTATCTGGATGGAGAAAATGGAAATTATATGCTTCTAAAAAAAATTGCAGCTTCCTGAATTGTAACTATTATGAAAACGGTTATGCGACGATTAGTTTACACATCAATCTTATTCCAAGATGGCAAATAAATCTAGAGAAGAGTTGGCTCACGTCATTCTTTTTGCAGAAGTCCAGGAGTTTCTTCTGGTTGAGGAAAGGATGACACTCGACCTCGTTAACAGTGGGTTTGATCTTGCAGGAGTCGAGGAGTCGTTGAATCTGCGCATGGTTGAAGTTGGAGATCCCGATGGACTTGCACAGGCCCTTCTCCTTGCAATGCTCCATTTCCTTCCAGGTGTCCACGTAGTCCACATCAGAGTAGACAGAGTCAGGAGTGAAGGCCTCGTTGCCAGTGCCAGGCTTGAATGCCATGGGAAAGTGGATCAGGAACATGTCCAGAGGACCCAAGCCAAAGTTCTCCACCGCCTTCTGGCACATGGGCACCACCATGTCCTTGTCGTGGTGGTAACACCACAGCTAAAGAGGAACAAAAACGCCAAACCCTATATGTTGTACTCGTGGCAAAAATATATGATAAAACGTCACAAATTGAATCTATCAACAAACCTTGGTGGTGATGAAGACATCCTCACGCTTGATGACACCTTCATCAATCTTGGCCTTGATCCCCTGTCCGAGTTCCTTCTCGCACTTGTAGAAGTAGGCACAGTCAAAGTGGCGGTAGCCAATGTCAATGGCACTCTTCACAGCATCCACCATCGCCTTGGCATGGCCTGGGTCGAACTGCAAGAATAAGGAACAAGTTGTCTCAAAATGCTGTCCCAAGCATATGTTAATTTCTCCTATAAACTCACCGAGAAGGATCCCATTCCAAAGGCAGGGATCTCACGTCCGTCGTTCATCTTCATCTTGTGGGCAAGGGTTGGCATTGTTGTTTCCTATTGTGAACCTGCCTCCGCCGAACAAATACCAACTGCAAAAATAATTTGGTGATTGCAGATTTGCAGATGTGTTGAATTGAAGTGTACGCTTCGGTTAGCTCCAATTTTTAGACTAGACATTCCTAATTGGTTTGAACTTGCACAATCATCAGATAATCTAATTGTTCACTAATCAGATAAAATCAAAGTCCCCGCATTATGTGACCATATGATTACCGAGAACAAGAAATATGCATGGTCGGCTGATTCACTAGGTGTCACCAATAGCAGCACAAGTGTAACGTACCTGCACGACTCTATAGGGTGATCCGGGAACAAAAGAGGCGTCTATTCCTCGTGCACCCGGCAAATAAGAAAGAGTCCCAAGTCTGTTCAATTGCCAAGTGGTCATGTGACTCGTATCTGCAGCCTTTCATTTGCTGCGGAAGAGATGACCTTCGTTCTGAAATTTTTTATCGTGTGGTTTGAAGGCTATGCCGGCCGGGGAAATCCAAGGTAGACCACTCCTCTTAGTCTTCACCTGTTACGTAATTACAGGCTTGTCTCCATGTGCCCATCCGACCCAAAATGCAAAAGTTGCATGACCCATTACCGCAAGTGACGATTTCCCAAATTGGTTAAGCTTGTGGTCGATATGTCACTAATATTCAGTGCCGGATAGTGTTTACGTGATGATTGGCGGTATTGATCACGGCAACGGACAGTGTTTTCGTTTCCTAGCTCGTTCAAATTACGTTGTACTACTTGCATGAGAAAAATCGAAGAAGAAAAACACCGACAATAATGTCACGTACTTCCACCAGTGTATACAACTATAGGCTGAAAATATACATGACCTCATTGCAATTCACATAACATATTGTGCAACGTCCCTTTTTCTTTTTATTTCCGATGATACATTGCAAAGACTGCGGTACAATGCACCGTACTTTATTCTTCGTTGAAAGGATAATGAGGATGGTCGTTGAACCACTCCGCCTTGAGGATCCGAAAGTCGCAGTTGAGTCCGTCGACCTCTGCCATTTCTTGTGGGGTCAGCTCGAAGTCGAAGACATTGAAGTTCTCTTCCAGACGGTACGACCTGGTGGACTTCGGCACCGGTACCACGTGCCTCTGGATGTGCCATCGGAGGGTCACCTGCGCTGAAGTCTTGTCGTACTTGGATCCAATCTGCTTCAGGACAGGTTCCTCCAGCAGCTCTCGCCGGTTCTTCCTGTCCAGCTGACCACCGATTGGACTGTATGCCATCATCATCACCTGAAAATGACATATGGGACAGCGGTGGTGGCTTTTTAGGCATTCGGACACCAAATGTCTACCTGGTTCTCCTGGCAGAACTGGAGTAACTTCTCCTGGTTGAGAAATGGGTGGCATTCGACCTGGTTGACCACAGGCTTGACCTTGCAGCTGTCCAGCACCCTCTGGAGCTGCTGGCTGTTGAAGTTGGACACCCCGATGGACCTGGTCAGCCCTTGCCGGACACACTCCTCCATCTGCGTCCAGGTGTCCACGTAGTCCACATCAGAGTACTCAGACCCAGGTGTGAACCCCTCGTCTCCTGTCCCTTCCACGAACCCCATCGGCCAGTGGATCAGAAACAAATCCAATGGACCTAACGCGAAATTCTCCACCGCCTTTTTGCACATCTGGACAACCATGTCCGGCTTATGGTGGTAGCACCACAGCTAGAAAAATATGCCAATTCGAACACAAGCATATAGAGTGGCCATCCGCAACTGACCTTGGTGGTGATGAAGACATCCTCACGTCGGATGGCCCCTTCTTCTATCTTGTCCTGGATGGCCTTGCCAATGTCCTTCTCGCACTTGTAGAAAAACGCGCTGTCAAAGTGCCGGTAGCCTATATCAATAGCCGATTTAACAGCCTGCACCATCTGGTCCGACTGCACTGGGTCTAACTGTGCAAAAACAGTCGCGCACTTGAGAAATCAGCAATTAGTTTAGCAATTAGCTGCGTACCTGGAATGATCCCATGCCAATTGCTGGTATTTCTTTGCCGTCGTTCATCCTCAGCTTGTTGGCCAAAATTGGCATTCGGACCACCTCGTCCGAACCAACCTTCGCACAGCACATACCCATTATTTCCCTGCAAAATATTGTCAATCCAAAAAAAAAAAAATGCAAATTATCCACTCTTAGCCAACAATATATGAAGCGTGAAATGATTCGTTATGGAAGTGTCCTTGAAAATAAAGTTTATGACCACTTACGCAACAGGGTGGAGCAGAACTGACGGGAAATCCAACAAATATTTTTGGCACACTTTAGCACTGAGGCACGTTCACCTGCTTCACACGCGATCGCCGCACATGTGAAAGACCACTGCAAAATTACGATTTGGTTCCCCTCACATTATTTTCCTGTTTCCCAAACCGCAGTCTCGGTAAGTTTGGATCGAAAGACGACCAAATAAACCGCTTGTTAAACAGAAATGGTAACTCTCAGTGACTGAGTCATGTGACATCGATCGTTGGGGGGGCATATGTGGGGGTGGGACCAATGCTATCAGAAGGCTATCTTTACATTGGAGTTGAGTATGTAAGTACGTATAGTCTAATCCATCTTTGTAAGGATTTTCAGCACGAATTCCGCCTTTGCAGAAATTGCAATTGAGGCACTCACTGCCCGATGAACAGCAGGAAGCATACATTCACAAGCTGGTCATTACCACTTATTGACTGCATAACGACACAGAGAATTGGGCATTAACTGCTAACGAAATGAAAATCAAGAATATTTCCAAAGAGCCAATTTGCACGTACATTCCGAGTGGCTCACCCGCAGATAATGTGCGGTGTTTTCTCAACTTATCTCCATCTACGATATCACAATGTGAGGGTCAGACAAAGTCAAGAGGTGTAATATGATAATATTTTATTTCTGGTAACATATAAAAAGAGTACAAAGATTGCCAATTAGGAATATTGGCTTGATCACTTCTTCCTCTCCTTGACAGATCCGTCTTCAGTCCCAAAGTATGCCACTGCTGCCATACCAACAAACAGTCCAGTTTCGACAACGCCTGTAAATTGTTAAAAAATAATCAGAAAAGCTCTGTTTACTCTTCCATAACGGAAAGCAAATATTACACCACAGATACCTGGTATGCACTTAATTTCTCGGTGAACTTTGTCCCAGTCTTTCACTTCCTTGAACTTCCAGTCCAGGATGAAATTGCTGTTGTCAGTAATGACAGGTCCCTGTTGGTCAGAAAGAAAGAAAAAGATGGAAAACACCATAAACATATTGTTGTGTGCAGTACAAACTGTAAGTTCCTCATTTCCTAATTGTTGACATATGGACATTCTCTTTACACAAAACAGGAACAGGAAATGTAACGTGTGAGTCACTGTTATGATAACCCCCACTTTTGAAGGAAATACAATGAATCAGCCCACTTTTCAGTTGACTTTCGTGATGCAATAACTTCGGAAAGAAAGATTCACTCCAGAAGTGTTTGCCTTCCACACACAGTTGCCTCTCAGTATGAACACACAATATTACTCATTTTCTGGTATCAGTTTCATAATGCGGTATTGTCTTGCCTAGCTTTTAAAATATTGTTTTCCACTGAAATATGTTAGCAGACAGGCACCGTCATATACAATTTCTCAATCAATAAATCATAAAAATGAGCAGACTGGGTAATAAATTATTGACCTGTGTAATTAATATCCTTAACAGTAGCCTATTAATTCTTCAATTAGCTGCCAAAATTTGTATGTAATCTGGTATGTCCTATCCAATACTCTTAGAAAATGGGTGGATGTGATGAAATCATTTGTACTAATGCAATATACTAATGTACTAATACACATGTGTGGTTACTCCGCTGATGATTGATTGCTGCCTAATGATATGTACTTGCTATTCATTGTTAGACACAAACTTGTAATAGCAAAAATTATAAGACCTCAAGCAACAATCTTGACTAGTGAAATCAGGCCTAAATTGCATTACCCTTCCATTAGTTAAAACTGACCGCTTTCATCTTTCCCATCCTGAGCTGAGCAGTTCCCCCAAAGAGATCTTCCACCTTCTTCTTGACGGGTGCATAGGCCATTGGCAATACCTCGATGGGAACACCTCCTTTCCACTGCTGTCCCAACTCCTGAGAGTCCTTCCTGAACAGTAAACAACCAGTTAATGGCTTCCGTCTTCATTTATTAACCATGCAAGAAACATCCAACGAACCTGTAGTCTGCCACCACCACAAATTCCTTGGCATTTGCAGCCACAATCTTCTCCTGGGCAAGGCAGCCTCCACCACCCTTGATTAGAGTCAAATCTGAATCGACTTCATCTGCACCATCTATGGCACAGTCAAGCACTGGGTTGACCTCAAGGTCACTCAATTTCAGACCATTCTCCAGTATCAGCTGGCGAGCTTGGAACGAAGTCGGGATGCAAGTCACTCTCAGATTCTCCTTCCGGACACGCTCAGCTGCAATAAAAACGCACATGATAAATACAGTTCCGCATCCTCTGCCAAATGTTTCAAGTGTCTAAAGTGGATGAAATTTGATGCTAGAAACAGCAAAGTATTATGCATTTGGTCGCAAGTTCATGCATGGATTTCCTTGACTGTCAGCGTGAAATTTTACGACCATAGATTTCCGCTGAAGCTGACTTTCTTTTGTGAAGAAACACTACAACAGGTAGCTACGGCCATGAAGCCAATTTCGACAAGAATGGAGAGGGAAGGAAGTGGCCGCTATGTGAGTAGGAATGTCTTTCATGCACAAACATGAGCTGTTGTTGTCATTGTTGTGCAATACCATCCAGCATCACTGCTGAGCTTGTTAAATACCCTTTAATCCCCAGATGGGGCATTACAACATCCGGCTACATTGCCTAATACGTACCCAACCTGTGCACGGAATACGTGATGGTTGAACCGCTTCCGATGCCAACCACATGTCCATCCTGTCGTGAAGAGATAGTCGATGCCATTAACACACGACTGCAAGCATCAGCACATTGCAACAACGCCAATAAAAAATTTTAACAACCCCTTTCACACCGGTCCAGTATTAAACAAACAAACAATTTAATGAATGCAAGTCATTAAATATTTTTATACGATCTGACACGTACCGTATAAACAAACAAGATACGGTATCGTATTAGGCCGGCATTTCAAAGATACGGTACCTTGACGTGGTTGTCGACCGCCCTGTATGCAGCCAGCTTCTTCGCGTGTTCCACCGGGTCCTCCATCTTCGCAGCTGCTGTGGTCCTGATGCTGGCGGGTCTGGATGTCACAAGGAAAAGCGAGGGGCTCAGCAAGAAGTACGACGCCCGTCGCATCTCAACCTTGACATTCCATTGGCGCGTTCGGAACTTTCCATTCCATCCGGCTGGGGGTTACTAACTGCGTGACGTCACATCATCAGCAACTTTCCATGCAAGGAGCGACTGAACGAGCCCAATCCCCGCGAAAATTTGCACACAATCGAAAGGGCGTGTCTGAAATCCGAATCTGTGCGGATTTATCCCACCTTCCAACCCCTTTTTTACAACACTGGCATCCGCTTCTTTTTTTTGCAATGCGAACTTGGACACAATGGCGGTCTGTTTATCATTACGACCCTTTTTTTTCTCTCGCTATCGTTCTGCGTCAGTAGTCGAGTCCTTCAGGAATGTGTCGCAGCACTTAACATCCGGATTTGGACGCCTAATCTCACCTGCAGCCAGCTTCATGTACTCGCAGGTCTGCTGGGAAAAGGGATTTCATTTTATGCAGATGGGGGTTGCAAATATTGGCAAACACAGTTGATGAATAAATTTTTTTATTTATTTGTGTTACAATTAAGCACCGTGGACTAGTACAGTGTGGTCAATGCTGATAAAGCGAACAACAGATTAATAAATAACCTTAAACCTGTTTAAAATCCAATTAAACACACTTTATGGATAATTATTATTCGTCCTGCTAATTTGCTAATACAGTTGAAGGCAAAGGACAATATGTGCATGAACGAGCCACTGTTTGAAAGTTACTATTGTTGAAAGTTCATTACCTTTTTATTACAATTTTTTCTAATAAAACAGGTTACAATAACACACTTAAAATAGCTGAAGGCATTGTCCTACACAAGAAATTTGCCAACGCTGGCGGAATTTATTCACAGCAACATATTTCATGTACTGTACGTCGAAATGTGGGCTTATGCTACAATTTTTTTAAAGGATTGATGTCACCATTATCACTAATAAGTCACCATATCACTGACAATTCGATGGTGCACTCAAAACTTTTAACAATGTGACTACACTACAGCAGCAGATGAATAAAACCACACTATGCACTCATTTTTTTTTAAATATATATAAACAGCATAATAATTATTATGGATGGTGTTAGAGTCATAAATATTCAGAGACGGTGGTCCGGACAGTTCCTCTCTGCTGGAAGTACCGGTCTTCAAAGTGGCCGAAAGTGAAATGAGGCGGTGTCGACGATGGTACGAACGTGTCTTTTTCAGTCATGATTGGGGAGGATGAGGACGTCGACGGGGGGTCAGGATCGACGCTGCTTTCAGGCAACGAGTCGATGAGGCTGCTGGCCACCGACGCCGGCCTGGCGACGACGACGCCTACATCTTCGTCGACGCCTTCCCCTGGCACAAACACTGTCCGGACCTCCTCGATGTGGTTGGCCTCGAACTCCGACACAAGTCTGCTGACCCTCCTGTTATTGGCGATTCGGATGTCTTCGTGGTCGTCGTCGTGCATCGACGATGTCGACGACACCGACGACGCTGCCGACGATGTCCTATCAGCCCGTCGCCACCACTGGTCAACCCGGACGTTCCTCCGTGGTATTAACGCCGCAAAGTCGTTGGTCAGCCGCCGGTACCGACTCCTGAAGCTACCCGAGCTGCTGCTGGCGTCGTCGTCGTCGTTGCAGGTATGTCCGATGGTGTTGTACCGGCTGGTCACGTGCTGCTTGTGGGCACGAGGAAGCGTGGACGACGCTCGTCCTTGGAGGACCTTGGAGGAAGTGCCGTCGGCTCCGTTCATCTGAAAAGTGGTCACGCGACAATTACGCAACCGCGGTACCGGTACGCACCCCCTTTAAAACAGAAAAAAACCCAGATTTCCTTGAAAAAATAATAATTACGCACCTTCCCCCGATAAGATAATACTCAGCTGGCTCTAACGACACTATTATTGCGACTAAGTACACCTTGCGTCATGTCAAGGACAGAAATTGACACATCACATCCGCTACACAAGAACGCACAATGTGTACTTACAATAGGATGCGTGCTGCTGTGTCGGCGTCCAATGATGCTTATGTCCGATGAAGGTCCGTCGCTGCTGGGGTCCTCCATGGTGTGTTACGCCCTCCGGATGGCCCCCAAACTGGCTCTCTGCGATGCCTGCAATGTAATCCAATCTCGAAGGTTGGAGGGTGGTAGTTGCTGGGGAGGGTGGTATAGGTATAGTGGTGGACGAGAGAATGAATACCACACGTGAATATGTAGATGCAACGACGTCACTTGCTGATGGCGTCACACCAAAAAGCGCAATGGAAAAAAAAAAAATCAACGAGGAAAAAAATTACACACGCAGCAATTAAACACAACGGAAGATAGACACACGTTGATTGCACTTAATGAGGGATGCGGAGATAGCAAAATAATGAGATGTTTGCACTTTTTTTTTAAAACGTGCACTTGGTATTGAATTAATCATCGATTTATGGGGATAATCGACCCGTTCGGGGCGATCAAGAGCGTGACGGAAGTTGTGCTGCTGCATCCATTCATTCTTCTAATTGCGATTAGGTCATGCAATTCCTGTCATGGTATGTCATTTGCACTACCTAAGTAGCTGTGTGTAGGCACCCAGTTTTATTGCATGTCCATAAATAAAATGGGGGTGAAGAAAAAAAAATCATTGAAATACCGGTTTTGCAAAATATTCATTCAAAATGAGGGAGTCACTCTCTTTTTTGCAAGTACTGTCATAGGTACAACTCTTGTATCATTTTATATGCGACAGAAATTCGCGGAACAGTGGTGCAATTTCCAAATAAAATTTCCGCAATGCTGGGCTAATTTCCATTCAATCCGTGTGAAGAAATAGGTGACGACATAATAATTATAGGTTCTGATGCATTGCTTCTACCGGGTGTTGGCGTGATTGATGTATGGGATGGATTCAAGATCACTACTAGTGACGTTTGTATTGGACATGTTAGTGTGCTGCTGGCCTACAAATCAGAACTGAAACAGCCATGTAGGCTACGTATACCAAAGAAAGACGTGCGTAGTCCATACACAAAACAAAACAAAACAAAACAAAACAAAACAAAAAAATCAACCCCGATTGAACAGGGTTCAAGGACGTGGACTATTGACACATCCGGTCTTTTATTTTTTTTTGTAATAAATTTTTTAAAAAAACCTTTCAATCACGTCAATCTGCAAGACATTTCAAAGGCCCCGCTGTGCATGCCAAAAATTACCTGCAGAAGGCCTCTTATTATTTATTTTTAAAATCTAATTTTGGTCTCTCTCACTTCCATGGTGAATATTAGCAGATTTACCTGTGGTTAAATTATAGACTCGTAACGTAGAACACTACGACATAACGCGAAAATATTCGCTGAGATACAAACAATAATTATTATTGTTTGTCTATCAGCGAATATTTTGCAATTTACAGTAATTGGAATGGAAAAGTTGCATTTTATTCAGATAATTATTGTCTGAATAATTTTCATTGCAATTAAATTATTGCTCTTGCCTTTCGTTACGGTATAGTACCTAGAATTGTAGATTCTGTACATCAATATTCTAGGTACTGTAATTACGGTACGGTATTTACTCTCGTGACGTCACGTCCGGGTCCGCTTAGGCAACTATGACACTTGAATTCTAAATACATATTGCATTGCGCCGATTGGGCACACATTGTTATGTGACTAATGCAATTTTTATGTAATTGCAATTAAATTATCCCATTACAGTACGGTATCCACGCTAGTGACGTCACACGTAACCATTTCTAAACGGTCCGCTTAGGCAACTGTGATGACACTTGAATTCTAAAAATATTGCACAGAACAATTTTATTTACAAACAGTGTTGAAAAATATATACTGATATCTATCATTTACGGTTGATTCGTTTATTCCAAATTTAAATTAGCGAGCTGGCAACCTTGGTTCAATTGAAGCCGCATAGTGGACGCCATCTTCCTACTCCCGGCTATCACGTGACCCGAATCTAGCGCTGTGATTGGCCTGATCCAGCCAGGCGCTCCAAGATGGCCGCCTCCTTCCTCCCCTAGAGCGGGTAACTGCAGGGTCACCATCGTGACAGAATCCACCCACCCACCCACTCTCCCTGTCCCACTGCTTTCTATGCTCGTGGCGGGGCCCCAGCCGGTGGGGGAAGGCGGGGAGTGCCGGGGGGAGGACGCGCGGGCTTCGATGAGTCAGGCACATGCAGACGCTCGTTTTCAGCTAGGGTGCCAGAGGAGGTTGGTCGGTGTGTGTGTGTGTTTGGCCCCTCGCCCCCCAAAAACTGCAGCGGAATGCAGCGGACTTGCCCCAGCGCAACCCATCGGCCCCCGCAGCCCGGAGCAGCACGGCCCCTTGGCCGCCCCCACCAGCCCACCAGCAGCGGAGCAGCGTGGCCCCTAGGCCACCCCCAACAGCAGCCCCATAGAACTAACACACGTAAGTGTGTTCCATGTTAAATTGTTAAATTACAACCATATTCGGGGAATTAATTGGGACCTGCTCCTGGGTGCAGCATGGCCCCTTGACCTCCCCCACCAGCCCACCATCAACGGAGCAGCTTGGCCCCTTGGCAGCCCCCACCAGCCCACCAGCAGCGGATCAGCATGGCCCCTAGGCCACCCCCAACAGCCCACCATCAACGGAGCAGCTTGGCCCCTTGGCAGCCCCCACCAGCCCACCAGCAGCGGATCAGCATGGCCCCTAGGCCACCCCCAACAGCCCACCATCAACGGAGCAGCTTGGCCCCTTGGCAGCCCCCACCAGCCCACCAGCAGCGGATCAGCATGGCCCCTAGGCCACCCCCAACAGCCCACCATCAACGGAGCAGCTTGGCCCCTTGTCCACCCCGAACAGCCCACCATCAACGGAGCAGCACGGCCCCTTGGCAGCCCCCACCAGCCCACCAGCAGCGGAGCAGCATGGCCCCTAGGCCACCCCCAACAGCCCACCATCAACGGAGCAGCTTGGCCCCTTGTCCACCCCGAACAGCCCACCATCAACGGAGCAGCACGGCCCCTTGGCAGCCCCCACCAGCCCACCAGCAGCGGAGCAGCATGGCCCCTAGGCCACCCCCAACAGCCCACCATCAACGGAGCAGCTTGGCCCCTTGTCCACCCCGAACAGCCCACCATCAACGGAGCAGCACGGCCCCTTGGCAGCCCCCACCAGCCCACCAGCAGCGGAGCAGCATGGCCCCTAGGCCACCCCCAACAGCAGCCCCATAGAACTAACAAACGTAAGTGTGTTCCATGTTAAATTGTTAAATTACAACCATATTCGGGGAATTAATTGGGACCTGCTCCTGGGAACAGCGTGGCCCCTTAGCTGCCCCCAGCATGGGGAGTGGCGATGTGGCCTGGGAACATAACAGATAAATGTCATGTCAGCGTGACTGAACTTACGCTGTTCTGTGATGAGTTTGTGGCCATTTGTTTGCACTCACTGTTGTAACTGCTTTATATTCTTTCATAACCTTATTTCTGCGAGTACCTGACCAGTCTCCAGAATTTTTGTGCCCTTGGTTATGTGAGGGTAATGAGGACCACCACCTCATTATCCGCTGGCATCCCAATCGTTTGGAAAGGCTGTGATGGAAATGTATGGGTGTGTGTGTGTATGTATGTATGTATAACCTCATTGAACAAATTGTGTGTTACTTACCTCTGAATTCTTCATTATACTTTCATCCTTTAATATTATATTTTGATTATTTATTGCAGGTACACCAAAGGAGGCAAAGGTGGCAATGGAGCATGATGTGGCGATGTTGGCCAAGTCTGTGGAGGCAAGGAATAAGTAAGTTGGTGTATGCATGAATAGCATGAGCACAAAAAAATTTTACTCTGCTACTGTCACACATGAAGGCATAATAACTCAACACACTGTACAATACTCTGTGCAAAGGAATGCTCATGTGTGCCTGGATAATAATCAGATAACGCCGATAATCGGAAAATGGTCCTATGATTTTAAAATGAGCTATTCACAGGTTTTTAGCGAACTACTGTACTGTACTTGTATACTATGGTGTGTGCTGCTTTAAATCAGGTTCTATCAAAATTATAAAACTTGAAACATAATTTTAATTTTTCTGCTGAAAAAATGCGTACATTTTTGTGTCTGCAAGACATTGACATTCTTTCGGACATTTTTACTTTAGTTTTTTGGCAATGTATGGATTATCTGCACCCAGATAATCGGGAGCACAGTGTAATTACTCTTTGCCCTTACTGCTTTCCCAGTTTAACATGCCTAGGTACATAATTGCCATTTTTCTGCCATCAGGCCACTGCGGGGATGTCTAATTGGAACCAGCCTGGAGAAGTATATCCTTCCGCAGCGGCTCGTGCCCACTGGGGAGTTCTGCACGTTCAGCTTCCCAGGGGGCACCCTTGCCTCCATGGAACATCTAGTCCACCACTTGGCACATAGAGGAGGGCTGGATGTCATTGTGCTAAGTGGTGGAACAAATGATTTGGCTAACATCGCCACCAAAGCCAATCCCCTGGAGATGGCAAGAAAAAAATTGAAGGAGTTGAAGGGCTTCATCACGATACTTCAAAAGGCAATGCCCTCATGCAGGCTTGTCGTGTGTGAGGTACCGCCGAGGGTGGAGAAGGTCACACGGCAAGTCCTGCATGAGGGATTGCGGCGCTTTTGGAACCAGCGGCTGAGGAAGGTGTGCCAGGACACACGAGTGTTCCTCCTTAAGATCAGCGTGAGTTTTTTATTATAAAATTTCCATGAGGATGCAATTACATGGAATTTTAATTTTGCTCTACAGCCCATTGCGCGGAAGCGGAAGCTGAAGATGATGCTGGCATGTGATGGTGTGCACTTTTCTAAGAAGGGGAGCAAAATCTGGGCCAGCTTGCTGAGAAATGTGCTAAAAAATGTGCTGAGCCCAGATTTTGCTCTACCTAGAGTCACACAAGAAGTCCTGGGTGTCCCTGCCTACCAAGTTGACTGGTGTGACGATTGTCACACCAGGGGACATGAGATGGGAACCTGCATGACCTTTCTTGGAAACCTGGGGTATGATTATAATTTCTGCATGCTGATTTTACATTCTTGCTTGGGTTATGCCATACTCTTAAACTGATTATTTCTTCTATCAGATGTGCTTGGGGTGGAGAAAAATGTCAGATGTGCCGCAGAAAGAGGCCCCCAAACCACCATGGCAACAACAGCAGAGGGGGAGGATACAGGCGGCGTCGATGAAGGTGTGCTATTATTTCCCATAAGCCAGTTGGTCCATCCCTTTCATTGTTGGGCATAAGATCTATTTGGTTGCTCTGAACTAGTGCTGAGCAGCCCAAAGGTGAATATGTGTCTCTGATGCATGCATGCATCCCTTGGCATCTGGTATCCATCTGACATCTGAACTATATTACCCGCTTCACAAATCTAATCATTTCAATTGGCATCAAAATTGCACTAACTTGCATTTAAAAATCCAAATCAGCCTGATTCAAGAGCTCTCTTAATGTAATGATTAATAATGATGCCAATGTGTAATAAAATAAGTCATGCTAGTTGACTTCATGTAAGGTGCATAAACATATGTTAGGAAAATGCCTTTGGTGACTCTTGTGCTTAGTTCTTTTTCTTTGTTCTCTTTTCAGAAGCTCGTGCACACTTCCCACTGCTCTGCATGTGTGCTGCTTCCAGGGGTACAAGGCAGTTTTTTGTAGCACTGTACCAAAGACCAAGTGCAAGTCTGACATGTAAATGTACATTGTTTATTTAAGTTTCACCTTTCCAATAAAATAATGTTACATCCACTTTTGAGTCTTGATTTTCTTGCAGTCTTGAGTGGTTATCATGTTGATGGCCAAGAGTACAAGTACATGACTGTACTGGTAAGTCACAATTGGAAATTTGCAGGAGGCCCAGTGAAACAGACATCATTAACTTGTAATTTAGTATACCACTAATATGGCATAATTATTGACCCCAAGTTATAACTGACATATGCATTTATTTATTATAGTACAATGTGAATGAAACACTAAGTGTAAGTGCACAGTATGCATTTTAGGCTCTTTTCACAAGATCCCCCTTCACTAAGTTCAAATACAACAAATGCAATCCATAGAAATAAGGTACTTCAGAAAAAGAAAATTGGTGTTGGTGGGGAACATTTAATTTAAGGGTTAATTGAGGAGCCTGAGATCAAAACCGCCAAGTCCACTTGAAATAACTGGTTGTAAAATGAGCAAAAACTGATGATTACTTATAACTTTCAATGGAAAAATATTAGAATTTTTTTTACTTCATATGTTGATGCAGTTCAGTTACATAGCCTACATAAATGTTCAATTAATGTACCTAATGACATTAAAATACATCACTGCTGCAGGTATTTGTGTTACATCCCCCAAAAGTGGACTTGGCAATTTTTCATATCAGATCCCTAAATTTCGCAATATTCTGGGCTTTTTCCATATCAGAATAGTTCTTACTCACATATACAAAACTTCGATGAGTTCTCTCCGTGTTCACGTGGGTTTTCTCGGGGTACTAGCGTTTCCTCCCACAATCAATCAAAACCCATCACAGGACAGGCAAATGAATGAAGTTGGTGAATGAAAAGAAGATCCCCTAAAAGGCCCAAGGAGGCCTGTCACGGGGTGTCCATTATTATTATCATCATCATCATCATCATCATCATCATCATCATCATCATCATTATATGCTTCCAAAACAGTAAATTCAGACCTTGGCATCGTTGGTTGAGCATATTCAAATTAGTATTTATGAATAGCTCATAAGCTCCACCACCACGTCAAGGAGATGCCGCGGTGGAGTAGTCTTTTTCTACAGGCAAAGACCGTCAACCTCAGGCAGGTCTGATGTCGCAAAATTATGTCACAAGAAAAACTGCAGAAATGAAAAGCCTGACAAATTAATTTATCCAGTTTTTCACATTTTATAAAAATCTGAGGTTGATAAGAAGCCATATTATATGTATAAGCTGTGTAATAGAAAAGCTATTTATATCTATATAAAATATTTAGCAACATGCTTAGAATGTTATTATTACATTAGTGTTAAATGTTTTAAAATAGCAATATACACTATAAATTAATATGAAATAAGTCAATATAAACTACAAGTATATCAATATAGCAGAAATATAGTAACTCAAAAAATAAAATGTAATGCAAGTAATTAAGTAGGCCTATAATTACGTAGCGTATTAAGCTATAAATTCGACAATTAAGAAATAATACAAGTAAGCCTAAACATACTGGTATGTGATAGCATTTCAATAATTGGAAGACTACATATTATTTTTAAAACTAATATGAAATAGCAGTATACAATTATATCAACAACAAAACAGTAACAAACACACTTGGTAGCAGGTATGCTAGATCTACAATAATATTCATTACTGCAATCAATGGAAATGTACATGCAACAATAAGGAACAGCAACAATTTCTTAATAAGACCCTTGCAATACCTGCCTATGGCTCGGACAATCAGTCCGGCACTTGGTAGCAGGTATGCTAGATCTAAAATAATATTCATTACTGCAATCAGTGGAAATGTACATGCAACAATAAGGAACAGCAACAATTTCTTAATAAGACCCTTGCAATACCTGCCTATGGCTCGGACAATCAGTCCGGCACTTGGTAGCAGGTATGCTAGATCTACAATAATATTCATTACTGCAATCAGTGGAAATGTACATGCAACAATAAGGAACAGCAACAATTTCTTAATAAGACCCTTGCAATACCTGCCTATGGCTCGGACAATCAGTCCGGCACTTGGTAGCAGGTATGCTCTAGGTCTTCTATACTTGTTATATGATCAATTATTATCAGAGACAAAGTTTATAATGAGCAAGCATCCAAACACTGGTGCAATAATTGCATGCATCTAGTCCCACACACAGCACGCACCAACCATAAAGACAGCAAGCACGCAGAAACATTTCAAAACTGTACATCAACATTGAGCTGGGACTGATTGTGTTTTACAAATGGAATGGCAAAACCACTTCATGCCCCTTGCTGGTTTCCGTTTCACACCTACACAGTCCCAATGGTACCACTTGCCACATCCTTCATTATCGCAACCAATCATGTCTCGTTTTCCTGTCACTACCGCACATTTCCAACACTTCCACTGATCATACAAAACCTTCATGATATTCTCAACAGCAAGCCATGCATCTGCAGTGAAATATTCCTTAACACATGTCCAGGTCCTGTCCAACACTTCAGTGTTAATGTCATCTAGCTTAGTATATACATGCTTCTCCTCTATCTTGCAGCCAAAATTCTTAAGAGACCGAACACCTTCATCATCGCAGATCATATTCAAAGTTTTGACCTTTGCAACTGTAACAAAAGACTTCCTCTTTTGATGTTTAGGAGCAGGAATGCATGGCACTTGCTTGGTGGTATTTGCTGTTGTAGTGTCACCATCATGTGGCTCATCGAGACATGCCATCTCAACATCAGATGGATCAGAATCAATGGGTGCTGGTAATGAGTTGGAGTAATTCAGTGTGGGCAGGACTACACTCATCTCCACCAAGAGGTCATTCGCTTCTTTTAAGGTTGGCTTACTTAAACGAGCAGTGCGAATTTGTGCCCTAGGTTTCTTTGTGCTGGTAAAACAACGCACTTGCCTGTCAATTTTTTTGTTTGGTGCAGGAGCATGCTGTGCTGCATGTGGGAGAAAACCACCTACTGCCCTGGGTCCCAGCTGCGCATACTTAGACAAGGTAGTTACACGATTGATGCAATGAGCAACATCTTCCTCTGAATCCATTTGCATAACCTGCTGAATGAGACCCAAGCAAATAGCTTCAAAATGCTCCTTTTGATTTTGCAAACTAGTAGCAGGTTTTGAAATCATCTGAACGATTTCTGCTACTTCTCCAGTATTTGCATACTGGTCTGCAACAACAGAGGAAACAGTAGTTGTTGGTGGTCCCTTCATAAATCTGCAAACCAAGTGCACATGTTTGCAGATGAGACCATGAATGAGTCGATCTTTGCAGGTGCAAGTGAAGTCATGGATACAGATACAACAAGCTGAGCACCTTTCTTGGCATGCACAAATCACCCCTGTTCGCTCTACCGAATACTCTGTGCCTGACCCTGACTGTGAAGGTACAATGTATCTATCCCCATCAGTACGAATTGTGCTCATGTCCATCCCTTTGCTGTTCGTATGGCGCGACCTTATTAGTCGGATCTTATGTGTCACCTTGCCTTTGGTGAGCTTGACCAGCCGTTCCATTCCGCATGCATCCCCCATGTCCATAAGCCTGTCAATGAGCTTGTCGATTCGGCGGTTGTGAATCCCGTGCAAATAGCAATGTTTGAGGATCTTATGGAATGCCTCTATCGTCATGTTAGTGTTAGCCCCAGCTCCAAGCCTATAGCAATGCGCCCATTGTTCACTCTTGAGTGAATACTCACTTTGGAAGTACGCTCTAAACTTCCTTGTGCTATCATCCTGACTTGAGAGCCAATCCATGAACAGTTTGAGCAGCTTCTCATGAAGACCTACATATATCATTCGCTTCCAAAACTGCACGCAAAAAGGTGTAAGTTTTTTGCCTAATCTCCTTATCTCGTATCATGTGCAGTTTACCTTGCCAAGCTCTATCGACATGCCATGCGCACAGCAGCTTCTGTGGATTACCCTTGAACACATGCTTCCATGCCGTGTAATACTGATCAGCACCATCCGTCATAACACATGCAGGTTCAATATCTCCAGTCCTGGCATGCACAGCAAGAAAAAACTGAACCAACAGGGCCTGGTCTTCCCTGTTACTAAGGCACCAGGCAACTGGGATACCTTCACCAAACTCATCTCTTACGACAATAGATATCAACTGAAAATCATAGCTGTTGGTCCCATGTGTTGCGTCAAGAAATACCACCTTACTTGGTGCAAACTTTTCCATCATGTGACGTTGGAATTCAGTTTGGATGACAAGAATGAAATCGCCATCAGCTAAGTCATTGCTATTAGCACCCTGTTGTTCACCCTGAAACTTAGCAAGGAGTACTGGATTCTTATCACCCATGTCTTCCATTTCCTTCATCCACATCAAAACACTGGTGGCATCGTCATCATGGCGATTGCCATGCCCTGCAATCCCATATGACTTACCGATGTTTTTGATATCATTTTTGGTTAGTAAGTTCATTCTATGTAAGACGCCATCACCACTATTGAGTTTCTGTGCATCATGCAAGATAGTGTCCTTACTTAACTTGGCCTTCAACTGGTGCGCAATTAGTTCCCTGTCATTGCCGCTTAGTGGTAGCAAACCAAGATTCAGATCATGCCCATAATGTTCATTGCAATATGACACATGATATTCACCAGACAAGTGGTACACCTTAATTACCATGTGTGCAGTGCAATGCCTCTCAATCTTTCTGCTCTTGTGAAAGTCATTTCCTACCTTTGCCCTGCAATTTCCTGACCTGTTGCAATACATACGTTTAACCTTATAGTCAGTGTACCTAACAGTGCCAGTCATTTTCACAAAACGTGTAGTGGTCTTTTGTTCTAGGTCTGTCTTCCAAGTCTCAAAATCTGCCCCATCAGTAAAGTTTTTCTCTTGCATGCAGTAATTGTCATAGTCGTGAGAATGGCTCAAGTGGTGCACGAGGTCTTTCACAGTCACAAAAGTTCCGGTACAGTCTTTCTCTTGACATAGTATATGACGCTCATTTGCGTCAATTACCAGCATGTCCTTGTGGTCAGTCTGAATGTGCTTGTCAATGTCTAAAAACGTTCCCGTGCAATACTGGCAAACACTACCAAGAGAAACACTTTCATCTTCTCCCTCGATAGCATTCCCACATGTTGCAATACTATCGAGAGCAGTTAGTTCCTGTGGAGAAGTAGTGCCTGTGGTCGTTTCATTCCCCACTAGCTGATTCTGATCATTATGAATCTTCCGATGTCGATGGAGACCCTGCTTGTATTGAAAATCTTTGTCACAAATGTTGCATGTGTATGCGCCCTTGACCTCGTCTTTGACAGGGTGTCCATTCTTTCCCTGACTTCTGTACTTGTGCTGCCGAAGGCTGTGATATTTGTTGTAACTCTTACTACAAACCTCACATGTAAATACCTCATTACCAAGGCAAGGCAAACCAGATGCATGTTGCGCCATGATGCAAATTCATATGCAGACAAAATCCCACAAAAAATTGTTCAAAATACAAGAGTCGCTGAAAATAAGAACTACTGTATAATATTAATGCAGGTGGTGATGTATACGTCACCAAATCTAGTCTAGGCGTTCCCCTTGGCCGCGGCTGGTCCCAGAGATCCGACAGTGGTGTAGCAGAAAAACCTTCCTATGCTACCTCAACTGAAGGAATGAGGATTGAGGAAGCTAGGGTACACAAAATGATTCACAGTATTGGCGACAGTATGTCTAGACGCACCACGTGACCCACTGCAGTCTATGAAGGGGGTTTTCAGGGATTTATTTTTCTATGCCTCACTTTTGCGAATAGAGTCAATTATTGTACATTCCTGCTGGTCTTCATGAACACAACATTTTAAATGGTTTCTCTATAGGCCTATTATATAGTTAATGCGTAGTCCAAAACTTTGAAAAATCAATACTTCTTAGTTTTAACAAATATATGACTTATTTCTGAATGCCATGGAATTCTTTTCTCCCTGATCGGCAACAGGAGGGATTAAGTGAGTCATCCCTAGAGCCCCAAGGCCAAGGGTGACGGCAAGAAAGCTGTTGCTTTGACAAACAGGGTGTCTCACAAGTCTGAACACATAGGTATAATTATTGGATTGTACAGTTGGTTGCCAGTTGTGCCAACTCCAAGAACTGAACCTGTCAACATATAGTATGTCGATAAACTGCTACAGTGTAGTTGTCACAACTGAAAACCAAACCAACACTATACATTCTACAATGCTATTATCTGTGTGTCCAGCACACTGTCGGGGACTTCGGGTTACCCTGTAGGCTGACAGAGTACTCGACACGGCTCGCCAGTAAAACTGTAAAAATAGTTTTAAATTATGATACCATATAGCTGTGTGTGGGAGGATAGACAATGCCTTCTTTGAAATAGCTGATAAATATTTTGCCTTATTTATATTTTGTTATTGTTTTCCAGTTATATCGTGAACTGCCCCGTTTCTCTGAAATTAATGAAAATAACATTTTGAGTTAAATAAAAATCATATTTAACATGCTCAAAACGCTTAAATTTTAAATACCTTCCATCGTCATATATTAGCCTACTCCTCATTCCTGTCATTCGGTTTCATATACATATGCAGGTGCTAGATGAAAATACTACCCTCACCTTTATGTCAAAGATATGCACAAAACTGCCATGCCAAGCAAGAACGCAGGAACTTACATTGTTTTTCTATTTAGTTACTGCGTTCTTGCTTGGCAGGGCATAAAACTGATGTTTTGTGATAATGATATCGCATTGAAAGTTCCCATTTTTAATGACTTGGATTGGGAAAATTTTGCTTTCAATCAAAATTTAAGCTGAATAGTAGCCTATTCGAAAAACAATTCGTGCTTTTGCTATAAGATAAAATATCGCAAGACAACTAGAAAAATAACAAAAGCCAATAATGCACACATGTGCCTTATACATAGGGCGACAGTTAGTGCTTTGTTCCATTCAAACAATAATATAGTGCACAAAGGTGAACCGTGTTTAATCAATCTGGCCAGAGATTTTATTACAGCCTACAGCGAATAATATCACCGCTCCATAACTTCTGGAATTCTACGACCAAATAGAAGCGGGCTAATATTAGACGGCCGGACCAGCAAAATAGGAAGAAAAAAAAACAACACCAGCACCCTTTGTTTCTAGGAATGAGCTAATAACGGTTTTGTTTAGAACATGGCGTTGTAAATATGCACTCCTATTATGGGTAAAATCAAAGCATTTTTACCAACAAAAATCTGGAGCAGAAAAGTGAGGTAAGCAAAAATAATGACTATAAATGCAATATATGGGCGATTGCGAAAGTACATCTTTGTGAGTTTCTAGTTTCTATGCATATAATTATGGTAACCAATAATAATTAGTCTACGGTACTATTTTTTTTTCTCAATACCTCAAAAAAAAGGCGTGCGTGGTTTACCCCCAAGTTTACCCACCTCGCTCAAAAAACAAAAGAAAAGACAACAAAAAGCGAGTTCAATAATATGCCTGGAAAGTCCGGACTAGTTCCGGCATTTAAACCAATTTTTACAATTATGTGGCGCCTTCCCGATCTTGCAATAATCACAATGATTGACCTTATTTGATGAAGGAAGGAGAAAAAGTGAGACGATGCTGCATTGCATGCATAAATTGCATTCTTTGCCATTCTAGTTACCTATATGCAACACTGCAAAATTGTGAATAGCATTATAGGCTGTTACATGCAATTCAGCCAGTCCATCATTTCCACCAGATTATTTAGGATAATAAGGGCATTTATTGTGTTGTTAACCTGGTGTACACCGCCGTAATGACATGACCACGAGCTACAGCAAAAACGAATAGGCAAGTAAGGACCTATGTCACGGGTAAAGATTTATTTGGGTCAAGAAATGTCAGGAAACGGCAAGGCATGCCATATCCCAACCCGCCCGTTGCATTCCAATCTCTTTTCGTCCCCTCGACGCCTCCACGGGTTTGCATTCTCAAGCAGACACATGTGACATTCATGGTGTGTGTGTGTCACGCTGGGTGGGTGGGAAGGTGGCGGAGAGGGGTCTGGGAGGGACGGGGGAAGGAGGGGAGGCCTTCCCATCCTCCCTCTCTCCTTCTGTGGGCCCCGCACAGCGCGTCGGAAGGCATGAACCATTGAGACATGCGCCACGCACCTCTGCGCACACCCTGACGTCACAGTGTCACAATGGTGACTCTGCGAGTACCTTCTCGTTTCCTCCCCAACATCCGGCTTCAACCTTCTTTTGCCAACGGCCTTTTTCTCTTGTTGTTGTTGCCTCTGGCAACCGTTTTCGAACACTAAAGAAGAAGGGCGTGTGAACGGACTTTTGATCCGACATCTTCTATCGCTCCCCCTCGTTGGAGAAAGGATGAGCACCACGGCCTGCTGAAAAAAGGAAGGAAGATCCAATGATGGGCCGGGCGCTGAAGGAGCTCCAGCAGGTCCATCCGCACAACAATGCAACGAAGGACAACAATGCTAAGTCGGAGGCGGCCACTCCTTCCACGGCTGTACCGACTGAGGAGGAGGACTGCGCTTTGGTGGAGAAGCTGCGGTGGGCCAACTGGGACCAGTACCAGACACTGGTCCGGATGCACCTCTCATTCGCGCTGGATCTCGCAACGGATGAGTACGTACACCACCGCAATTGCAACATGCGCAGCCCACTTAACGGTTTAAACCGCAGGTGGGATTGTTCATCAAGCGGCGGGAAGAGCGAGAGTCGCCAGGCCAAACGGGTGCTGACTCCCTTCTCGTCCAAGAAAGGCAGCAACGCAGGCGGTGGAAGCGGAGGATGCGGCGGAGCAGCAGGCGGAGGACGCGGAGTCAACCTGACTCAAGAAGGAGTCTGCCAGGCATACCAGCTGATAGAGTTCCTCTCACGTGAAGACAGTACGTCATTTGCTGTGAACATGTACATTGCGATAATCGCTACCGATTGCTACTTTGCAGATCTGAAGACCGAGGGGCTTTTCCGCCGGTGTGGGAGGCTTGCCAGGCAGCAGCAGCTGAAGACGCTGCTTAACAGCGGATCCACTTTGAATCTGGATGCGCTGGAGTTTACGGTTCACGAGGTGGCCTGCGTACTGAAGGGATTTCTGGCAGAGCTGCCAGAACCGTTGCTTACCGAGGCTCATTACTCGGTTCACTGCCAGATAGCAGGTGCATGTTATAGCAAGTGTAGTGCGAGCCTCGGTGCTCAATGATCACATTGTTTTTCAGAACTAGGCACCTCGTCGGATGCTTCCGCACACTCTCCGCCGAGGGAAGATTCGACTCACCGCCGGCAAGTGCGCTCGCTCCAGCTGCTCTTTCTGCTTCTCCCGCCATCCAATCTGCAGCTCCTGCGTGACCTACTGTCCCTGTTGCATCGTGTTGCCTCCTTCTCGCACACCAACCGCATGTCTGCACTGAATCTGGCGACGATGTTTGCGCCGCATCTTCTCCATCCGAGGCGGCTTCCCATCGAGACTGTCCAACAGAAGGCGTCCCTGCTGACTCGTGCAGTTTGCTTTATGGTAGAGAATGCCACCAGCCTTTTTGGCATACCGTTGGAGCTGGCATTGGACGTCCGAGCCTACTGGGCAGGCCAGCAGCAGAAGGAGGGCAACAATGGGGAGGCCAGCACTGTGTTCAGCTTTGTTGATCGTGCCAAGACGGCGGAGGTGAGCGCTGGGAGCAGCACGGAAGTGGCTCTGGCGGAGCTGTACGCCTACGTGCAGGCACTGCCGGAGTCTGGTCGCAAGAGGCGTTTGGTCCGGCAGTTCAACAAGGAGAATGGGGTTGGAACGCCTGCGCTGTTGCATCGAGGGGTCGGGGAGACGACCAGCAGCAGCACTGCGGAGGACGCGCAGGGTGGGTCCGGCATAGAGGCCAGGAGGAGAGTGCGCAGCAGGAGCTTCGGAGAGTCCATCAAGGTGAGGGACTGGAAGTCAGTTAATTCTCCAGCCAAAATGTTCAAATGCATGGTTTTCAGCTGAAGAAATCAAACTCCTGTAGTTCTCTGGAAGATGTTTGTTGTAAGAAGAATCTTCGCGATCGCTTTCTGAGTTGCTATCAAGTTGGAAAGGCTTGTACTGCTGCACTGGATGAGTGGGGAAGAAAATTAACATTCGTGTGCCTACTTTCTTTTTCAGAGGCATTTGTTCAGCCGTCACAAGCACAAGACCGGGTCAGGGACTTCTTCCTCGGCACACTACACCTTACATCGTGCCGCTAGTGATGATAACATACTGGTAAGTTACTGCCAAGCCGTTAGTGGTTGTCAGGACTGATCACGTTCTTATCTGCGCAGACTCCAACTGAGCCGTGCTCGCCTCCGCCAGCGAAGTTGAAGCTCTTCCAAAAGAGCGCCGAGAGCCTCGACTGCGACCCGGACCCTCCCCGCTACTCAGCTTCGGCCGCTTTGGTGGACGATCCACCCGTGGCAATCAAGGGTCCCAGGTGCCTGTCTGACTCGGCTCTTTGCTGCCACGATGACGATTACGCTCCTTCTCCCACCTCCTCCACCTCGTCGGAACCAGCCTCCTCTTCGTCTGGGAACTCGGCCCCCTACCAGTGCAACTGCGGGCGCACCCGCATGCTCGGTATGCTCAGCTGCATCCTCCCCCGGTGCAGGCAGCTTGGTAACCACAGTCACCCTGTAGCCAGCAGTGCAGTGGTGGCCAAAAGTAACCTCCATGCCGCTGAGCGCTGCTTGACTCCGCCCACTGAAACCGCTACTAACAGCCAGGTAGTGCTAACCCCTGCCGCCACCGCCGCCACTCCTGAGACCGCCAGCAATGCTAACACTAGCTTGGTTTTGTCGCCACTCACGCGCTCTGCTCAGAGAATGCCGCGCATGCTGCAGGTGAGGCTTCAAAGGGCTAAAAATACTAACCACGCTTGTGCTTTTCGGCTTGTTCGCATGCTTTTTCAATTCCCCAACCTTCACATTCCTCGTCTGCTTGAATTTTTATCCAGAACGTGCAAGGATTTGTTCATCGTTATACATGTGTCGTTATTCCAGGAGAGTATTCTAACTCCGAGAAACCGCCGGCCGCTGGTGCTGATGTCAAGCTCGGACCTTCCGACTCCGCCGACTCCAACAAGCATACTCGGGGGTGTGGGCGGAGGGGTAGGGATGTGCCAGACTCCCCTGGGCAGCCGCTTGCACCCAGGCGCTGGAGATACCAAAGCCTGCGGGGATGGAGCGGAAGAACCCTTCAGCGACAAATTCCGGAGGTATCTCCTGGCTCGGCACATGAGTCCCCTGATCCCGGCAACAACTGGTGCCAGCCCCTCCTCCCCAATGTCAAGCGGAATTGACGAGGACGACAGCGGGGTCGGGGCGGAAGGGATGAGCGACTCCATGCTGTACTTCTTGGACGGGAACCTCGACCAGGGGGAAGGCGGCGGGGAGGGAGCAGAAGGGTGACTCTCCATCTCGAGGAGGAGTTGAATCTCTCATGCTTTTTTAAAAATATACTTCTGTTCGCTTTGATCATTCGAGACTGCCATTTGTGCTCATCAATTATTAACAATCAACAATGTGTAAAACTGACAACTTCCAAGACTGATTTCAGCAGCATTATTAGCGACAATAGGCGGCAGATAATCTACAGCATGTTGAAAGGGTCGACAGAATGCCTGTCGCATTAGTATTACGTCAACGAAGTCTTTTAAAGGCAGGCGTTTCTTCCATGCAAATATGTGTTTATCATGCGAACCCGACACTTAAATTGTTTGACGAGCATAAAAAATTGCACCGGTTAATTATTTTGAAGACAAAAATGTGATCTTTATACCAGTTATCTTGACAAGCTGTCTTTTTTTTTATTGTAAGTGTTTCTCTATTTTTTACAATGTATATGTTTTTTTTCTTGATCTTTAAATACATGAAAAAAGCATTTGTGCATATGCTATGTTTTATTGAGTATTCAGTACATGTCGTCTGGACCGAGATCCACTGTGTATTGGAGGCCACGTTCCCTGAGAGCCCTTGCCCTCAGCTTCTCCTTCTCCTGCTTGGCCTCCTGTTCCATCCTCTGGGCGTCCAATATCGCATCGACAGTCACCTCAGTCAGCGGAAGCCGATGCTCCTCCATGGGATCCTGCAATAAAACCTGGGCGTATAAACCGCTCGCTTTCATTGCCCCGTCTCGGCGCTCACTATTTCGCCAAGAAGCACGACATTTTCCCCTCGGACAATGAACACTCCTCGCTCTATGTCGCCGTACTCCTTCCCGACATGGATACGCTCAATGGTCCGATGCAGCACCAGGTTAGCAAACTGGTCCACGCTTCGGAGGTACCCAATCAGTGTGCGTCCATCCCGCAGAAGAACCATCAACTTCTCTGGAAACGAAACACAAAATGTAAGAAAAAACCCTCGGTTTCCAAGTAGGAAACACTCGCTTCCCTCTAATTTTTCTCGGCCTGCGGTTCGAGACGCACTCGCTTCCCTCTAATTTTTCTGGGCCTGCGGTTCGAGACGCACTCGCTTCCCTCTAATATTTCTAGGCCTGCGGTTCGAGACGCACTCGCTTCGCTCTAATTTTTCTAGGCCTGCGGTTCGAGAAGGGCTCGTTTCGCTCTAATTTTTCCAGGCCTGCGGCTTTGAATCGCCCCCCGTGCTTACTGTCAAGTTCCTCCATGAGACTGGCTGTTCCAGGCAAGCTGTTTTTGGGGTACTGAGGGTAACCCATGAACGACATGGCTGGATTCTGTGCAGCTGTACCAACTGGAAGGAACGTCAGCTGAGTGCCGCCATTAGCCGACTGCGGGTTCGAATGTGTCCACCAGATGGCGCTGCTGGCTCCAGATGGCGCTGCTGCAGTCGCCGATCCTTCTTCTTTCTTCGTTCCATCGCCGGTATTACAGCAGGAAGAAGAAGAAGGTCTTGTCTGTTCTCCGTTGTCGAAAGGAATCTGTCGTGTCCAGCCATGGCTGTCCCTCCAGTGGTCCTCAGCAATGGAGCCAAGATGCCCATACTTGGACTTGGAACATGGAGGGTTCGAAGAATATTTAATCGCACACATTCCATTTCAGACCATTTTGCTTCGAGCAATGCCAACAAAGTAGCTCTAGATTATAGAATCAATCCCCCCAGCCGCTAAGCCAGATGTGGCCGGCACGTATCAGTCGTAAGGTCATCTGAAGGATGTTCATATCCTGTTGGGGAATCCGATTACATTTCATCTGACTGGGGATTGGCATCGCCATTACAATTATTATATTATGAAAGAAAAACAAACTAAGGGGTAAATCACTCTGGATGTCCGTTGTACGGTATATGGCACCAAGTCCGACAAGTCCAGACCCAAGTCCAACAAGTCCAAGTCCCAACAAATCTGAGCCCAAGTCCTGACAAGTCCAACCCCAAGTCCTGACAAGTCCAACCCCAAGTCCCGACAAGTCCAGACCCAGGTCTCGACAAGTCCAAGCCCAGGTCCCGACAAGTCCCGACCCAAGTCCAACAAGTCCCAAGTCCAAGTCCCGACAAGTCCAACCCCAAGTCCCGACAAGTCCAGACCCAAGNTCCAAGCCCAAGTCCCGACAAGTCCCGACCCAAGTCCAACAAGTCCAAGTCCCGACAAGTCCAAGCCCAGGTCCCGACAAGTCCAGACCCAAGTCCAACAAGTCCAAGCCCAAGTCCCGACAAGTCCCGACCCAAGTCCAACAAGTCCAAGCCCAAGTCCCGACAAGTCCCGACCCAAGTCCCAACAAATCTGAGCCCAAGTCCCGACAAGTCCTGACCCAAGTCCCAACAAATCTGAGCCCAAGTCCCGACAAGTCCCGACAAATCCGAGCCCAAGTCCGACAAGTCCGTTGTATGCTCAATAGCCGAGTGATTTACCTTCTTGACAAAATCAGTGCTGATTCGTTTACTCATATAAGTTTTTAATGTTTCAGTCCAATCCTGGCGAGGTGACTCAGGCCGTGAAGGATGCGATTGATGCCGGTTACAGGCATTTCGATTGCGCCTTTGTGTATGGGAATGAGGTGGAGGTGGGAGCCGGAATCAAGGCCAAAATGGATGAAGGGATCATCAAGCGGGAGGATATTTTCGTTACCAGCAAGGTACGTGCTGCTTCAAACACTGACTTGAAAAAATTACATTGGGATTTCGCCTACACTGCGGAAAACTAAACGGCCATCTGACGTCATCAATGTTTCCACGGAAATGCCGTCAAGAAGCAACAATGTAAGAAACGAAGACGTCAGATCCGTCGTTTGGTTTTCCGCACTTTAGAATGTGTATAAGTTAAATCAGAAATAAATGTTATCAGCATGTGACTAGGGCAAGAGTCAACTTGGGTTTATCTGGAAGGGAATAACATTTTTGTCCTGATACGTTTATAATATTATCCGAAGGGTCAAGGTCCAACACATACCATAATTATTCTTTGAAATTATCGGAAAAATATACTAATCGTATTATGTATACTTTCCCTGGAAGCTGTGGAACACGTTCCATCGTCCAGATCTGGTGGTTACGTCATGCAAGAAGTCTCTGGAGAACCTGGGTCTGACCTACCTGGATCTGTACCTGATTCACTGGCCGATGGGATACAAGGTGACGTGAGTCGTTTCTTTCTAAAAAATATTTGATGGCATTTTATGACCTGGGGAAGGGCGCATTGTAGGAGGGGGAGGAACTGTTTCCGAAAGATGCGGACGATAAGTGGCTATTCAGTGATTGCGATTACGTGGACACCTGGAAGGGGATGGAGAAGTGCGTGAGTCAGGGGCTGGTCAAAGCAATCGGACTGTCCAACTTCAATGTGAAGCAGGTGGAAAGGGTGTGTGACAGTGCCGAGGTCAAACCAGCCATGGTTCAGGTTAGATCAGGAGGATTTACTCTGGGGCCGCTTGATTCACTCGGGATTATGGAGTTTGTGTAACTGCATGTGAATTGGTGGCGTCTTGCAATGGCTTGTTGTTCTGCTTGGGTAGGAAGGTGATGAGCTGTTCCCTATGGTGGATGAAAAGACTCAGTACAGCGATGCGGACTATGTGGACACCTGGAAGGCCATGGAGGAGGTGGTGGCTTTGGGACTTAGCAAATCGCTTGGACTGTCCAACTTCAGTAGCAAGCAGGTTGAGCGGGTGCTTGCGGTAGCTAAGGTCAAGCCTGTTAATAATCAGGTACGGAGCGGAAAGAAGATGCATGCTACAACTAACATGCATGTGCGCTGTGTTGAATGTGTCGTATGTGTAACATCTAACAACATGTTAATCACCATCAGTAGTGCAATTAACTAGAGACTTGCTTGCTTCATCGTCAATAACTGCAACCAGCTCAGTTGCGTTCACATGTTTCAGGTTGAGTGCCACCCGTACTTGAACCAGCAGAAGCTGATTGACTTATGCAAATCCCGAGGCATCCATCTGACTGCGTATGCGCCTCTGGGATCTCCAGACCGACCCTGGGCCAAGCCAGGTGATCCCCAACTCATGGAGGATCCAAAGATTAAGAAGATTGCCGACAAGTACAAGAAGACACCAGCGCAGATTTTGCTACGCTGGCAGGTACACTCTTGCAGTGTTTAATGTGTGTGCCTCAGGTTAATTGGCAGTTTTTGTCTGGCTGCAGATCCAAAGGAACGTCATTGTGATTCCCAAGTCCGTAACCAAGTCCAGAATCCAGGCCAACATCCAGTGCTTTGACTTTGAGCTGGACAAGGATGACATGAGCCTGATTGACAGCTTCGATTGCGGAGGACGCACTTTCTGTCTGGAATGGTGAGTTTATCACGAATTTTACAATTAGCCTTCCTCATTACGACAGGCACAGCTTTAAGATATGTTGTTACAAGTGTAATGAACCAACGCATACTGAATTTTAAAAACGTTTCAGGGTGAAGGACCATCCTCACTATCCGTTCAACATTGAGTACTAAAATGTTGGAAAGCCAGTCTCTCGTAACATTTCTTCAAGATGCTTGGAGTAACTTTTATACTTTTGAGAAGACAAACTGGACAGGTGCAAAGTGAGCGTTTGTTTTAAAACCCAAGAATTGCAACACTACTGTGTAGAAGATAATGTACATCATTTTTTGGGGAGAAATACATATTGGTACATGGGAGTCGAGTTTATTTTTCTTCACCCCAGTTGATTTAACCTTGACTCCAATGTAAATAATTTGTTCTGCTCCACATGAGTGCATGTGATGCCATATCCACTGGGTACACTTAGGACCATGTAAGCTGTACCAAAACATTACCAGTGTTGCATTGTTGGCAAAATTAACATTTTTTGTTTTGTTTCCACGTGTAATAAAACATCTCCTGTACAAGAAATGGAACATGGAAATGGTTGAAAACAACAGGCATAGAACGAATCGAGAACAAATGGCAAGACGCCAAACATATGAACAAAGAACGAAAACTAAACTTCGAAAATAACAAAAATGAACAGACTTGAATGAGGCTCACATAACAAAGCTACAGTGAGCTATCACGACTTCCACTCGTTCATCTTTCTCTGACGTCCAAGCAATCGGCCTACTTATTTTCCTTATCTTCCTTGTCATCCAGCTCAATGTATGGCCCCAGCTTCTTCTTCAACTGCTCATATGTAGTCAGAGCCATTTTAAGTTTTGAACTGACTGCATCAAACTTTTGTAGTCTTGAGGAATCCACGTTCAGCTTAATGGCGTCCAACTTGACTGAAATGAATTAATTTGAAGATCAGAATAGAGTGAAGCGTTTTGTGCCATGTTACTTACTATCCAGCTCTCCTAGTACTTCCACGGTCTTCTTTCCCTTCATGAGCAGAACTGTTTGTTGATTGGCTTCCTGTGTGTGTCCCCTTGCCTGCTGTTTTAGTGCCTCCCCGGTGAGGAAGTCCTTCTCACGTGGACTGCCTCTATTAGGCAATGTTTGCTGCCCATTCGCATTGCTCCCAGTGCGCGCCGCCTCATTCCCTGATGGACCGGCCCTGTTTGGTATCATCTGCTGTTGCACGTTGGCCGCATTGGTCTTGGACTTGTGTCGCTCACCACTCCCATGGACCTTGGACTGCTGTTGTCCACCAGTCCCGCTGGGCATGGACTTACGTCGCATGCCATTTCCGCTGGGCATAGACTGTTGTTGCAAGCCACTTCCGCTGGGCATGGACTGATGATGCATGCCACTTCCACATGGCATGGACGTAGGTTGCACGTTGGTCCCAGCCGTCATCATGGCCCATCGCCGCATGTCCCTTGTGTCCCTCGTGAATGAGGACTGATGCCTTCTGTTCTCTCCCATCATGGCCTGCCACTCTGAACCAGTGTTCCTGGTTTGAAGCCGAGGAGTGCGTGAAGTGGAAGCACCCATACTGCTCTGATTTCTTCCATTGGCATTGAGAGAAAAATAGCTGCTGGGCTTCTTGCCTGGGAATGCCATTGGGAATTTGACGCCCTGTTCATCAGATCGGTAGTAATGTTTGTGGGACTGGTTGGGGGTTTTCAAGAGCTCTCGGGAAGGTTTGAAAGGCTGCTTCACAAGAGACCAGTCATCCCTGTTGTTATCCTTTCTAGCTTCACGCATGTTGCCTTGGAGGCTGGGAACCGCATAAGTGCTGCTGGCTTGGCGTCGGCTGCCCTCAAAACCTTGGAGCTCGCTTGAAATGTTTTCTTCGGACTGGCTGATCTCATCGTCTTGGCACTGGCTAAACATTTTTGCTTGGGACTGGCTGCTCTCATCATCGGCCTGGCTAGCTTCATCTCCCCGCAGCTCTCTGGCTCCTTTGTCGTCAAGCTGACTGGGATCTTCACCCTCAGACTGGCTGATCTCCTCATCTTGTGGCTCACTAATCTCTTCTGATTGGGGTTGAATAATCTGGTCATCTTGAGGATCATTGGGCTTGTCATCTTGGGGCTTGTTGGTATCATCAGCTTGCTCCTGGCTGACCTTTCGAAAGAACTGGCTCAAACTGCCATCTTGGATTGGGCTGCAGCTGCTCTTGGGAAAGAGCTGGTTGAAACTGCTTTCAGCGAAGCTGCAGCCACCACTAGGAAAGACTGGATTGAACTTGTCGTCTTCTTTAGCTGAGCCACTGCTTGCATCGGAAAATAGAAAGTTGAACTTATCCATTTGGACCGCAGTGCCCTCGCTGCTGCTGCCGGAAAACATCTGGTTGAACCCCTCCTCCTGCTGGCTGGCGGAGTTGTCTTGAAAAAACATATCTGCCGCCTCGTCTTCTTCAGGCTTGTTGGAGTGCGGCTCAGCCATAGCCCTACAGTTGAAATAGGAATTAATTTTGTTTGTCCAGATGATCAACAATTTCATCTGCGTTTACCACCAATTACGCACCACAGTTCAATGACCTCTGGTACATGTAATGGAATTTCATACAACCCGTTCCATTTTGTGTCTAGTTTGTTCCTATTGATATTCTCAATGTTTTACATTATTACTGCCATTATTCAGGCCGCTTGTTCACCTCTGGAATATTCTAAAAGATGGGGAGACAGGTGCAGGTTGTACCTGTGGTTCCCTTCCTACCTGCAGGGACCAGTCTGCTCCGGCAATGCCACTGCCGATGCCTTGGGACCAACAAGTCCTTTCGAGGCCGCCTCTCTCCTAATTCTGCGAAGAACCGGCCTGATGTGCGACTACCCTTTGGAATGGAACACTGCGAATGGAACGCGGGGGAAAAATATTTTCCAGGGCGGCAGTGTTGACAGGCCTAATGTGCAACTAGCATCGGGAAGATTTAAATTAAAATATATTTAGCTACTATCTAACAGTAAATATTATTAATGGTGAAGTTTTAATAATATATTATTTAAAATGTGCTGAATAAGACACAAGTGGGGGTGACACAAGGTAGCCAGATGCAATAGGCAATATGGCGGATGAGCGCGGGATTTTGAACTGCTACCAGAATTAATGACCTTTTATTGCCCGAAATGACAAAGAGGATATACTTGTGTGAGCTTTATTTTCATATTATTTAACATGAGAATTATTGGAAGCGGTCAGGCTGTAAAAAAAAAGAAAGAAAATCCGCAAATTCCCAAGTTATATTGTGTTCACGCACTAATTCTGACCATCCTTGTCATCTGATAGTTTCTTGTCCCTCTTGTACACACAGACGACTTCTTTTTCTGCAGTAGTGTCTTCTATCTCCTGGCAGTCTTCTTCTTCTTTTGATGCCTGATCGCCACCACCTTCCTCGTCTGCAGCTGACGTGTCTTCCTTCCCGCTGTACTTTTCGTCTTCCTCGTCCTCAACATCTTCGTCGACTTCTTCGTCCTCGTCCGCCTCATCCTCGATTCCTTTATTCCGACCTGCCTTAGTCATCTTCCTGGCTTTAAGCAGTATGGTCCTCAAGGTGTTCAATCTTTTAGCCTCCATCTCTATCTGGATTTTTCCAGCTTCACTCGAAGGGTCGTGAAGGGAGCTCACCTGTTTCTTCAGCTCATTGCACTTTTCTAATAAGGAATGTAACATATTAAATGCGACTTGCTCAATACATATCTGCAATAGGAGAGGTAATAAGTGGCTCACTCCTTATGTCCTGCACGCCCCTTCTGAATCGCTTGAGTTTCAGGCTGGTCTTGAACAACGCCTCTAAGCTCTCCTGGCTGCTGCTGACGCTGCTGAGGCCATCTTGAGACATTGACGTATTACTTGTTGTTGTAGTGCAGCGGCTAGTGGCTGCTGAAGAGGTCCTACTAATATTTTGACTTTCATCCGCCATCTTAACCTATTCCGTATAATAAATGCAAGTATTGCATGTCATTATTATTTGATTGCATTTATTATTTCTTTGCATTGCCTTTGCAATAATCAAAGCCTGCGATGTACAACTCTTCCTTTCATATGACAACTAGTGTTTGTTCATTTCTCAAAGAATCGCTTGTTCATAATTAGCTTAATTACTAGTGATTTTTAAAAAATGTAGATGGTTTATTTTAAAAGGACTTATTGGATGGTTCTTACTTTAGCTGCAATGAGCAAAGACTACGAGAGGCACAGAAACTCCTGACGACTTACTTGTTCTACGTTTCCATGGCTGCTGATTGTAAATGTGCAAAAAATTAATTGCAAATGTGATGATACAGTACTGTAACCTGTATGCAACGATCATCTATAATACTAGGCTCTCTTCGTTTGTTCAACAGCCATGCTTGTACAGTCAACGGCACTGACTTGATCAAAGATGGCGACACCTGACATTCTGAGTTCATCTGACAAATGACAATCGGCGAGCGTGGCGTGAACGCAGCACGCTGTTTTTATCAATCGGAAATTTTCATATTTTGATTTGATTAATTGATTCGATAAAATATTGTTGTCTGAGAGACACTGGAAGTAGCGCAATGGCGGTAAGTAACGACGTACCAAATTTCACCCATCAATTCAATGCACATATTCGCATGTACTGTGCGTACCATGTGTGCTGGTCACACGTGCCAAGTAATGAGCAAATACCTTAATATTTTTTTGCAGAAGCAGCGCAAGAAGGCCTCAAAGAGCCCTGGACGCAAGACCAGGGTGAAGGTGGCCAACAAGACCAGGTTCAAGAAGGGGAAAGGAATCACTGCTTCGGGTGGGACCAATAGTAAGGCAGCCGGGAAGGGACATGCCGCCAAGAAGCTCTGGGGGAGCAGCAGCGGAGGAGGAGGAGACGCAGCCAAACGCAAGGGAAATGAGAAGAAGAAGAAGGAGAAACGGGCGGAGAAGCACGATGAGGTTGGGTCGGAGAGCGACGAGGAGCTTGGAGAGCAGATGCTGGAGATGATGGAACAGGAGGACGTGGAGTACCTTACGAGGCAGCGGGACGCACGCCAGCAAAATGGGTAAACTTATCTCACTTGATACCGGTTGGAGCAAAAGCGCATCGGTTACTGAATCCTCTGGCGTTATATAACACTCATGGAGTTATAAATGGCAGCGAAATTTTTGATTGTTACAGCAAGGTGGTTCCGAAGCGCAAATTTGATGACGTGGATGATGACGCCATGGAGCAGAAATATGAGAAACAGTTTTGCATGGAATCTCAGGACACTAAGAAGATGATGCTGCCGATTAAGACTCGGCAGGGATTGGAAATCGTGGAGGAGGAGCAGGACGAAGAAGGTTTGATGTCTTCTTGCGTTTTTAAAGTTGCAGGTTGATGGGGGAAGAGTTTTTATTGTAATTGCATTTGGCATGTGAGATACATTTGCGCAACAATGAGATGTCTCGGTGAATATTACCAAAGCTTAGCTCGTTGCGACTGCTCTTCTAAATTAGTACAAAACATGCAGTACTAATAATATGCCCCTTCCTGATTTATGGAGATTGAATGATGATGATTTTGACAGGGCATGAGCGTGACGGTGAAGATGGTGACGAAGAGGAAGCGGAGGATGAAGAAGTTGAAGAAGAAGAAGAAGAGAAGGAAGAAGCAGCTGCAGACCCAGTGAGCACAGCTGCACTGTTTCTGATTCGCAGGCAAAAACTACAGGAAAAGAGACTGCACATCGGCAAACTTGCTAGTGGATTTCTAGAGGAACCAGAACATCGGGTGAGTACCACTGTGCTGTAAAAAAAAAGTAAGCGTTGGCCTGATGAATTAATCCCATTTGTTCGCACTAGGTGAAGCGTTTGGAGGTGCTTTTAGAGTATATGGAAGAGCCTGATCTGGAGGTTTGCCTGACGGTGAAGAAGCTAGCGATGGCTGCGTTGCTCGAGGTTTTTAAGGACGTCCTGCCCACCTACAGGATCCATCACCACCAGTCCACCAACAAGTGTAAGTCCTTAGCAGTAACTGAAGTCATTTTATTTACTCATCGTGTCAATCTCCAGTGAAGAAGGAGACGGCTGTGCTTTGGGAGTATGAACGTGGTCTCCTCAAGAACTACAAGCTGTATCTTCAAGCCCTGGAGAAGGTGGTCATGTCCAACCTAAAGCCCAAGAGGAGTGAAATGCAGAAGAGAAACGAGGCCGAGAAGGGCCTAGGAGAGTTTGGTGTCCGTTGCCTGGGACAACTCCTGGTGTCCAAGCCGGAATCCAACTTTTCCACCAACATTGCGCACATGTTGGTCCCGTTCTTGGACCACCCTTCCCAGTCTGTGAGGGACTGTTGCAAGCAGACCCTTCGCACCGTGTTTAAGGAGGACAAAAGAGGGCAGGTCACCCTGCAGGTTGTCCGTCGCATTAGCTACCTGGTCAAGGCCAAGAAGCATCAGTTGAGGAGAGACGTACTTGATGTTTTGCTGGTGAGTTGCTGAAAATTTATTGGGTTGAAATTATTACTGATCTTATTGTGTAGTCCCTGGGCATCAGGGGCGTGGACCTGGAGAAGGAAGAGCGTGACAAGGAAGGCGAGAAGAAGCGGTTGACGTACAAGGAGCGAATGATACGACTCTCCCGGCGTGAGAGGCGACGCGAGAAGCACCGCTCGGAACTAGAGCGCCAGCTTTTGGAGGCCCAGGCGCAAGAGAACGTGCAGACGAAGCACAAGCTACTCACGGAAGTCACCAAGCTGGTGTTTGCCATGTACTTCCGAGTCCTCAAGTCCCACCCGACCTCCCAACTGATCAGTGCCGTCCTAGAAGGACTTGCCAAATTCGCACACTGCATCAACCTGGACTTTTTCCAGGACTTGATCGGAGTCCTGCATTCGCTGTTAGACACACACAAGCTGGGCCTCAGGGACTCCTTGTTGTGCATCCAGACCGTTTTTCAGATCCTGTCCGGACCAGGCGAGGCCCTAACAATGGATCCCCAGAGATTTTATAGCGTTCTGTACCGATGCTTGTTGGAACTAGACGTTGGCAATAACGACGAGATTCCCTTGGCGATTCAGTGTCTGCATGGGGCACTTGTTGTGCGAAAGAAGCGCGTGTCGCACCAGCGGGCATTGGCATTCGCCAAGAGGATATCCACCGCGGCTCTTCAGACGGCGCATGATGGGTCGGTGGCATGTCTACATGTTGTGAAAGATGTCATGCAGGTATGTTGCGTAATTATGTGCTGCGTTAGGTTTGGCTTAATGTCCGTTTTGCAGGCCCATCCCCAAGTTGACGTCCTGCTGGATTCGGATGCAACGAGCGGATCCGGAGTGTTCTTGCCAGAATTGGAAGAACCGGAGCATTGCAATGCCGCCAGCACTTCTCTGTGGGAACTTACAATGCTCAAGGTACACACGTTTTCATGGTCAGCTGTTGCCAGTCACACTAACATAATTCCTTCGCTGCAGCGTCATTACCATCCGGCGGTGCAGGCATATGCAGGAGCAATTCTCGGAGGGAAATCAATTGGGATCAGACAGTATGTAAACTTTATTTTGACTACAAAGGCATTCCAGATTGATTCCTTCTTTATTTAATTTCAGGTCTGCGTCTGAAGTGTTTGCTGACTACGACTGGTCCGAAATGGCTTTTCGGCCTCCAGTCCCACCTCCAAAGGGGGTCAAGAAATAAAACATGTTTTCTCATTGAGAAAGTTACTGGCTTGTCTTTTCCTTCTCTTGTCGATACATCTCGTACAAAAGTTCGGTGGCAGTGGGCTTCTGGTGAGGCGCCTGGTACAGCTCCTCCTGTTCAAAAAACGGAATTGTTAGGCACGGCGGATCCTTCGCATGACAGAACAGCCTTACTTTTGGAAACTGGGTGACGTTGAGAGACGAGTCTTTGTGGGTGAATGGAGTCCACACCCCTTGTATCGATGGGTGGTCCGTATGCTGCATCATCCTGAACCTGACTATGGGATAACCGCTGACTGTTCGGAGGTACTCGACCCACTTGGCCACCTCATCCCGGCTGTAGTTGTGGCAGCTGATCCAGTGCTTCTCTCCGTTCACTGCGGAACAAGCAGAGTCGGTCGCGGCTCATTACCACCAACTGTTATACTCACAATACTCCGCGGCGAGTATAGGCGACCGGTGTCTCCTTGGCTTCAAGTAGACAACAACGCCCGGGTTACTCTTCGCAAATTGGAGCAGGTCCATCTCGATGAAATCCCTGTAGGAAATCCGGTTAGCAGTCCGTTCATTGTTTTCACATGTAATTTGTAAATGAACATACCGCATTCCCCTGCTGGCTCCGTAGCTCTTGCAGAACTTGAACACGATCCTCTGCAGCTGGCAAATGTATCGTCCCACCCCGTTCTGAAGTGGGGCCCGGACAAACCCTGACTTAATGAAGAGGCTGTTGGCCGACATTGCTTCTGGAAAAGGCAATTAAAACAGTAATTATTATTGTGGCACTGAATAATGCATATTAATCTGATTAAACTGTTCCCATTGTCTTTATCACCAAGACGTTAAAATGCAGATTTATTCTCACCTGTGCAGGTTTTACGAGTAGATGCCCGAGTAGAAGCTTCTTTAACTTTTAGAGCTGCTGATCAGTGACTTCCGAGGCCTGTTAATTAATCAAAATTAACCAAAAAAATTAACCAAAAACAATTATTTTCCGCACGGCGAAATGTCCGCCATCTTTGATATGACGTCATTACAAGTTGCCAGGTTCAGCACGCACTTTTATGATTGTACAAAATAATTTGTAAATTATTTTTTAAATTTTACGTTCCATTTGTACAATCGTTTAATTTAATCACTAAAGGATTGATGTAAAAATGAGCCGGATAAAATCCAGCGTTGCAGATCCAGCAGCCCCGCCATTTTTTTAAAGAATTTGTTATGGAAGAGAACATATTATCTGATGAGATTAATAATTATGGTGTCACTCTTTATCAAAGAAGATTACAAGTACCGATTTAGTTTACAGCGGTTTGCATTCAGAATAATAGACAACAGCGGTTTACAGAGGGACACTGAAGGAAGAAACACACTTTAGCAATCATGGGAGTCAATCATATTGTGGTAAAAATACTCATTATTGTCTCTCATTTACTGACAGTTGTTGTAATTTGGCTATCTTTACAGGTGCTGATGTTTTTGGCATGTTGTTTCCTAAGTCAGTAAGTTGAATGCAACTCTCAATTCTAGGCAAAAAAATCACTTATTATTCATTTGACTTTTAGAGCCTCAGCTAGAATTATAGACGACATTGATGACGAGATATGTGAATGGGGACAATCATATCCGCATGCAAATGACTGCCATCAGTTCTACAAGTGCACCTTTGAAGCGGACACTTTTAAAACGATAGTCTCTTCATGTCCTCAAGGGTCATTCTTTCATCCTGTTCTCAGGTTGTGCTACCTTGAAAGTTCTGAGGTAAGGACTGCTTTTTTTTAGTGCAATGAAAGTGCTATAAAATTTTACCATTGTTCGTGTTTACAGACCCAATGCCAATCTAACAATGTGGGATTCAAGGATGACACATGTGATGCTGACAAGGACAAGCCAAAGTGTGTCGACTGCTCTACTTTTGCATATTGCAATTCCTTCACTAGCACCTGGACTTATGGGAAATGTCCAAAAGGATTCTGTGATCCTGTAAAAGTCAAGTGCCTAGAAGACGTTCCAGCTTGCATTCCCTTTCAGTGTGGTGACGACGATGGAACATTCCCAGATTCCTCCAACTGCACGAAATATCACATGTGCAAGGGTGGAAAAGAAACTCCTGGAGTTTGTGACAATGGGAAGGCTTTCAATCCTGTGTCGCTCATTTGCGACAAAGCGATAGATGACGCAACATGTAACAAAACAATTGTCAACTGTGACATGCCACAGCCAAGTGCTATTAAAAAATTGCCTGTGACCAGCAACTGTCTCCAGTATCACAAGTGCGACGTGTCAAAAGAGTACAAAGATGCCTTGGTAGCCATCTACTATAATTGCCCAAAAGGACAGTTTTTTGCTTATAACTCCACATATGAAACTGACCCAAAAGGTGGACAGTGTTTAAATGTATCAGCTGCAAATGTACCATCCGACGAGGCATGCAAAGAAGCGCTGTCAGAGTCAGGAGTGCATTGCTTGGCTGGTGGTTTCAATCCAATCGAGCCATGTCCAACCATGGCTTATTATTGCAGTCCAGATACGCTGAAGGAGCTTGGAAAGATAACCTGTCCTGATGGCCAGGCTTTTGATAAAGATAATTGCAAGGATTTTGCTGATGTCACGTCTTGCAAAGATTTGTGCAAGGAAGATACTCTGAAGAAGAAGAACCCAAGTGATTGCACCACATACTTTGAATGCGACAAGGTTGGTGGAACACCCAAGGTTAAAAAGTGCCCAGATGGTCAAGCCTTCAATGGTGCTAAGGGAGACTGCGACGACAAGGCTAATGTTCCACTGTGCCAAACTTAAACCAATTAATATAACCATGTCCCTAAATATTGGCCATCTTTGATCTTCGACATTTTTATAGCTTCTTCTTCCAATTGAGATTTTTGCAATCTTACAATACAGTACAATGTTCACTTCTAATTTGGACTTATGCCCAAAGGTTAATCATTCGATAAAGATTAATCAAAAAAATAATATTCTTGAGGATTTAAGTTGATAGTGTTTTATAATTTATTGGCAAATCCGCGTAAACTTTTATTATGATGTGCACTAATCAGTGGATTTGATAATCCTTTGCAGATAATGATTGTGAATGAACAATATTGCTTGTAGTTTTTTTGTACTCTTTGGCCATTTTTTATTGCCATTATTAAAGTTGAACTAGTTCTTTCAGAAACACTTGTTGTTGTTGCATCAAAATGATATTTATTATTTCTGGTCATGCTGATAGTAACCTGCACTCCTGATAATCAATGGGAACAAGATATGATTAGAAACCAGTGAAGTAACCCAGGTTAAGAAGATACAACCAATGGAAATGGCTTATTATTATCACAGTAGGCCTACTAATATATTATCAAAGTAATGGTAATCTAATCTGAGGATGTGAAATTGCACAGGTGACAAATAGGACAACACGTTAATAGAAAATCCAAACTAGAATGAGCATCAGGATGGCAAGAGATCTTTTCATAAGCTGCATGGTAACACATCTGGATTGATATGAGCCTGAGCCTTGCATTATTAATCATATTATTCTTTAAGGTGTTGGTCGTGTCTGCATGCTGCCATCAGTATGAGTAAGTATGCTTGGTGGATGTTGTTGCATCATTATTGTGGAATTTTGCATCATGAGGCCTACATACACAGTAATAATAATCAGTATCAACAATTAATTTGTTTGGTTGTACGCTTCTGGATTATAGATTTTTTGAGAGGATCCGAAGAATGTACTTTTCATTCCAGTGTCTTTGTTATGATTCTTATTTTACATTGACTTCCTCCAGAGTGGTGGCAAGTACAGACAATAACTCTGATGGCCAAGAATGCACTCTAGGACACACATATCTGCATCCAGGTGACTGTCATAAGTTCTACAGATGCGACTACAAGACATCAAAAATGGTGACCCATTCTTGTCCTCGTGGAACATTTTTCCATCCTGCTCTGCACTTGTGCTACCTGGAAAGTACACAGGTAAGGACAATAATTATTAGTGGATTTTGTTAACATTCAGGAATGTTGATTTGTTTGTTAATAAAGGTTACGTAAAATCAAAAAGAGCAAAAGTTGCAATTAACATACCTGTAAAAATATAACATTCGACATATAGAAAAAGTGACATATGTGGAAATAAAGCAATTTCATGAGAAAATAGTGCCTGCATATTATAGTGTCTATTATGGAATGTTTCAATGCGTATATGGATTGCAGTTCATGTGAACTAAACATTCTTTCACATTTACAGACCCCCTGCCATGCTGGAGACCTGGCTTTCAGTACAGTCATGGACGATTCATGTGATCCTGACAAAGACAAAAACAAATGCTTTAATTGCACCACATATGCAACTTGCATATCTGTCACTAGCACATGGTACTATGGATCATGTAAAGATGGACAGTTTTGTGATTCCAAAACTGCTAAATGCTCAGAAGACGTTCCAGCCTGTATTCCATTTCAGTGTGGTGATGATGGAACATTTCCAGATTACGCTAACTGCACCGTGTACCATGTTTGCAAGGATGGAGTGGACACTCCTCAGACTTGTGATAATGGCAAAGCATACAATCCTGCCTCTCTCCTTTGCGACAAAGACATGGATGACAAATGTTATGACTTAGTTGTCAAATGCGATGAGTCACCACAACCAAGTGTTCTAAAAAAGTTGCCTGTGGCAGGTGACTGTCTGCAGTATCACAATTGTGATGTGTCTAAGGAGTACAAGGAATCTTTGGTAGCCATATACCATAATTGCCCAAAAGGACAGTTTTTTGCTTATAACGACACATATGCGAGTGACCCAAAAGGTGGAAGGTGTTTAAGCGTATCAGCTGACAACCAACCACCAGATGACTGCAAGGATGCTCTGGAAGAAGCTGGCGTACATTGCTTCAAGAGTGGTTTTAATCCAGCCGCTGAAGCTTGCCCAACAATTGCTTACTTTTGCAGTCCTAATTTACAGGAAATTGGAAACATTACCTGCCCTGATGACCAGGCTTATGATGCAGATGATTGCAAAGATTTTGCTGATGTCACATCTTGCAAAGATTTGTGCAAGGAATTGCCTCTGAAAAAGAAGAACCCGAGTGATTGCACCACATACTTTGAATGCGACAAGGTTGATGGAACGCCGAAGGTTAAAAAGTGCCCAGATGGTCAAGCCTTCAATGGTGCTAAGGGAGACTGTGACGACAAGGCCAATGTTCCACTGTGCCAATCTGGGAACATTCCATCTTCAACAACCGCATCCTCTTCAACATTTGGATCCACAACTGCTTCAAACACTGGTTCCACTCCGACAAGACCGTCTGGTTCCACATCTACAAACACAGGGTCGACTGTGACAGCAACTGGTTCCACTGCAATCACTTCTCCACCAACAGCTAGTACTCCTAAGCCATTCGAGTGTTCCAGAACTGGGAATTTTCCAGTTTCGCCAGGTTGTAATACCCATTACTACAATTGTTCTAGGCAACAGGGCAAATGGGTTAAGCAAATGAAAAATTGCCCTCCTTCATTCATATTTAGCAATATTCTGCTCCGTTGCGTCAAAGGCTCTTGTCCTGCTACAACAACTTCCCATATAAATTGATCATTTATCGATATGTGTCTTTAATTATGTGTGCCGAGCTACATATGATATGTACGAGTATAAAATGAGGCAAGATAATGCATTTGCAGAATTGGCAGGTGGAAGAATATGTGATATGGGTTATCGCGCCAAAGCTACACATTATCTTGCTTTCTCCAAGTAAGCAGAGATAATTATTTTTATTCCTTCATACCCTTCAGTTATTTTGTAACAAGGATTTTTGATTAGATAATAATTCTCTTTTAGCTGCTAGAGGTTACAATCATAATTTCGCAGTAGGTCATGATTAGGTTATTACATGTTTTGTTTTTCATTACTCTTGCAGGATTTTCTGATTGCAGATAGTATATTAGTTTGTATGTTATCCTTATTCTTTCCAGGTAAATATGAGCTTGCAATAGCTAATTGAACGCTAACTTCTTGAACGTTTTTGAATAGCATGCCTCCTACAATTTCACGTTTACTGTTGAAATGTAATAATCTGTTTGCAAAACCAGTGGCTTACTATAATTATGCTCTTTTGAGATTACTCATAGTGTGCCATTTTTAACATACACGTATATAAATTTCAGAGTGGGACACTAATGTGTTTCGCAATTTAGTGGCACTTGCTTTTAAACTGTAAACACAAACAAAGATACACTATCCCTGCCCTCAATAATTATTATCATGCATTAATGATAATAAAAAAATGTGCAGTAGTGAATGCGTCAAATATTAGTTATCATGGTTCAGTCGTTATAATAATAATAATAATAATAATAATAATAATAATAATAATAATAATAATAATAATAATAATTATTATTATTATTATTATTATTATTATTATTATTATTATTATTATTATTATTATTATTATTATTATTATTATAACGTAGTATTTTCCAGAATGTCAGACTTGTTAGTATGTACATGTATCTGCTTTGTTTTCATATATTGAGCCACTAAAAAGATACAGGTAAATAATCCCTATGTAAATTCTTCATTGCACGAATGTCAGTAATGTCACACAGTCATAATATTGAAGCTGCATATTTTGAGATGATGGTTTCCTAATGAATATTACCATATCTAATAAGCAAGCCACTTGCTGCACAAAACCTTGGACTGTAAAGATTGCGACACTGTAAAATGAATTGATAAGTACCTTAAGTAGGTAGCCTACGTTTATTTTGTGTTTGCAAGTGACATTAGGAGGAGTGTTTTTACGGCAGGTTGAATTGTATACCTTACTAATGTACTCCATCTAAATATTATTCCTGGGGGTCAAATATTACATGCAATTTACTCATATGAAAGTCTCAGAAGGCAATGGAGAATGAAGTTGAAACTGATATTATAATGGCAACTGATTAGTAGGTACTTGGATACTGACCACTGATGGCTCAAATTGCAAACAAGATTGGCCTTCTTTGTCGCCCATCATTAATGATAATCTAATCTAAAGATGAGAATTACGCTGTGAAACAAGTAGGTTGGTTTCATCAGTTAACAAGTGCAACTGAACAAGACATCAAAGGATGCCAAATAGCCTTTTTGCAATGGAAATGGTAATTATTGTTTCATAAATTTGTCAGGTCAGGTACTTATTTTTACAGTTGAAACTATGTTTTGCTGTGGGAAAACATTATTACTGTGTATTATCATTTGGCTTTTTTTCAGATTTTGATGGCTTTAGCACTTTTTATTGGACCTTACAGTTGCGGGTAATTATCTGTTGTACTAAATGCACCTTTTCCGTTTAGAGCCCAAGTTATATCGCAAACATGAGTTTTGTTCACTTTGTACTTATTCAAGTTCTGCAATGTTTCTTTTTAAAAAAAGGCATCGTAGTGGCAGAGTACTAAATGTGTTGAGAAAGGCATCACAATTATTTACTAATCATAACAGTAGCTAGAATATGCCTACTTTTGCTGAAGTGTTGAGTCAGAATATGGCATATATGTAGTTTTTTAAATGTAGATATCACGGGATGTATATTAACTATGTTCCTTGAAACCTTATTATAGAACTGCGACAAGCCGGAATGGACATTCTCATGACTGCAAGTTAGGAGAAGAGTATCCTCATCCTGATAATTGCCATCAATTTTACACCTGCACTGCCATAGAAGAAGATACGAAAGTCACCATGCACACATGCACCGAGGGAACTTTCTTTGAACCTATTCTGGGTCTATGTGTACCTGAAGATCCGCAGGTAAATATTTTCTTATTTTTGTTCCTTCATCCTCTTTTTAAAATCAATAAATACAATATATTTGATGCATCATAAAAACATTGCCTTAATTGTAATAATTTAAATAATGTACAGTAGGTACTTGGTTATGTTGGTTTTTAGTCTTTTTACTGATTCATTCATGTATGTTTTAATAATTCCACAGAATTTATGTCAACTTGATCTGGACGCCTTAGAAGACTTTCGCATGTTGACTCGAATAGGAGATGATCCATGCAAATCAGGAGATAATCCAAAGTGTGAAAACTGCACCACATATGCATATTGCAATACCTTTACATCAACATGGATGTACGGTACCTGCACTGGTGATACGCCATTTTGCGACGCAGAAAAAGCCAAGTGCAGTGCTGACGTACCTTCATGCATACCGTTTCAATGTGGAAAAGAAGGTATATATCCAGATGTTTATGACTGCACTAAATATCACGTATGTGATAAATCCGGAAAGGACACACAAAAGACATGCACCAATGGCAAGGCATTTAATCAAGTGTCCATGCTTTGTGATGCAGAGATGGACGATGATTGTACCAAAGCCATTGCATCTTGTGAGGATCATCCAAGTTCACTGAAGAAACTCCCTGTGGATGGTGACTGCTTGCTGTATTATAATTGTGAGGTGTCAAAGCAGTACCCAGACTCTCTTGTGCCAGTCTTTAGTAAATGTGACCAAGGACAATACTTTAATGAAGGCAATGCAAAATGTTTAAGTATAGCATCAGAAGATAACCCACCAGACCTAACATGCGCGTTACTTTTGACCGAGTCTGGAATTCACTGTGTGTATTCAGGATGGAATGCTGCTGATACTTGTCCAACTGTGGCTTACTTCTGCAATGATAAATTAAAGGAGCTTGGGAAGATCTCTTGTCCTGATGGCCAAGCTTTTGATATAGTTTCAACAGAGCCTAATTGCAAGGAATATTCTCAAATTGAAACGTGCAGCGACCTATGTAAGGAAGACACGACAAAAAAGCAGAACCCAAGTGATTGCACCACATATTTTGAATGCAAGGAGAAAGGTGGAATGCCTAAGGTTGCAAAGTGCCCTGATGGACAAGCCTTTAATGATGCCATAGGAGAGTGTGATGCCATGTCTAATGTTCCATTGTGCCAATCTGGGAATGTACCAACCTCAACTGCTGCAACATCCACCAGCAGTTTAACAACAGCGATATCCTCTTCTTCAACTCTGAATACAGGTTCCACCCTGACAACACCGTCTGGTTTCACATCTCCTAACACTGGTTCTACAGCAACAGCATCACCATCCTCTGGTTCTACTTCAACAAACACAGCCACAACTGCTGGATCAACATCCTTCACGTCTCAGCCAACAAGTCCTACCCCTCCACCATTCAAGTGCACGCGTACTGGATTTTTCCCAATTACCTCAGGCTGCAGTGACCAATACTACAGATGTTACAAGTCGGGAGGTATATGGCACAAGGTGGTGTTAACTTGCCCCAACGGATTCATATTTAACAATGAATTAAGTCGCTGCGTGAAGGGGTCGTGCCCTTCTTCAACAACCACATCCACAATCAGTTAGTTTACGAGTTATTCAGCATACTGTTCGTAATATGCACCGCTTGACGTAGAAATAAAATATCGTAGTAACATATGTTGTCAGTATTTCTGTAAAAGTGATATTTGGAACCTATGGATGTAATGTATGTGCCAGATTTTTAAAAAAATTCATGTTTTCAAAGTTCCCATGAATATAGAGAAAAAGGTGAAGTTTTAGCATGGAATTTTTTACATGCTTTCCCAGAAACTCACTTCTACCCAATTTGGCTCATCATTTATTTTGTTGAAGTTGGTATGCTCTCTCCGCCAAAAGGGCTAATCGCCCGTGGTGAAATAAAATTATTATTATTATTATTATTATTATTATTATTATTATTATTATTATTATTATTATTATTATTATTATTATTATTATTATTATTAGTGCAATGATTGCACTTGCCATTGCAGCATGCTGTAATATCAAGCTTGAAGTTGCATGCCACTCACAAAACTACAACAAGAAAATGATTTAAATTAAATAAATTTTGAAATGGGCAAAACCCATGCGTTTTAGGTCCATTATTGGCTACATCTGCAACAGTGGGTTGGACATTTTTATAATACAATATAAATACGAATAAAACTACCGAAAGTAATAATTTGCCACACTATTTGGGTATAAACCTTATCAAAAAATTTCTTTTAAAATTCTAAAATTCTCTAAAATTATTCTGGCTTTTTTATTTTCTGTAACATTATCCGCCATATGCCCAAAAAAGTAATATTTTCGTGCCTATTTGATGGTTTTTTTCGTGCCTATTTCGGGGTGCCTAAAAATCCGGACTCTAATAATAACGTAGAATCTGTTATAACCACCATTTTCCACCTGTTTTGCAGCAATTTTTTAAAACCGATATACACTCCATTGTTGACTGAGGAAGGATTAACACACTTTTGACTTGAGCAGTTGTCAGCTACAGATAAATTCTACCTGATAAAACGCTAATCAAGAGGAAAAAATATGGAGATAACATTACACCTTCTTTATTTCTTCGATTAAAACACACATCTCACTGGAATGTATAACAGCTACGGAGTTGCCCATAAATGAGAGATATAAATACTGATGAAGTATGCTGTGTTGCTATAAATTACTGCTTACCGTGTTGTATGCAAGCTCTTTTCAGCTATTTTTCATAGCAATCTCTCTGCACAATTTTGGCGTAACATTCCTCAGTGGTCCAGTGGCTCAGTGGTCCGAGGTCACCGCGTATATGACCTCTTAGAATCACCGTTTGTTCGCCCATTAGACCTGTGTCAGGTCAATCCCGGTGTGGGCAAGGCCATCGTTAGATATACGCAGTGTAATTTGGGCCTTTTTATAGAGTCATTCGGCAGAAGAACTGGTACCGGCCATTTATCAGGGGGAGTACGTCGGAACCTTATTAATCCCTATGTACCTTGCAGTACCACCAAGCCCTTTGAATTGTAATTTATGCTGCCTCAACAATGAGGCATAATCGCCGAAGAAATGTTTTGTACTTGTTCACATCCTCCCCCTTGCATGACATTGTTATAATAACTGAGGTGTACAGTGATGTGCGGTATGCTGGTTGTGTGTTGGTATCGGATATATGCCTGCTATGGCATTATGCAGTATTATTATGGCATGTGATATACTACACGATGGTTTGTAGCATATCAGTAAGTGTCCGTCTCCTCTCTCCGCCGTTACATTATCGTACTCCCCAATGGCACTCCAAAGGCACCCAAGAAGAAAAATGCTACAACGAATTGGTTGTAGCATTTTGAACGAGACGCAACAGGGACGTCAGGTACGGTATTTATTACTTGGCAAGTACTATACTGGTACAATATTGAAACTTATTGTTGCAATTTTGCATATGTCAGTAGCTGTAGCGTGCCTAGGTTCCTCGAGGGGCTGGATGGCACGGCATCTGACGGCATTTTGCCACATTGTTAAAGGTTCGCGCAATATTGTTTATTCCTCCAATAATTAAATAATTCACTCTAGGCCACATTCCATTTGTTCAATTGTTTATGACTCCTGATGTAATGGAGTTTTTTTAAAAAAATTCTCTTAAAAAAAAAGCAGGAAAAGCGTCCTGCACCATGAGTTGGAGCCTTGTCGCCGGCGGTGTGGCTTTTCACCAATCCAGCTCGCACACTGACATCGTCATGACTCATGTAAACATGCACAACACTGGTTTGCATGAGTCATGATGCCTTGGTCATGACAAACACTTTAATATATTTTTTTCTTCTTCTAGATTAACTGCGATTCATCATGACCGTAAGTTTTTGAAATTTCCGCCGGCCTTTTATGCCACCTGGCGCCAAATATTTAGTAGTTTCTCCTCTTGGCAATAGATGGCATGGAAACACAACAGCTGTTTACATTTGAAGCAATATTTATGCAAACCAATCACCTGCCGAGTTTGCACACGATTGTCCAATCAGCTCTAGACGCACATGCGCAATGGCCATTCCTTGTTGGCGACTGGAACGTGTGAACCGTCTCTTAAAGACAGCGTCGCACCGGCGGTCCACACGTCGTCGTTGCAATGTCCTCAACGACGAACGGCAGCGGAAACCTTGTCGACGAGTTCGACGAAGCCTTCCAGGTAGCCCAAGCCACATTCCTAATTACACCCAAAAAAAAGTAGCTGCGGTACCTATATCACAAGTGTGCATTGTTCCCCCGTACAGGCGTGTTTGAATGTGCTGACCAAAGATGACAGCCTGCAATGGCCGGACAAGGAGGAGGTCCGCAGCGACATGGACCAGACAGTCCTCCGCTTCATCGACACGGCCAGGCAGATGGAGAGCTTCTTCCTTCAGAAGCGGTTCTTGCTGTCCGCTCTGAAGCCGGAGCTTATCGTCAAGGAGGACACCAACGAGCTCAGGCTGGAGCTGGTTAGTCGGCACTCGGCAGTATACGATGTATGTTACTATGAGTTTGTTTTGCAGGTGAGGAAGGACGAGCTGATCAAGAAGCATTATGACAAGATATCGGTATGGCAGAGCATGCTGGCTGATCTGCAGGGTGGTTCGAAGTCGCCTGCACAAGGGCCGCCACCGCCGCCGCCACCTCAGGCCTCCACCCCTAGCTCAGGACCACCGGCTGCTTCCACCCCACCCGTTTCGGGACCAGGTGCGGCTCCACCTTTCCCAGGGCCCACACAGGGGCCGCCTCAGGGCCAGCCTAGGATGCAGTTTTCAAATCCTTCAGCCAATCTGCAGGGTCCGCTAGCTTATCTGGAAAAGACAGCCTCGAACATCGGGATCCCAGAAAGGCGGTAGCGCAACTGGACAGCAAAAGTGAAGGGACACGTTTTCAAAATTCGACGAGGAGGTGCAGTGTCAAACGATGTTAATCCAAATATATTTTTAATTTAATCTGTTTGCAAACTTATGTTTGGTGTAAGCTCTGACCGCGTACAAAAGACAATCAGGAACAACTGATAAACAGTGAAGGTTTTTCATTTGCTGATATCGCCCTTGGTGGCACTCTTGTCCGCAGAAGTTGAGGAATTGCCGGCCTCTCCGAACTCCTCTGGCTTTTGTTCCGCGTCTTCTTTTATCTTCTTTATCCTGGCAGCCTCGCCTTCCGGATCGTAGAGAGAGCTAAGCTGAAGCTCCATTTCGCTGCAGCTCACTGCAAGAGATGTAATTTCTTCACAGGTCCCACCTTTTTCATGGTATTTTTGAACTGCAATCGTAACTGACCTCTCATGTCCACGATTTCCTTCGCACACTCTTGTAGAACACCGGTGTTCTCCGCCAGCTGCTGCACGCTCCATTCCATCTCCCTTACACTCTCCTCGCACCTCTTCCTCAAGTTATGAAGCTCCATCGTACTGAACGAAGTCAGTCCAACACTATTTGCACTCTCCAAAAAATTCGAACAAAAATAATGGCGCCTGACTGGCCAGGTGGCAGAGTGATCTGCACTGTTGCCAAATATAGCCATCGCAGGATTGCCATGTGTTCATAGGAGGATAAATGACTACTACCAAAGTGCAATGCAAAAATGTCCCCATTTATTTCCTGATTCATGTCTGTGTATATGATGTTCCAACTGTAGGCCTACTTACAAAAAAAGGGGGGGGGGGATGTCAGCATAATTGTCATGTGTTGAAACAACAATGAAATACGAGTCCCTCCAAACTGTTAAAAATTACTAGAAACCACAGGCATCAACAATGTGACAATCCCAGCATCCAACTATTATTCGCAGAATCTTTTGCAACAAATGGGCCGCATCCCCGTCCATTTTCGCAAGAGTAGCCTTCAATTGTCCATTTTCCGATGTCAATTATTCCTGCATACCAACCAGAAACTCAACAATGGTTCTCAGAGGCCTTCCTGTGAATCCTTTTCCCAGGTAGACGACCTCATCCTTGTTCTCCATTGTTCCAGCAATGTCCATATGGACCCAGTGCTCAGCAGTGGTGAATTCCTTCAGGAAGGCTGCGGCCACACAGGCACCGCTGGCTGGAGAGTGCTTCCCAATGTTGTTCAGATCCGCGTTGCTGCAATCCTGGACCTGAAAATTGTTGCGGACATGCGTCAAGTCCAGCTGCAATAACATGACGGCAATGCGACATGTACCTGTCTGGTGTAGATGTTCCACACCGGCATCCGCCAGACCCTGTCCCCCGTCTTGATCCCAGCTTCATGCAGCCTCTTCCACATTTCCGTTGAGTTAGTGAAGGTTCCTGCTGCACCTGCACCCAACGCAACACGTATGGCACCAGTCAAAGTGGCCATATCAATCACTACTCTCGGATTGAACGTATCTGCATAGCACAGGGCATCCGCTAACACCAGTCTGCCCTCCGCATCTGTGTTGTCCACCTGTAAGCACAGGAAGTGGTGCACACTAATTTAAAAAAAAATTATCATGCTTACCTGTACAGTCTTGCCGTTCATAGCGTAAAATACGTCTCCTGGTTTGGTAGCAGTGCTGCTGGGGAGATTCTCGCTCAACGGTACAAGACCGACCAAGTTGACATTCAGCTTTAAGGACGCAGCAGCATAAAACGAAGCAAAGACAGTAGCTCCTCCACCCATGTCTCCGCGCATCTGATCCATGCGAGCAGAGGGCTTGATGGAAATTCCGCCGCTGTCAAATGTTATTCCCTTGCCTGGAAAATTGGGTCAACAATTTAAAATAATGGCCAGTAAATGAGGCTAGCGAAACCTACCAACAAGAACGATGGGCTTCTTCCCTTGCGCCCCTTGGCTGCAGTAGCTCAGTTCCAGAAACACTGGAGGCTGCGCTGAGCCTTGTGATACGCTCAAGAAGCATCCCATTCCCTTCTGCTTGGCCCATTCCCGATCGTGCTGCACCACCTTCACACCCAGAGGACTCAGCAGTCTTTCAGCCTCCCCTCCAAATATAGTGGGCGTCATCAAATTGGCTGGTGTCTCAGCCAACCTCCGTGACACGTTCTGAGCCTCCGCCTTCACTTTCCCTTTCTCCCACTCGGCCTGGCCTGAAGGATGGCAGAAACAATTAAATATAAATACGCACAAGGCGGGCATATTCTGACCTTCTCCTGATGTTGGGTATGGCTCCACAGCGACAGCATCCTTGCGACGGTTTTTGAGATCATCGTAAGCCCACATCCCCAAGAGCGCTCCTTCTGCAGAGGCTTCAGGGTCACCTGCAGTGTCCAGGGAGACATGAGTGACACCAGCAGTGTCACGCAGGGCACGGCAAGCTACAGAGGCATATGCACGGATGGCCTCTCGTCGCTCATCCACTTCCTCCAGTTCTGAGTAGCCAAGATCATCGCGACCTAAGCCTGAAATGGCTACTACTGGATATTCAGGTTCGAGTCCATAGAACAGTCGAGTTTTCCCAAGTTTTGGAGCAGGGCCGGATCTGAAAATCAAAAAGTGAACGATACAGCCATATTGTCCAGTTATGTAAGTGACACATCTCCACACATAACTGGACAGTCACTCTGGGAAGATGTGACTTACCCATGAGTAGTCGCGTACAAAACTGAAAGTAATGATTACATTTCAATCAAACAAAATTGGCTTTGACTTCAGTGGCAAAAAATGAAACGTGCTCCGTCACTTGTTAAGGCATGATAACAAAAATGAGATTGAGCAGAAGGAAGTGCAACAGAGAAGGAGACTGATAAGTAATCAAATTCTATTATTAGTGAAAGAGCACAATATACATCAGTTTTGCCACCTTGACTTGACCTTCTGGCTGTAATGTAACGCAACACTTTATTGCTACCACATCAAAACAAATAAAAACATGACTTAAGTACAAATTAAGTCAAACCAGTTCTAGTATCTTTATGGTTCCTTGACTGTTTGCTGCCACAACCACGTCTGACCCTTGCCTCCAACACACGGCTGATACAAACTCATTGGCGTCGTCCTCTTTCCGATCCTTTTCAAACACCCCCCGGACTGCATCAAACCTGAAGTTGAAGAGCTGCTTCGATAGTCCTTTATAGTACACATAAAGGGCATTGTTCTCTGACCCACATGCTACATAGTCGCCATCAGTGGCCAGCCCGACAAAATTCTTCTCGTTGACATGGCCAACAAATGAACGGACAGAATGAGTCTTACCAATATCCCACAGTTTCAGCTGGGAATCAGTTGATGCAGACACAATCTCATCACGACTCACAAACTTCACGTAACTCACTGCCTTGCGGTGACCCTTGAAAACTGCCAGCGCTTCCTTGGTTGACCTCAGGTCATAGTAATGCACACAGTGATCTGCTGATCCAAATGCCAGGTGGTAACAGCTCTCAGGGTTGAACTTGACGCAGCATACGTTTGCCTTTGCTTCTAAGCAAGCAACTGAGTGGTCCACATTAATCGACCATAGTTTGACTCTCGAGTCATCGGACCCAGAAGCAATCAGTTTGGTGTCGACCCGGTTGAAGTCAACTGACCAGCAGCGCTTCTCGTGCTCCTGGAATGTCCGAGTACGAGTAGCAGTGTTTGCATCCCACACAGTAACAGTGCCTTCGTAATCAGAACTTGCCAACAACCCCTTGTGATATGAACTCCATGATACGCAGCTAATTTTGGAGTTACACAGCATCTCTACACATGGGTAGTGTATGTCCACAGCATCTTTGACGACGACACTATAGTCAAACACCTTGATCCGTTTGGTGACACCAGCAATTGCAAAGTATTCGTTGTCACGATCAAATTCGATGCTGGATACGATGCTTGAGTTGTTGAATATATCACTGGTGTAGTTAAGTGTCGCCAATGGACGGAGTGACTGGTAGCGACAGAACTTTGCAAGCGACTCTGAGAACGAGTCTAGTCCAGTGGCATCGCCACCTCCTAGCACAACCTCACGTGAACGGCAACCAAAGTAGCACTGGACCAGGTCATCAAAGTGAACATGCACTTTTTTGCGTCTCGCAGATAACCCAGCATCAGTTCTGGCACCAGTGACATTAAAACCAGGCACATCTGGTTCAGGCACTGCTACGTCATCCACAACCACATCATCGACGCGAGACTCGGCTGTGTTCAAGTCAGCTTCAACCAATGCTACCTCGCGTCGCAGTTGCTCCAGCTGATCGCGCCTTTGATGCAACAGCTGGGCCAAGAATTCACGCAGCAATTCTGCATGCGTACGCCGCGACTCTGCTTCCAGTTGCTGCTTGCGTCGTGTCAAAACGTCCAGCATTAATGACACCTCATTGAGCTTCAACATTTGGCACTGCTCAACCATCAAGCTGCGAAGCTCCGTGTTAGGCTGCGGTGCCGGCTCTTCCACATGACGTCTTGTGGCACCAGTCTTGTGCTTTGCCACTAGTTCATTCAGCAGTGAGTTTGGTACCAACGTGTCGGCGCCACCTAAGACATGGTTGCATTTTGGACATCGACCCGTCAGCTCCAGGCTCTTGGATACGCACCGGTAGCAAAAAGTGTGCCCACACTTTGTTATATGCGCAGCTTCGATTAATTCGAAGCATATTGGACATAAGTAGTCACTCCCCTTGTCCTCAAAAGTCCCACCAATTCCATTCAAAACGGATGGAAAAGGTCGCTTCTGGCCACGGGATGATGAAGCGGTCGGTTCAGACATGGTTAACACATCAGTTTTCTCACACACACAGGGACGGGGTGCAGGTTGACCTGAAACAGCAAGCAACGGGGAAGCTTACACACCCATACCAAAACTATGTTTATAATTTTGTTTAAAATAACTACACAGGGGGTGACTTTGCAATGCCAACCTTCAAACAGTTTGCTTCAATAAGGTGGCCAGTAAGCACCCCCGAAGGTTACGATTTAATGACCACCCTGTCCCAATAAGTGTCCTTTGCAGTGAAGGTTTTAGTCTGAGTTGGTGTGAGAGGGTTTCAGGTCAATCTCTACCCATCCTCGCCCCAAGCATACGACCATTGCCGCCACTTACAGCTTCAGCAGCTCCACCAGCTTTCCGCCTGTGATCTGGTCGTACTTGTAGGCGGCAGGGGTCAGCTTGGGCGCACCATCCCCTTCGTACACACCCAGCGCCACTCCTTTCTGCAAAAAATGGATCATATATATTGTTCCTTTCTACACCCCAGCACGAATCGCCCTGGAATATCCCATGGGTATCGCCACTGGATATTTGGATATCCATGGGATATTCCAGGGCGATTCGTGCTACTTGGGACAATATGGAAGTGATGCAACTGTGGCCATACCTTCATCCCCCTTGACGGTACGTGTGTCCCGGCGGTACAGGAAGGTGCGAGGGTGCTTCTGGAACAGCCGGAGACGAGGAAGAGCAGCGACGAAAGAGGCCTCGACGACGACACTGACGTTCGACGACCCAGGGATGCGATGGAGACGGCGATGCCACCTATAACCATGGCTGACCCACCACTGTTGCCACATCATGCGCAACCACCCCCCTCCCATTTTTTTAAAAAAAATATAATTCCAACCTAGTTTCATTCATTAAAAAATTAAGGCTAAGCATTATACAATTGCTTTCAAATTAATTGCGACATGATGACGTTCGATTTACGGGATTTACGTAAGAAGCTTGGAAGTTTTCCCGCCAGATGGCAGGACCGCCTTTTTCCCCGGGAGGTTCAAAACATGTTCCTCTAATTACCGTAATTGACAGTACTTGTTGGCGGCCTGTTCCCCACAAAAAAATGGTCATGCGAAAACACACTAAAAAACTGTTTCTCCTGAATATGACCTACTGAAATGGGGGGTGCGTCTATACATGCCTGTGAGTCAATGTATAATAATAAACTTTTATTTTGTAATCATTCACAACAATATAATGTCACTTGAGATTGTACTGTAATACTGCCATGTGCAAACCCCGGCATTATTGCAGCGTGTCCAACAATGTGCCCTAAATGCGTTTCCAACAACCCTGGATTGTCAATTTGTGTCACTAGTTTTTAAAATACCTATTGTTGGTACTATTTTAACAGCAAAAGTAATGTCGCAGTGTTATGTGATGGCGTCCGTGACTTGTTGTTTAGCATGGGTTGTGGAATGTTGCCAAATTAACGTCCGCAACTCGGCAACGCCCATGCTAAACAAGTCGCAGACGGCATTGTAACAGTGCGACATTACTTTTGCGGTTAATAGTACCGTACTGGCCCTTTTGGAATTGTGACAGTCAGGACCTGTCCAAATTTGGTGAAACAAAACAACAGTCTTTCTTGGCTTTTAAAAAAAGGGTAATCTCAGAGTTCCTCATGGTCTTCAAAGTTGTAGTCATCATTGTCTGCACTGTCGTCGTTGCATAACCCTGCACCTTTTGTACAGAGAAGCAAGGCCGGATCGTCTTGCTTCCATGATAATGCCTTGACTATTGCCTCCTCATGTTCTTCAATAATGCTTTCACACTGAAAATAATGATAATTATGAGACTCAATTTCATTGGACTGGAAGGATTTGCTGGAAGGACCTGCCAAAGGCTCTGCAACAGTTTTACTTACATAGAACTGTAGGTTGTTGTTGGTGTCCAAATCGGGGATCATGTCAACTGCGCTCATCTCCTCATTCATCTTCCCGTCATGCCCTATTAACCTCAGAAGCGTTAGTTTTCCATTGGACTTGTACTTGGCCTGCGCATAATCCTGGAAGTTCTGACACACCGTCTCCAGCAGGTCCATCAGATGCATTTCAGAGCGTGCAAACGGAACCTGAAATCAAGCCCATTACAATCGAAGCGCAATGAACAGGTTTATTTTCTGTTCCTCACCGACGTCTGCTTCTGGTTTCCATCCGAGTCCAACCGGAAGGTGCCAACGTCCACCTTCTTATTTGGGTCCACCTTCCCAATATCATGCTCCAACTCCTGCATGATCGCCTTGCACACTGGAAAGCATTTAATCAGGCGACAGTGTCCCGCTACGGAATGACCTGTGTGTACCCACCCAAGCATTTAAGCTCTGCCTTCTGATCCGCACAGGCCAGCGCAACCAGCGTCAACACAACAATGAGCTTCATACTCCTGCAGCAGCCTGGAAGGGAAACCATTGTTAGTGTGATGAACACAATGACCAGCATTGTTATGGGCGGTACCTTCCAGGCTCAACCGATGCCTGCTTCGGACGAGGTGTGAAGAAGTGGTGACGAAGACACCTAGATAGTGGCAGAGGACAACAAGGCGACACAGTGCTTAGCACACGTGTACCAGTCAAAACGCACCGCTAGGAGGCGACACCCTCACGGAACATGACAACGACAATTGCACCAGTAAATCAACCTCATATTTAACCCAAACACTTTTTTTAAAAAAATTCTGGCCAGTTATTTTTGATAAAACAAGCAATTGTTGCTGTTGGCGACCCTGTTGGGATTGGCACCTCCGCGTGTCGTTCAAGATGGCGGCCAACATGCTGCGAAAGATTCCGGAATATTTGTCAAGGATTTCCAGGCTTTTCTTCGGGCATGGTGAGGCACACACCGGACTAGGGTTTTGCTGGCAATCAGTTGACAGAATGGACTTTTTTTTGGTAAATCGTGTTGGCCTGACTGAAGTGGCAAATATTGACACAGAGCCAAACCACCGACATGAACAGTGACTTCTGTGGCTTTCTAAACAGAATTGAAGTATTTAGCAGCATTTTCAAATGCATTGTTGGAGTTTAATTATTATGCCTTATCCTTCGCAGATAATATTCCGGCGTTGGCCATTGCTCATCCAGCCACGGCTGTACAGTTGACACCTCCAAGTGGTAGCGTTGATGATGGCTTCCTGTGGGCTGTTCCTCGTGACCGCAGATCCATTGAGAGGCGCCTAACCCGCAAATTTGGTGTTGAGAAATGGGGCACAAAATTGATGATGCCAAAGACAACCCTGCGGATATGTAATGCCTGTGGTCACTACCACGAGGCTGGGAGGCTCTGCCGTGGGTCCAGTTTTTGCACTTGGGGGATCTTCTATTATTATTCTTATTTTTAAAAATTTATTTTAAGTAACCCCATTGTTGGGGCAGAGCCCCTTTAGGGGGGTGGAATTTTCTATTAGCTCCTGTTAAGATGTAATTTTAAAATTTCAGCCAACTGTTATGAGACAGTGAAGAAAGAGACAGAAGAAATGCAAGAAGCAATCCAAAACCGTCTGGGTCTGAATCCAATAGAAAAGGAGGTTGTAGTACTTTACGATGGCGAGAAAGAGCAATGTTCAGATGAAACAATCAAGGTACTGCATGTGATGCATTCATTTACAGGCACATTTTTTGTTATTGCATGCAATTAGACAAATATGCCCCAGGTTGAAGCGATTGGCCTGAATCAAGCTTGTTTCGTTTTATACTTGGTACTTTTTCTGCACCCAATGAAAATGCACTAAATATGGCTGTAGATCTACGAGGGCCATTCCAAAATGATTTACAATTTTTCTGCCACCAATGCAGGCCCCATTCAGGTCGGCTAATAGGCACACATTATCGATATAATCCTTATGGAGCCGAATTCACAGGAGTCGTGGGTGTGGCAACCTCTCCAGACCCTCCAGGAACCACCTTTTTCTGGGGCGGCGCACCCACTCTTGGACAACTCTTCGCAGTCAACAATGTCCATGAAATGGCATCAGTGAAGGGATTTTTTTCAGTTTCTGAACTGGTGAAAGTCACGGGGCCAGGCCATGGTAGTACGGCGGGTGTTGAAGCACCAAAAACTGTATCCATAGAAAACAAAACCCTTCGCCAACACAATTTCCAGGACATTGTTGACTGTAAGCAGTTGTCCAGGAGTGAGGGCGCCACCCGACCAAAAAGTGGTTCCTAGAGGACCTGGAGTGGTTGCCAAACAATGACTTCTGTGCATTCAGGGCTCCAGGAGGATTCTATCAATAATGTGCACCTATTTGCCAACCTGCATGGGCCCTGTATTTGTGGCAAAAAATAAATTGTAAATCATTTCGGAACATCCCTCATAAAAGTTGATCTCAGCTAGACAACTTAGAGACCAAAAAGGCTAAATCTCAGGGATAGAATGGATAATGTTGCTTATCACACAAGTTTCATTGGATGGGCAGTAGTACAGGATGGCTTGACTTACACAAGTACTGTTGTGCACATGCTTTATTCTCAGTCCAAGTACATAGTGGAAGTGAAGAAGGAGCGACCCAAGTGGTTCAGTCGCAATTTGATGCAGCGGACCACCCAAAGTGTGGATTCAACTACCACAACAGTTAAACCATCAGAGCTTGGTTAGGAGCAGAATATGATATTGCCAGTCGTGTTCTTTGTTAATAAAAATTTTTTAAACTCACTGCAATTTTATTGATTATGTCTGCGATAAGGGTGTCCTCTTGATGAAGATTTAAAATATTTGTATTTGTGATTGTATCTTGCACTTGGTTGAAAAGGTTGGGAGAGGAGGTGATTAAACCTGAATGGCTGACCTGGCTTTTGATCATATCCAGCTGGTAGCTTGGGTATTAATTAAATTATGTATATAAAGTCCCACGACGTAGACTGGGATAGCCCAACCTATGAACTGAGTGGAAAGCTACCACCTCACACATCTCACCTACGCAATTTTCAAAAAGAAGAAAGGAATAAAGAAATGTGATTCGCTTGACTTGTTCCATTACCTGCATTCCTGACCTGTACTGCCGTCACTGCTGCATGTAACAGAGCGTTCCCTTGAGGAATAATATAATTATGATTTATGAATGCAATGAGAATGTTATACGGTGAAACCGCAAACAACGCTTTGCCACTTTGAAGGCCCCCTTTTTTTGGTCCCTTGATAATTTCCATAAGGTCAATTTTCTTGCGCTATCCCACTTATAGTAGCTACTCTTGGGCTGTCCCTTGAAGAGCATTATATTGAGGATTTACTCTTAACCGCATTTGTTATTTGGTCATGGTACAGTACGCTGGATTTATGTACCATAATGGTATTTTGCAATGATGTGCCTTTTTTTTCCTATCCCACTGAGCAGAATTCTGGTGAAAATCACTTTTCAAAACAGTGAACATGTGCAATTTTATGGGCAAGAAACCCAGGGATCAGAATGAGACATTTGGAAAATTTTGATGATATTGTGAGGATTCGCGCAGTTGTTACATTGTGCGAGCACAGTTTCTGGTAGTGAATAGTTATGATGCTTCTGAATGACGTTTTCTCCCTGGGTTAGTCTGTCACAGAGTGCATGTGCTGTACCGCTTTGTTGTGAGGGACATTTCTCTCCCCCCATTTCCCAATCATCTGGCACCCTGAGTCTGCTTCTATCTTATCTGTCAGTTTGTGAAGGCGGTGTTAACATGTCTTTTGGAATTATCTGCTAATTAACCATATGCACTTGTGAACCATCTGGAGCTAAAAATCCTTAAATCCTGCTGCATAAAGTACACAATCCTACCCTGCTGGGAGCAAAGACCTTTGTTAACAGCCAGGTCAGTCACATGAACAAAAAAGGAAAGCTGTCTGCACTTTCATAGCAGGATATAATGATCGGGAGGATTTAATCACAATTAATTTCGGTGATATATGAAACCGCAAAGTGACGCCTGAGCGTCATTGCCTGCTCCAATGAAACAAGCCCCTCTCTTTCCATATAGTATAAAAATAACTAATAATAATGGCCAGTGTCCCCTTGCCCCCCTTGGAGAGTATTGCCCCCCGCTGCACCTTCCCTTTCGTCCACAAAAGGATGCTCCTCCAGTAGTGAATGACCCCCCTGGAAATTTGTTTGCCCCCGTCCTCCTCTTTCACACCCTTGGATCCATCCGAAGATAAATGGGGCGGCCCCCGGGTGTATTCGGTAGCCGAGAGAGGACAACCATATAAACGCTTCTGGCTGCTGACTACTACAGCACCTCTCCTGCTGGTCCCCCATACATTTTTGTATATAGTGTGAGACAATACAAGTTTGGGCGACCGAGAGATGAGTCCCCTTGCAAAAGTGGTTATTGACTGAAAAATGGGAGACACTCTCTCTCCCCACGGGATAAAAAGGACCACACAGGATGTGTGCATTGCTGGGGGTCGCACCAACAGACCGTTACACTTTTGGCCTCTACTGACTTGTCTATACCTCACACTGAATTTATGACATGTCTGCTCTGCTGAGGGAAGTCTGTGAAAAAAAAAGTAGGCTAATGAATACTATACCCACGAGTATAGGTATTGTAAAGCCGATATTTTTATTAATTTTTTTGAGCCAGTTATGTGATCGAATATTGTAAGAAAATCTACACTTTTATGGGTCAAGTAATGATAATTGGTGCACAGTGTGGGATTTGTTGCAAGCGACAAGGAGCCTCATTCCGTGTGTCAGTTGCTTCTATTCCAAATGGTTGCTGGAGTAAACATTTCAGGAATCTTTACGTGAAATACCGCTTGAACACAAAGGCCAAAGATATTCCCAGTTTTGTGCTTCTTTTGCTCCAAGTCACACCTTTACTGTCCCAAAAAAAAATTTTACAGATGCTTCTGGAAGAAAGGTTCCTGAGGAGGGCGCTGAAAGTGTTATATAAAAAAAAGGACCGAAGAGGAGTCGCATTTTTGTCGCGTGTCCCGCCCACGACATTCGTCATCCTTTTCCCCAACATTTTTATGGAATTTGGGGAGAAATAAAGTACATTGTTGTGATTCCTCCCTGGACTCGTGTCCGTCCTCAGATTTTTTCTGTAAAAAAAAAGAGGAAGGGTCCAATAAGGAAATATCTATTATGCACACCCCCCTCTGAGTCATAATTCATAAGAGGGAAAGTGATGCTTTTCATCCCAATTTGTCGTCTCGCAAGGCCGCATCCTGAGGGAAGAAGGGGAGAGGCGGACTCTGGGATATTCCCCCTAGCTCCCGTTATATTTATTCCGATTGTTGTTGAAGAGGATCGAGCCGAAGCTCCGCCCCATCTGGAGAAGGGGGAGGTCATATTTGACCGATCAATGGTGGTGGCAGTGGTGTGTGATGCTGGGTGGGGATCGAGGGGGGTTCCATGATGATGATGATGAAAAAGGACCGAGGGAGCCATCAAGCCCCCTCTGCAGCATCCGAAAATGGCGGACCACAGCTTGTTGTACCACTTTCGCAATCCAAAAAGTAACATGGCGTGTGACTGAAACTTTCCATTTTTAGCGAAATTAATTTAGATAAAATCTCTTAAGGGAGGGATGTGTTGAAATCATTAGCCTATATATACTCACTCCTTCCTATATATTACGTTAAGGAAATTAAGAGATATAAGTTAACTTATTGAATTTGTCTGAAGCTTATGAGAAAGTTTATTCGGCCTTATATTATAAGAACAGCTGTGTATACGACCAACTTCTGCCCCCTAAGTACATACCACCCACTGAGAAGGATGAATTATTTTTATCATTATAGGATACCCTATTTAATTATGTACTATTCTAAAATATTTTAATCACGACGGCCTGTGCGAAAGACTCTCTCTTCCAGGATCGGTTTTTCACCCATTGGTCTCCGACATTTTTTGTCGGAGCGTTTCATTCCATAGATTCGGATTTTGCAAAAATGCACATTTCAAATTCTTAATTATTTGGAAATTTCCACTTTGAAATCACGACCGAAAGCGCAAGGAATGCTAAATAATTTTTATTTTCATTTTGCCAAGCAATGGGAGATAGTGACTGATTTTTTAAAAATGGCAATTGCACGCTAAAAGTGATATTTAATTTTAAAAAATAAATGATTTGGCAATACAGGTTGCACTGGTTAATGAAATGGAGGTTATGGTTTTGGACACTTTTGATATCATAAAACTTCCAGTTTTAATGAACAAATGCCGTCTCAAAAAATTATTCGCAATCAACCACCGCTTCAAAAATTAAGATCAAAATTGTGCATCCTTCCTTGTCCTCCTGTCGTTATTTTACAGTGAAAAATGTTGCAAAATTGAGAATTAGTTTCTTAAACCCAATTTTATAAAACAAAATTGAGTTTACGAACAACTTCCAATAAAAACGATTATGGAAGAGACCCTTTCTTATACACCATTTTCATATAATTATCCAATAATTATTGCCATCTTTCATTCATTTTTTTGTTGCTCTGCCTTGCTGTTGTTATCATTTGAATGAGATTAACAATCGCGAACTTATACATTGAGCTAGCCCTCTATGAAACAAACGACTTATTCATTGGTCCTGTTCCGGGTGGCCCGTATATCGCACATCCCCCCTCCTCTCCCGTAAAAACCGGTAGCAGTTTCAGGTCCTGAACTGGTCCATTAGGGAAGACTGGCCATTTTCTCTGCCAACTCATTGTGAAGAGTTATAGGTGGCAGTCAACGGAAATGGCAATCAATGGGCGGACATTGATGCCCCTTCGGCAACCCATGACGAATGGGCGGCCCTTGTCAGCAGGGGGGCTAGTGCTGCTGGGGAGGGAATGAGAGGGGAGTGAAATAGAACCATACTTGTTGCACCCTCCCCCTGTAACTATCCATTTGCCAAGGCTCGGCCCCCCTAGCCTCTCTTTTCTATTATTTATTTTCATCCTCCCCAACCCAAGCACTCCTAACCAGAGCATAGAAGTGCAAACAGTCCTCTTTGGTCAAGGTGCTCATCAAGCTAAGATTTGGCGACAATACGCTTGGAGGGCCCTCCAGGTCCAATCCATCAGGCCAGGTCCTCTGTCGCGGTGACGTCTACACCACGGGGGAGGTGGGACAACATGCACAAAACTTACTACCGATTAGACAAGCCGGATCGCCACTGGAAGTCTCTGCGACAAATACGTCGCGTGACATTCCAGCAATACCACGGGCTTTTAACGCAAATTTCAACTGAATCAAAGCGACTCACCAATAAGAGTAATAATTATGTGCTGAGTTAATTTCAGATGTTTATTACCTCACTAAATATAAATCTTCGTTCTAATTTGTACACAAGTTTATGATACAAAATATATACTGAGGCACTTTTTTAAAGTTGCATTGAGTCAGACTTCAGTCCTATATATAATGATATTTTGTATGTGAAGACTACGCTTCCTAAGAAATAATGATGCTGTGATCAGAATGTGCATAGATAAGGCGTGAATGGGGGCATGAAGGCGGCGATGGGCAATGAGACGATGGGCGGCTTCTGATGGGTCCTGGTGTGCTTCTTGAGGTGGTCCTTTCTGCCGAATCTCTTTCCGCAGAGGTGACACGGGAAGGGCCGCAGACCGGTGTGGATCCTCTTGTGTCTGGTCAGCTCCTCGTTCCTCGTGAACGTCTTGCCGCAGTCCCCGTGGTCGCACTTGTATGGCCTCTCTCCTGAAAACATGGATCGGAAACACATATATTCAGTCATTTGAAGGCCGCGAAGAAAAACTTCAGGATATCTCAGATTAATATAGGGAGGAAGAAGCTGGCCTCGCTAAGTTGTAAAATGTTATCTCAGAAGTGTCTCATTTGGATTTCATTCAGCCTCTTCGAATAACTATTTGCCACAATATTGTGTAATGATAAAATTTTATGTCGCAGTATGGCCCAGTGTATTTGTATCGACAACAAAGCGGTTTTCTGCCGTCAGAGAAAACCAATTACCGCAATTTATTAATTGATATTATTTTAATTAACATTAGATTTCTTATGAGCATACTACCAACTTTCATAGGTATAACTCTTGTTTTTACCATCATCAGAGCAGAAAAGCTTTCAATTGAATCGGGGTAAAATCATAACGTATAGGCCTTCCTGATGCCTTCCGGCATAAAAATCAGTCGGCACAAAATCATATTGCGCTGGATATGACTGACAAATTATGAACGCAATGCTGTGGTTGCGTATACAGTATACAGTATACAGTATAGTGACTGACAGATCTGTACTCTATTTTGGGGTATTAAGCAAAACTTTATTGCCTTAAGTCATTTTATTTTGCAACAATACCCTCGAAATCGCTTGAATTATGATGACAGCTCATCAAGTATAGTTTATCCACAGTTTACACTGAAATATAGTATAGCCTAGATGTTAAGTGTTCTTATTTACGTCATTATACGTGCCATTATGAAAGTTGGTGTCATGATTTTTCTGGTTATACCGCCAAAATTAACACTGAGTAAAAATCCTTATACGTTGCATGCAGTGCGTTAGTCAATCTTTCTAACTTCTGCAAAATCAGTCGTAATTTATTGTTTCGCATGATGGCTTAGAGCTGTAACTTCTACATGTATGTTCAGCGGAAAGCAGTCTCTTATTTGCACATGCCTATCTGGTAAGTCTGATCTAAATTAGTGCGGAAACAAATACCTTTCTTCATTGGAGCAACTATAATTATTTATTATAATTATAGAGATGCAGTAAATATGTTACTCATTTTTCTGGCCATGTACGTGTACGTAGCCTATATGTTGTAGGCTACTCTGTAACATGTTGTTGCTGTGATGCAGCTAAAACGAGATGTTATAGGCCTATAAAAGTCATGTTTCCCTTGAGAATGCCTTGAAATTTGCAAAGAAATAGCATTCAGGAAGTAAAGAACTTCCCCAACACCGGTGATGCCTATAAGCTTTTCGGAGATGACATCAAAGTGCAATATCCCTTTGCAAAGTTACTAAAATATTGGAGCATAAAACCCTAGAAGGTCGCTGTAATAATGCGGCTGTTTTTCTGCATTTCAACTTGGCTTTCATAACAATATTACATTACATCACGCACATAACTTGGGACACATTATATAATTAAGAGCAATTAAGAAAGAAACCCATTCTTACGAAAGTATAAGTTTTTCAAGCTAAAATTAATTGAGTCAAGATAATTTTTCTGCGAAGAAAAAAAGTGCACAATTCGTAATCGATGTCAGAAAATCTGGCGAGGAAATCCAACGTATACGATAGAATTTTTCTACTGAAGTGTTTTTTTTTTCTTTCATTCATTATTCTCATATCTTCAACTAGTGCATTAATTGCTCCGCAAACACTTTCTGCTATTTTAATCCCCACGAATGTTACTGCTGTATATGCTGCTGTGCTGGTGCCATGCATTTAGAAAGCGAGCAATAAAAGTGCTAATCACACAACATTGATCAAATGGTTAGTATTATACTGTGCACTGGACCCGGACCAGATACGATCAACTGTGTTTTCTATAGGGACGGTATTGTCAACCAGTTCTGGTTAACTCGCATGCTGTGTGAATGACCCCAACTATGGCTTACGGTGATGTCCTGCTATATACCACGTTATATACAACAGTGTCACTCACCGGTATGGATCCGTATGTGTCCCTTGAGCTGTCCATTGTTGCTGAATGCCACTTGGCAATGCGGGCACTGAAATCTCTTGGGCCTCTGCTTCCTGGAGCGGAGTCGGGCCAGCTCCGAAGGCGCCAGCAGACCGAGGGCCTCCAGTTCACTTTTGGTCAGGTCCGCCAGGCTGGACAGCGACGAGCCCAAAGAAGTCGTGGTTGACGGCGTCGACGGCGAAGGCGGAGACGGCTGCAATGGCTGGTGCTGGTGGTGGATGGCCATCGGCAACGGAACCACCGGCAGTTGATGTCGGTGATGATGGTGGTGGTGGTGCATTGCCATGTGATGCGTGTGAAGCAGTTGTTCGTGCAGCATCCTCGTCGCTTCCACGCTGTCTTTTCCGTGGTCGTCCGAAGCTGCTGCCCACGGTCGGAACAGCACCTTCTCTCCGGTCAGCAGGGTCATTATACTGGTCACTCAAAGTCACGGAGGGTCCCGAAGAAGGAAGGAAGGAAGGAAGGGAAGGACGAAGAAGAAGCACCTGCACCAGTCCCAAGAGGCCAAATCCACTTCTGTGGGTTTGGGCAGAGTGACTTTATAGTCCAGGTCTCAGTGGACGATGCTTGCCACTGCTTACAAGGCCCTCTGGAGTGGTTGGGGGGTGACGGTGGTGGGGGAGGGGAGGGACAGGGGGCCTGCTCTTTTCTGTTGCCCTCGGTTGAAGCTACTGGATGGTCCATTGTGACTGGCTGACTGTACCGGAGGATTGAAAGAAGGGGGGCGATGGTATAAGGGGGGAGAGGAGAGAGGGAGGGGGATGTTTCCTCAATGGAAGATGGATTATTTGGAGTATGGGTGCCCCCTTCTCCTCTCTGATGGAGACCGCCAATTGATGTGTAATTCGACTGAGACCATGTATACGAGATACGCTGGTAAGTTATCCCCAGCACAGATACGAGTCTTGTTGCCCAGCTCTTGGTTCCAGTAATAATTCACCAGCATGTGAGTCATACCTGTAAGCCTGAAAACTATAGATGAATCATGCGATGATGTGGCAAAAAATATGCTGCAGTTTTTATGTTTAGAATATAATTTTTTATGTAAAAACTAACTACAGTGTATTTTAACACAGTCGGCATACTACCTATATACTGTATAGAGTATAGATTATAGGCAAGTACGATGATGGCGGATGATGGTCCAAAATAACCGAATTTCTGCATGGTTTCTAACTTATAGTCTCAAGTGAAAGTGGTCATAATATTCCAGAGAATGCAGAAACCTTCTCTGATTCAGGCATATGAAAATTAACGACGTATTGCTCTCAGTACTTGTCCAACCAAAGAGTGTACGTATGCAGCCATACTATAAGAACGATTGTTTTGTACACTGTAGATCCTAATGTTGGAACGCAAAACTCAATTTACCTAAGAAAACCAACGTCAAAAACATATTACAGCAGTGGTTTTTACAGGAATAATATTTTATTTTATTTATTTATTATTTACACAGCCCCGTGATAGACCAAAGCCCTTTTAGGTGGTACAGCAGTAACAATATTATCCATCGCAATGTTTTTATTGGCTATCAAAACTTAGAATTTACTCAAGAGTATAGGCTACTGTCTATAGACAAAGATTTCTGTTTGGTTTTAATAGGGCTTCCTATTGATACCATACTTGTTTCTAATGGCCGTAAAAAGGGCACTTGAAGCATTTTCAAGTCTAATTTTTCTCTCTTTATAGTAACGGTGACACCCTGAAAACGGGAAGTTGCCATAGGATGTTTATGATCTAATACACAAACTTGTTTCAAATTAACGTTGGTATAACTGTTGATGAACGCAATGAAGTAGAGCAACGCAATGCTGGTGTAAGCCTCACCTGCATTTGTAAATCTGATCATGCCTTCTCTATAATCCCACCTTGTATAGACACAAAAAATAAGCCAAATGCATGCTCTCCCGCTAGTGCCGGACAAATTACGGCGTAAAAGCGAGGCCATTACTCTGGGAGAATCGTCGGTGGTCGAAAAGGCGGCGTTGCTATAAACTAGGAATTCGTAGGGCATCAGGTAGGCCTCGCTGAGAGGTGGCCCCATATAATTAACCTATTCAAAAAAGGGCTGGTTTAGGGAGGTGTGGGGGGCGGGTAATGGAGGCCTGCGCAAGTGTTGGACATCCCGGGGGATCGCCTAATAAAAGTCGGCGCCGCTCACACTTTATCGCGTGCTCAGACAACCTTTTCCAGGACCAAGTGTCTATCAACCCAACTATATTGTGGTGCGCCTTATAATGCCAAGCTCTAGTCCACACAAAGAGCACGTGCGTGCCCCGGAGCACGACCTGTTTCTCTATGTGCTGCTCGTATTTATAACCATCTGACTCGAATGGACGTATCAGGATTATTTAATAGCCGCTCAGGAATGCTATCGGTTACTTTCACCACCTTCGAACATCTTGCACTGGTCTTATTACTGCCATTGCCGCGAAATAAATTCAGTTAGTAACTACACACCAAGACCTTATACGGTCTGCCAGCTGAAAGGGTGTATATTAAGCTGTCAAAATTTTCGCGCTTTGTTGTCTTTTACTAGCAGTTATTATCAGGAGTATTAACAAAAAAACTTACAAGGTGTAACTGACTAAACTGACGAATTAAAATAAAAATTGATCCGAGGCCAACTAAGGCACATTTTGATCTAGTCAAAACCATCCTGCTATAGGGCGTGGTTAAAAAGTTTCATTAAGTTAATAGAAGGGGCAAAAATTCTTGAATCCAGCCTCCACATGTTGAGTGTACGTATATTTGGTGTGTTGTTATTTATATTATTCATACTGAATAATACCAAATTCGGAGTAGTTTCTTCCTCGACTTCGATGTTAATGTTTTCCGGTTATTGCCCACAACAATTATAGGGTGTCTATGAATCCATACTTACATAGGTACCGTTGCATATTTCATTGCATTGTTGTTCATATGCCCCATTACATGTCTGCAAAAAATCTTCAAAACTTACATTACTGTCAGCAGTTCAATTGGAACTTCTTCATAAATTTTTCTAGTCACATTAAACAGATCAGACCATCTTAGTTGCAGCTGATTGTAAATGCTGTTCCTCGGAGATTAATTAACATGATATGCCCAGCAGAGGTGTCAATGTTACATCTAAACGGCCTTCAAGGCGTGACAGTCATTGCAACCGCTTCGTGACACTGTTGATGTGCGCATGAATGCTGCCCATCAGTCTAAAGGCACCTGCCTAGAGCCGATATCATCATCAGTCGATCCTTATCTCTCACATTATACCGCAAAGGGCTGCCTCTTACAAGTTGGTCCGACCACTTCCCCACTTTCTTTTCCCTCCAACTACCATAAAAGATCTTTACGACAGATTTCAAACACCTTTTCTGACACAGATTATCCCTCGTAAACATGGCAGCTTGCTGCTGTCAAAGGGCCCCCACGGATTACTCCTTAAAACCAGTTATGAGCTTCACACCACCCTCTGCAGTTCATCCAGCTTATGATTCCAAATCCAATTTTTTTAAACGGGTTTAAACTGATAATTTGTAAAAGGCACAAGTGACATTTTCAATCTCCAAAATGGCTGGTTGATAAAGTGGGTTGCGGGGGCCATTCCAGCAGGGTTGAGTGACAAAAGAGGAGGGCAAAGGGTCCTCCCCAGAGGCAGCTGAGGATTTCTGGTCGTAACGCTCGTTAAGGCTGCTGCTGGGAGGGGATTTTTGTATGATTTCTTTTGGAAAAAAGAGTCCGTGGCGTTGCAAATTAAATATCCGCCCTCCCGCATTTATGTCCCGCTGCGTGGAAAACCCTGCTTCGAAAGAGGTGGTTTTAAATGGACTCTCCCTAAAAGAGACAGATTTATGGACAGTGTCAGGAGTTGATGTCTATACACGGTTTAGACATGGATTCCACTGATCGGGCAGAGGATTCCCGTGAGAAATATCGGAATTCAATCGAACATTGCTTAATTTTTTTTTGCATTATTCTAATTACGAATTAATCAAGTCTTCGAAGCTGCAACTATCCTAGACAATATTGTTTTTTACGTACAAAACTGCAAAAAAATAATTTCGTCGCCTTCATGATTCTCTGTTTGTCCATATCAAGCGGCCTTATGAACATAATAAATATGCGAAATGTTTTAGTGGATTTAAAGCACCAGTGAAGCTTGCTACTTCTGTGTGGACAAGAAGGCTCCCAAAAAAAATCAGCGGGTCCGACGTAAGAGTCGAAAAAGGAAGCCTGGTCGGCTCTTTTGGGCGATGTTACCTGGAGCGAATAAACAGTGCAGTGGCTTTTGTCGTGTCCATGGATGGACACCGCTTATATATAGAGCAGGCCTCCTCTAGGAGCCCACAAAGGCACAGGGCGAGATAGAGAGAAGGGAGGGTCCAAAAAAAGGCTTTTTGGAGGTATCGGCGAGTCAGGAGCGGAACCTCCGAAAAGTCAGCGGTTTCCTTTGAAGCCTTTTTGAAAAAGTTGTCAGCGCGCGGCCACTTGAAACGGGGCCGAAAAGTGGTTGCTGCCGCCGCTTCTTCCTCTGCTCCACTGAACTAAATCGAGGACTCCTCCCTCACGACCTTTGACCCACCCACCCCAAAAATTTCTCAGGTGGAGAAGAAGACTCAAGTGCTGCCTTTTTGTGCTGACTTGGACGTGTGCCCTTCTTGCCTATGGACACCTGTCCACCCCTTCGCTTTTGGTCGCAAACCTATTAGTTTCTAGAGCACCAAATGCCGCCTTACAAAACCAAAATGTTACCACTTTCGTGTTCCAGGTTTGCGTTTGTTTGGCTTATTGAAGGACAACTTGAAGTGCAGAAATGAACTTATCAGAATACCACAAAAATTAATTTGGAGTGTACCGACACGTAGTGATTTTTTCCTCGGTGTATGTTCAAGTTTTGATGTCTTAGAAGTGGCTTGGTCACGATGATGGTGTGGAGCTCGGTGCTGTATGGTGGTGACTTTTTGGTCTAATGACCATGCCCCATGCAGTGGCCTCCTCCGTGCGCGAGGCAAATAAATTGTGACCGTGGTGACAAATCTTGGTGGGGTCTCCTCCACACCGTTTCCCAAAAGGGAAATGGGGGGGGGGGGGGNGGGGGGGAAAGAGAGAGAGAATAAGGAATAAGGCATTTTCTTTTCACGAGGGCCTCTCCCACTGGCAGAGGACTCTGAATGTGCAAGGAACCACCGCTTTTCCTCGCATTCTTCCTCCTCCAGAACCACAGCCAACTATGGGGACAGGAGGGAATGGAGGAGGGAGAGGTGGGTGCAGGGGAGGAAGGGAGGGATAAGTTATAGGCCTTTTGCAGAACAGATGAACTGCCATGGTGTCCACGTGTGCCGATGACCAGCCCTCGGAAAGGGTCTGCTATGGCTGGGGTTGCAACACAAAACTTATTTCACTTTCTCTCCATTTTTATATCATTAGACTTTTACCCCATTTTTTCATACATGTTCTGTAGGTGGCTGTCGTTCCAGAAACTTTTGTAAATGAGAATAGTAATATGTACCAAGGGGGTATAATCACTTCTGATGTACACCTGCGAGTGTTACTCCTAGGTATTCCTTAGGTACCTTACCCTGAGGTAGGCCTACTCCTTGGTACTCCTTGAATTAGATACTCCAGTGTATACACTTTACAGTCGAGTGGTTACCCCCTTGATATGTATACTGTTCGATAATTACAGAAAAATTATTATGATTCGCCAAAATAATTATCTTATTAGGGCCCATATGATTTATCTTGCTCTAATAAATATCACTTACAAGTTAGACACGTTTTTACGTTTATTGTAGCAATATTTAACTACCACGCTTTCACTACCACGAAATAATTGGCCTCAGAATATTTGACAAGAAATGCATGTAGACTATGTAGCATAAAAAAAAGCTGCCATTGCATTACAAACTGTGACTTCAGCGGATTTTTTTGATTAAGTTTTCTGATGAGTATGTTCCATATACAGCACATCCATCACACTCTTTCCCGTTCTTTCTCACAGTGTATAGCCTGTCGCTGGAGAAACGGGACCACGTGTCAATTTGTCCAGCAAGCAACAAGTCGCAGAGAAAACCTCCGTGGAAATCTCTTTCCCCGGCTCATCCGTTACCACCCAGGGTTCTTCTCCAAGACAGCGTTTAGGAGACTCTCTTCCGTACACGCCCTCTCCAAGTATAGAAAAGAGCATCTCCCCAGCAGCAGCCGAAAGTGACATATTTTCCCAACCGCAGCGATTCAGACCCTGCGTCACACTCTTTTTGCCGCTGACAAGTGTCCATTCATCTCAAATTAGCGATTGTCCTGGAGGCCAACAAAAAGGCCAAAGTAAGTCCAAGGCGGATTGCTGCTGACCTCATCCATCATATGCACACTCTCCAAATCTGGATGGATATATAGTGAGGGGGGAAAGGAAGAAAAAAAAATCTCCTATTTTTTTCACTTTTCCAGTGGATTTGGGAACAAAATCTCGGGAAAAATTGTGTGTAAGATGTCAGGAATTTTGATGTATCGGTGGGACTGATCTGGAAACGCAAATGGCGTCCGTTCAGGCTTTTCTATAGGAAAAAGTGGCAGATGGGGACAAGTCTGGTATGAATTGTCGCTTCAACATGCACAAGGTGTCGCAATTTTTTATATACCCCCAAAAAATGAGTGACTCCCACCATTGTTGTCATATTATGCACAAGCGCACCAAATAAAGACACGGAAAAAAGCGGGATCAAACCTGAATATGTCCAAAGTGACCATCTATTTTAAAAAATGGCGCAGAACGAATTGTTTTCCCCAGCAATTCGTTTCAATAGAAGCATCTGGAAGTTGTTTTTTGACTACACGATTCTGTATTGAATTATGTGTTATGCTTTCGGTTTTATTGATTAGTTAGCTAGTGATATGTCGTGAAAGTTACGTATTGTACTGTGTATGAATTTAATAATTCCGATGTACATTTTTCTTATCTCACAATCGGTATTAAACATATACAGCATGTGTATAATCAGTGTGAGTGGTACTATATACAATGTCTGTCTTCCCCTCCCTTTGCGACATTTACATGTTGAGTCAGAAGTTGTCCCCTCAACTTCCATCCCTGCCCCCTTTCCCACCATCAATTGTCGGAGAGGATGGAGGGGTGGTTGCCGCCATTTTGATTGCAATGTCAGTAGGTCGCTTTTGGGAGAGGAGTTTGCAGGGCAAAAGCATGGCAGCAAAAAGGGGGGAGTCACGCTGTCGTTACTTCGCTTGGGTTAACCGCAGACATGAGCCAATCCGGGGGCTTGGGGAGGGCTGGAGAAAGGAGGCTGGCAGATGGGAAAAACTGGATGTGCATGATGGACCCCCCCTCATCCCTCCTTCCCTCCTCTCCATGGACACAATGCCACACATTATTATTCATCTCTCATGCAGCCCTATATCCCTTTCATTGACGTGTAAGTAATGGCGTACAAATTCGTTTTCAACATTTCTGTGGGCAGCACCGTTCAAGTGGACAGCATCAGTTAGGGTTAGTTGCCTGAGGTGTTGTGTGATTAAGAGGTGACGTCATTCGTCGTAACAGTTGGGGACAACTGACACACTAACTTTACTCGCCGTCGGCAATTTGTAAAATGATTGCAACTTCTTCGTCATACGTCCATAAACAATTCAACAGCCCAGTTATGGAATCCAATCGTTATTTCAAAAAAAAATTAAAAAATTAAAAGACCGGAAGAGGCATTTTCAATTAATTAACGAATTAATTACATCCGTCGGGTGATAGGAAATCAAGATTTCATCCTGATCAGTTGGCCAACCTACGCACACGCAAGTGCAGCGTGACGTCTGCTCTCCAGGGGCAACTACCATTTCTTCACTTGGTTTCCACCATGCGGTTTGTACAGTACAGTACGCTCAAACCAAGTTAGCATAATGCCAAATCACAGATCCATCATCCTCGAGCAGCCGCATCATATATCTGCATAAGAAAAGAGGGTTCCCTCATCTGCCTTGCAGCGTATCCGGATGCTGGTGCAGCACCCCTCTTTCCATATATGGTGGGCATGGATCTGAGGGGGCCGTTTGAATAATATATACAGTGTGTCGGAGGGGTTGGTAAGGGGCTGATGCAGCAGCAGGGCATGAGAAACAGCACATGGGGAGAGCCGGCTGTCTGTTACTCCTTCGCCCGTCCTCTGGACCCCACAGAACAAAAGGGGCGTTGGGAGGGGTCCAGGAACCATCACGCCCATCGGACAGACCCTCTGGACCACTCGGAATCGACCAACTACAGCACACACACATGGAAATAACACTCTTCATGAGCCGAAAGAGGTAGGCGCGTACCAACGAAATGTACTGCGGACACAGGAGGATAAACACAACAAGACATCCTTAGCAGGTCACATGTTTGATCCAATCAAGACAACAAAAGTTTCAGGGAAAACATATACTGTCGGCGAACCAAAGTGTAATAGAAGTGTAAATTATTGCTCTTAAACTTCGTCTGTTGATTGTTGATGCAAAGTGCATCAAAAATGCGGACGAAAAAGTTCACGTGGCAATTTCTTTGAGTATGACATCATAGAAACAATTATTCAAAATAGATAATTTTGCACATATATATTTATGCTTTCAACCACCACCTGTTGTTATTAGTTTCCCAGCAATTAATAACAATGTCCACCTCAGGGATTTTGAGACCGTGTCTCACAAGTCAGAGTGGTTATCCAGTTCATTCCCGGATTTTCACAGCTGTTGACATATAAATAAGGAATTACCTGCATATTTTCAACGTTATGTTGTGTGCAACAATCTCCAACTTTAGAATTATCAGACCACGACGAAACCCAATCCTTCTTCGCTATGCCAGACGCAGTGCATTCAGAGAAAGGGCAGCAGAATACTTTTCAATTTGTTTGTAGTCAGGTAATGTATACCTATGGAAGAATTCCCAGTTGATCCGGAACCACCCTTGTGCAGCTGGCCTAATAGGCATCGACACTTTGAGCACAGTGCAGTGGGTGGGGAAAGTACAAGCAAGCCGCCCTCGAGGTGTCCTTTGTGGTTCCTTGGAGGGGGCAAAATCGGAGCCCAAAGCGATGCAGCAGTCCCTCACATTGTCCCATTTGACTGGCCGGCAAAATCCGATACAGAAGAGGCTAACCCCCCCACTGGAAAAATAAGGATCGCCGCTAATGGTGACCGACTGCTTCAACACCCTGCACACAAACAAGCCAAAGGGTTGACCCCTTCCAAAAAGGCCTCCTGCTGAGGTCAAAAGCCCGTCAGATGTGGCCGCCAAGCCATACATCCGCAATGTTCATGTGAGTGAATAAGAAAAGCGGCGTAACTCGGTCTGCGCCTCCGGATTGGCCCCTAGTCTGACAGGAGGGCAGGGGCTAACTCCTTTTTTTTCCACTTCTATTTTCACGAAACAAGCACGCGAACCTTTTCCCCTCCGCCATAAATTATTACCACCTCCTTATCCACGGCCAGGGCTCCCAAAACTGGGTGACCACAAAGAGAACCGCGAGTTTCCCCGAAGCCTCTGTATCTACCAGACATCTGATCCTACACGCTTAATTTCACCTGAATGGAAGGTATGAGGGGAGGGTTAGGGGGACGAGGGTTGACCCCCTCCTCTCAAGGGAGGGGGGAAAAAAGGGCTCATGCATGACACTTGGACCATTGTTGCTATTAGGTGACGATGAGTTGCACTTCAGAATGACAGGAGCTAACTGCAGCGCACCTGGGAGGATTTTAACTTCTGCTGGACTGAAATTCGCACATACTTTGACATAACCTTTTATTATTTTACTGTGTGTACATGACACTCGGTTTGCTTAATGATGGTAATTACAATTGTGAGTGATGTATCTCCCCGCCTGCGGACATGACGGCCAGGTCGATGTCACCCTTGGTGTCGATATGGACGTCGCTTATGTCTCCAGTCTGAGAGATAATCTTCACCATTGTCTTGTGCTCTGGGTCGCCGATGTAGTGATCCTCCTGCCTCTCGTACGTCAGTGTGTCTTTGATGACACCGTCGCACTTTATGTTACACAGCACCACGTCACCGCCGGCGTCCAGCACTGCCGTACCCAGGTTGCCGACCATCTCGGCTCGCACTGAGGTCACTCCGTCTTGGGCTTGAATGGTCACCTTCTTGACCAACCCCTTGGCCAGCACAGACACCATGTACATGTCACCGCCTGAGGCCAAGGTGACCTCGTCGACCTTGCCAGTGGAGGTCACGATGTAGTCATAGACGTCGCGCTTGGTGTTTAACTGGCTGACATTGGCACTCTTATTGAGCGGAAACACAGCCTCAGATTTGGAGCAGATCAGAACTCGACCGATGACATTGTCTGACTTTATCGTCACGTTCTCGACGTCACCCTCGACGTAGACCTTGGCGTTGTACACGTCGCCGCTGGTCTTGACTGATATGTAAGGCTTCCAGGGCATCAGTCCAGTGGTGGATTCACTCTTATTTTCCGAAACGCACGCCATTGGTGCAGCCTAAATATTATACACAGAGTCAAAAGTGGAACTGTACATGACAAAGCAATACCTGTACCTGCAGTAGACAGCAGAGCGTAAAAAAATTCGCTTCCAAAAGGGCCAGACACCAATGCAAACAATGGTTGCTGCAGTAACGTACACAACAAAGTTAATGATTTTTTGTTTATTTTAGAAATCAGAATAATATGACCTACGTACTTTCTTTGGGAGGGTATAGTTTCTAGCTTTTACTTGTAAAAGTAACAGATCGAAACGAATATGAAGCAAGGTACAAACTGCTAAATGAAAAAGAGAGGCTTCAATTTGAAGAAAAAAAAGCGCCATATATTTCATACATAATTGCTACAATTTAACACACGTGATATAGAAGAGTCGATTCTACATTTTTATTTCGCCGGTACAAGGAGGCGTATAGCATGTCTTGTGGTGTCCGGTTACCATAAAAGAAGCACGTTCCCTCTTGAAGTGGTCGGAAGGTTGCAAAGAGGCCTTTTTCCCAGGTGCAGAGTCAAAGGCCTCAGCAGCCCCAAATCCTCCATTAATAATAAAGTGTGGCTTGGTTCACTTCCGCTGGATTGCACTTGAAGAGGAATTTTTGGGGGGGTTGAAAAGGACACCCTTCTTTTCCTTGTGGCTGCCCAACACGATGGGAAAATGAAGGTGCTGTCGGTTGAGGAGTCCAGAAGAGAAGAAGAGCCGGGTACTCTGCCTCTTTTTTTTATGCCACACAAACCCTTCCATAAGAATATAAAGAAAAGCTTCATCAACTGATTAGCGTGGCACATATCTTAATCAACGTCGGTTCCCTGATGTCTTCATGTAGCTGCAAGGGTTACATCTCTCCATGGAAGGGGTAGAACTTGTGCTCCTTTGCCCTGAAAGGCGGAAAAGATGACACCAGGTGTTATAAGTGTTATTACATCAGCAATGAGACAATATTGTCGTTAATGTAATTACCAGGGCATGTCGATGATTCGATCGTTTCTGTTGAGGCTGTTCATGTCGGACATGTCTCCTGACGATAGCTCGAAATCAAACACGTCCATGTTTTCTCTCAGATGAACTGGGCTGTCCGATTTCGGGATGGGGATTATTTCTCGTTGCAGCTGTAATAGTTGGATTGTCGCAATGGTAAAGTATAGCATGTGGTTTGGAATATACTGACCAGCCAGCGTAGGATGATCTGTGCTTTGGTCTTGTCGTGCTTTTCGGCCAGCTTGGCCAGGATGGGTTCGTTCATCAGCTGTGGTTTTCCCATGACGCGATGTCCGGCTCCCAGTGGACAGTATCCGGTCACCACGACGCCTTTGGAGTTGCAAAAGTCCGCAAGTCCTTGCTGGCTTAGGTAAGGATGGCATTCAATCTGGAAGCGACTTTATTACTGAGTGCCTTAACTTGCTGTATACATGCTACTTGCCTGGTTCATGGCAGGCGGTATCTTGCAGTTGTCTAGGACACGTTGGAGCTGACGTGAGTTGAAGTTGGACACCCCGATGCTCTTGGCCATTCCCATCTCGACACACTTTTCCATTCCGCGCCATGTGTCCAGGTAATCCACGTTGCTTAGGGTCACGTCCACAACTGTAGGCTTGTTGTCTCCCTTGTCCTGATGGGCATTAAAATAATAATTCGCAAAAACGATCAGCAACTCTATCTCCAAAACATACCGCTACTGCGATAGGCGTGTGGATGAGGTAGAGATCGAGGTAATCCAACTTGAAGTTCTCCAGGGACATTTTGCAATTTTTTGGAACCCTCTCCGTCTCAGCAAACGCTGGCCACAACTACAGAAAAGTCAGATGTTACATCACACTGAACGTTGCTGAATTTTGTCTATTGGTTTTTCCCTATAGCTGATCACCTTACTCGTGATGAATAGGTCCTCCCGACGTACCACACCTTCTTCAATCTTTTCCCTGACTGCCTGGCCCACCTCGGCCTCGCACCCGTAGAAATAGGCGCAGTCTATGTGCCTATAACCGGCGTCGATGGCGTCTTTGACAGCAGACACCAGTTTGGCCGAATCCAGTCCGTGTACCTGCAAAAGTAACATGATCTTACATCCAGTAAAATTGCTTATAAATAATGCACTTTACCTGACGTGTTCCAAGTCCGATTGCTGGTACTTCCAGCCCATTGTTCATCCTAAACTTCTTCATGGTGCGGCGGGTGATGGGAAGACAATACGCTACCGGTACCTCCGCTTAGACAGAGTAATTAGGATGATACCGTAGAGAGTACTGTACAGCTTGTTGAGTGTTTCATATCAGGGAGATAAGGAGTGAACTTTACTCGCTCGATAAGGGTTGTGAAGGGTGTTATGCAAAGAAACATAATTTTGTGCAGCAACATTTTATTAAATCTCGGCCTCTTATCAGCTGCCTAATTGAACGGATAAAATCGATGTCCTTTAATCCTGCAGAGAGAGTAAATCAGGTCACTTACACCCAAAGAACTAACATCTTGATGTGACTATACAACTCCACATAATTATGGAGGCAAAAAATTATTTCTTACATAGGGAACAACTATGTTGAACTGGCTAATTGCTATGGCGAGCATGATTTGTTTGCAAATACATTTTAATCAGTTTTATCGTTGCATAATTGTCTCACCATGGAAGATCCACAACCCGTTCGTTCTTGTTGAGCGATTCGATTGAATCCATGTCTTCCTTCGTCAACTCAAAGTCAAACACCTTCAGGTTGTCTCTCATGTGGACAGAGCTGGCCGATTTGGGTATCGGAATCACGTGTCGTTGTATCTGTCAATGTTTGCCACGAGACAGAATTATTCGTCCTAAGATTCGGATATGTATATTTTGGGAGTAACTGACCAGCCATCTGAGAATGACCTGAACCTGGCTCTTGCCGTGTTTTTGCGCCAACTGGAGCAAAACTGGTTCGTCCATCAGCTGGTGCTTCCCTGCCTTGCGATTGGTTCCTCCCAGAGGACAATACGCGGTCATCAAGATGCCTTTGGACGTGCAGAACTGCAGAAGCTCCTTCTGGCTCATGTAAGGGTGGCATTCGACCTGAGAGAGTCAAACTATGACCTATACCAGTGGAGGTCATCATATTAAAAGTACTGACCTGGTTCATAGCTGGAGGTACGTTGCAGTGGTCGAGCAATCTTTGCAGCTGGTTGACGTTGAAGTTGGACACTCCGATGGACCTGGCCAGCCCCATACCCACGCACTTCTCCATGCCTCGCCATGTCTCCAGGTAGTCCACGTCGGTCGTGCCAACGTCCAGGCTTGGCACATCGCTTCCTGGATGCTGACAACAATGTTGTTAAGCAATACAACACAGTTTTAAGCAGCTTTCAGTCACCTTGAGTCCAACTGGTGTGTGGACCAAGTACAAGTCCAGGTAGTCGAGGCCAAAGTTGTCCAGCGACTTCCGGCAGCAGGCTGGAACATCCTTTTCAGCGCTGCAGGACATCCAGAGCTACAACGGAACCAACATGTTTATATGTAAGACAGGGTGTACTATATATACTTGCCTTGGAGACGACAAACACTTCCTCCCTGCGTATGACTCCTTCCTGAATCTTCTCCTGGATGGCCTGTCCGACCTGGGACTCGCAGCGGTACACATAGGCGCAGTCGAAGTGACGGAAGCCGGCGTCGATGGCGTCCTTGATGGACGAAACTAATTTGGACGAGTCGATGTCCTCCTGGACACGTTTATAAGGATTCTATAAAAGTGACATGCTGGAGCACCCTGTATACGCACCTTCCCCTGATATGTCCCGAGGCCGATCGCAGGCACTTGATGCCCGTCATTCATTCCAAACGATATCATTTTTTGACGACTTGTTGGCACTGAAGCTTGTGCTTAACTGTTACAAACATGATGTGATATAGAGGCACTTATTCTGTTGCATAACTGATGACGACTGCTGCTGTAATGTGCCAGCATGCGATTAGTAAGTTGAATAGTAATTCAAAGAGCGCACATGCTGTACAGGTTGTTGACTTAGAGTAAGCCGAAATGTATTAGAAAAATCTAAGCGATATATTGTAATACAATTTTATGTTATGGTATAATGATATCGATGATAAAAGTGTCCTTCATTTATCAACGAAATTAATTCCAAAAGTCAGATATGCCTGATGGTTGAGTCTTATCCTATCGAACAGAACCATAATTATGATCTGGCAATTAATGTGTTCTATTGAATTGGAAAGTAGGCTTGTGATTGCTCCATCCTAATAATCTATAACTTAACTTTTAAGCCACATTCACTGAGATAGGGAGCATAATTATCCTACATAAGAGGCGCAAACTTCTGTCGGCGCCTTTGATGTTCGCGTCTCTCTGTTTGGGGCCGTTGCCAAGGCTGAAGGACATTTTGAAGTGTGGGCAACTCCAACGAGGTATAAATAGGGTACAGGCAAAAAATAGGGTCCACCATCTTTGATGGATTTGGTGGCCATGGCAATTACAAGGCAAGAACACGCGCGAATCAAAGATGGCCGATCCTATTTTTGCCTGTACCCTATTTATACCTTGGCGTTGCCCACACTTCAAAATGGCCGCCAGCCTTGGCAACGCCCCAAACAGAGAGACGCGGAAATCGAATGTTTGCGCACAGTGCTTTCGCCTCTTATGAAGTATATGCTCCCTGTCCAGACGTTTTGTTTTTGTTTTTGTATTTTGTATTAAATATATTAATTTATTTTTTACTACTGGAATAACTTTGGGTGTAGTTCAGCACAAAAAACCCTGCCCAGGTCATGCTGTCATGGTCATTGGGTCAGGGTGCACACAATTACACTGGAAACACTATTGAAATTTAGTGGCTGTGCCTGGCTCAAAACAATTATGTTTTCCTAAATTAAGCGGTCTTTATGGATGTTTTCTACAGATCAGTTATCATTACGAATTGAGGCTGGAGTGTATTAAATTCTGCCAAGTATTGACGGCCTGCATTCAATTGTTGTTGATCGGTCAACAACCAAACAAAACACAAGCATTTACTAACATTGAAGCAATATCAGAGAATATAAACAATAAATAACTCTCGATTGCAAAAAATGATTGAAGTTCAGGCGATCAAATTGTTACATAATTATAGTTGGGCGGATTTGTTCAAAAAAGCAGTTTCGCTAGAATTTCGTGTTAATTTTAATCTGTTTGCGGGAAGTTGTTAAGGACGATATAGGAAGTTGCAAGATCAACTTGTCGCCATGATTTTTCCTATCAATTACAGCCACAATCTTGGAAAAATGGCGGCAAAAACAGGTATTTTTGTTTTTGAACAGTTAATATTATGAAAAAGTTAACTAAAACAAAAGTTAAATAGCATGAGATTTACAATAAATACGGGAGAGGAGAGGGATGGATTCAGGATGGCGCTCGTTGGCAAAGCAGGCCTTGGTCCAAACTGGTGAAGGTCAGCCAGATCAGCTGTTAGAAACATTCTTCCATTAAATGACAATAATATATTAAGAGTTGTAGCTTGCAGCAACCATTTTGATCCAACTCACCTACGTTGCCAAGTTTCAGGGATTCATCCACTCTAAATAAAGAATCATTGTGCCATGTGGGTTGCCTTTCTTAGTCAGGATAACTTTGAACACGTCCTTTCTCGTACAGCGTAAGAAACATATTTTAAACCGCTGGTGTAATACGTATTTCAAGTTAGAAATTGCTTTCTGTTGATTGTTAGGCAGCTTAACCAGGTTGTTCTGTTAACTTTTGAGATCAATTTCGATGTTTGCTGGCTCCATACTTTACCCTCAAAAAATGTCAATCTACGTACACTCGTAAATGGACCGGATATTTATTGCGCCGTGTTACAAAACTTTAACTGGTTTCCAGTGTTTCTTCCTCTTAATAAACATCGATGTAAGAAATTCAGTTTTATTATTTAATCATCCCTGTTGATAACAGTTTACAAGAAATAATATACATACTGTACAGTAGGCTATACAGCAGGAGTCCTCATCGTCCGTATCTGCACTGGGATTCTGCTGATTAACACAGTAAGGATCAGAATACCCACAAAAGGTTGAAACGCTGCAGCATGAAGCTGTATCAAGAACAATTTCCTTTGCGCTGAACTTGCTGGTATTTTCCCTCTCGGTACTCAGAAAGTGTGTTAAAAAGGCGTGACATACACCATCCATAATCAACAAACTCTGCTTTATGTACAGGAGCAGAAGGGTGGCCAACAAATAGAGACCAAATAAACTGCTGATGTTGGCCATCATCTCGGAGGATGCTGCACTTGACTCAATCAGACTGACTCCTTTCTCCTCAATCCGGAAGGGCGTCAGTACTGCTTAAATAGTGACATTGGTGACCGCAGACATAACGTTTATGGGCAGAGGGCGAGCAGCATAAATGTTTTCTTGGTTTATAAGTAAGTTACTTGTATATATATAAGGATTGATCCTAAAGTCCACTCTGGAAACCATCTAAAAATGACTCTAATATTCATGAGGTTGGGTATAGACTTCTCACTGTCGCAATTAAAGGGAATGCACATTGCAACTGTTTATGCTGAACCATAATCAAAATCAGTAATCTTCATCCCCCCCCCCCATTATTTTATTTAAGACCATGAACAAAAGTTTCGTATTAGACTGATAGCGAGTGATCCCTGATAATCAGGTCCGCCTCATTGAAGTTCAATAATGATTATTTTTATTTTCATTATTAGGCCACTTTTTGAAACTATGATGATCAAAAGAAGGGGTGTTTGAAAGCGATGGGCAAATATGTTTGGATGACTCAGTGTTTCCAAGTGTAGGCTTGCTTAATTCCGGTACCAATATATTATTTCATACGAAAAATGTAATATATTATTCATAATATATTATTTCATACGAAAAATGTAATATATTATTCATAATATATTATTTCATACGAAATATTATGTTAGAGGTGAAGCCGCAGGGATGCATTTCGATGCCATATTAACAAAACAATCATACCGAATTAATATTACTGACCTATTTTTATATTTGCCACATTTTATAAGATGGTAGTACATTGCTCTCTGTGACGAAATGATTGAAATCAAATAACCTCAATGATTAGAGCGAAGATGAAGCGACTGCTCTCCATTGTACTTCCGGTTTGATTTCATGGAAGTCAGGAGCTTCATTTTTTTTTTTTTGAGCTTCTCGGCACAGACCTGCCTCATTTGCTGTGGCTTCTTCGATGTCTTCGCCTTACTTCACTGCTTCTCGCATCCATCTGGAGGAGACCGAATAAGATGATGGCAGGAAACGTGGCGTTCTTGGCCTTCCTAACCTTATTCGAGTTGCGCTTGGGAAACGTGCAGAAGGCGGCGGGCGTTTGCCAACGAGCACACCACCTGCGGGATTTAAAATGCGGTCAGAACAAGAGCGGACGACCTTCAGGTACCGGTAACTAACCTGCTCCTGCGTCATGGACAGGGATGAATTCCGCTTCCTCCTGAGCAACGGCGGTTACCTTTGGAACAAGTCCGGAGCACGCAAGGCCGTCTGAGCGATCCAAGGCAGCAGGATATCCCTTAAGTACGCCTCTAGCTCCAGCTCTGACTTGAACAGGTACTCCAGTAACTCCAGGTGCTGCTCCGGAGCCTGCCGATTGCAGCTGAAGATGGCAGCCTGGATATCCTGCCATCCGAACATCTTCCAGGAGAGTGTGGAGCGGATAAGGTCCCACCGCCAACGGAGAGTCTTCTCGTCCCCTTCGCCCCTTCGGACACTTGGAACATGTTGCGTGGCAAATGCAGTATGTGTACGTGGTGCGGATCCCAGTGCTCCAGCTCATCCGGCGGGTGTCGGTTCCGGAGTGGATCCGGGTACAACTGGAAGCTGCAATGCGGTTAATTGTAAGCGGTTTGGAGTAATTATGAGAGTTACCTTAAACATGACTGTATGCTGTGGAGACGGCTTGATCTGGTGCAATTGCGGACCACATCCCTGAGCACGGCTGATCTTCTCAATAATTGATGCACCTAACCACGGAGGGGCCGTTGCAATGGACAATTATGTACCGGTACCCTAAAGTGGACATGGTGGGCTTGGATGGGTTCGTCCAGCTGCTGGAGTAACTGCGTGGCGCAACTGGAGTTCGATGTGGCGCAGGTGTTTGCTTATCATGGAGCCGAAATTGCTGAGTGACATATGGTATGTGCTATGGCAGCTACGGGATGTCGCTGTGATGATATACGCCCATACGGTATGACTGCGGTATTAGCAAGATCTTCCAGGTGCCAGGTCGTAATGCTAGCATCGGGCTAAGGAACGTGGGTTTGGCAGTGTGGACCTCGTCGCTATGTACCGCAATAATATGTCGCACATTCATTGCAGATATGCCTGGCGCAAACGTACTGCTGCGATGCATACACCACCATTAAGCGACTAGTCAACAAGCTGAACGACGGCTAATTCGCCACGACGAACACGATGTACATGAACATCGCCGAAAAGCTCATGTCGCATGAGGGCTACCAAGTGTCCCATCCATTAGAGCATAATTTCTAGTATTGTACAGCTTAAATACATTTAATTAACATATGTATACAGATCAGTATTCTTTAAATACTGCTCCGGTTAGTGGACAAACGTTGGGTTGTCGCGTGTGACAAGCCCTTTTGGATATCTAGCACATGATGCGCCTAAAAACGGCTTTTTGCAGACACAGCAATAACTGTAAAAAGGTCGTATTAGTATGGCAAGTTAAGTACACAGTCGTGCACTTACTTTGATTCGAGTAGAACCAGCGCATCACAGCAATGTCAGGCCAGACAAACTTTTTCTGTGCGTTTTCTCCTTGGGCTAACGAGCTCTCGGTTTTCTTCGTGTGGCTCACATGCAATTACCTTCGGAGGCAAGGCAACCACGTATGAACCGCTGTACCGTAGGAAGCGGCCAGGTCGGCAGAAGGAAGTTGATCGCCTGACCCGCATCGAATTCAGCCACATGATTGTTCAGCAAACTGAGCGCCAGATCCAACTGCTCGACTCAGAAAAAGTAACGATTGATTGCCGCACACATTACGAGTCGTACACTTACCCTTCAAACAGTGAGAGATAACGTGTAAAATATCTTCTGTTGCTTCGCCATGTCAAGCCTGTTCTCATTATGTATGCAATACTCCTCGACCGCTTTATGATCGCCCAGTTTGTACACTAGTCGCCGAAGAGCTTTATCGTGATCCTCCATCTGTAATGCAACCAATTAATTCCGCACAAATGCACTGCATTCACGTACTTGTCCCTTCGTTTTGCAGTCCGATCTGCACTATACGTTTTCCGCCAGCCGTCGTCACGAACATGCCAAGGTCGTCCGGTCCAAGCAGAAGACACTCATCCTGTAAACCACACACCATTATTATTATTATTACAACACTAGCAGTGAAGTCTATTCATCGCACAGCCCGTTGCCATGGACTATTGCAATGGAACATTGTCATGTATACCGTTACCATGGACAGTTGACATTAACCGTTGCAATTGACTTGTTGCTACGACTGTTCCATGCTCTAGCTGTTGCAATGGTAAATCTGTTGCCAAGGTAACCTGCCATTGCCATGTATAGTTGCAATGGACCATTGCAATGGGCGCGCTGCCATGGACACACGAACAAACTTGCAAACTGTCACCTATCCACATTCTAGATTGTCTTGTAGATTCTCTGAAGCCGGGGAAATGTTCGAAGAAAAAGGTTTGGTTGTCTGTTTGTTTGTCCAGGGCAACCACGTTTGCCTGTGTTAGTTTGTCCAGGAATAAATATGTTTCGTAAATGAAATACTGTAATGTTATTAATGTTCTATGCATTTGTTTGTTCTGACGTAGTGCACCCTTCACTACTAATTACGGACATCGTTTCTACCTGAAGTACAGTGTTGGACATTAATCGCGTCATACTGCTAGAGACATTTTTCGATGCGGCAGACATGCAAGTAATGGAAGTGATGAGAGTGCGATCCGTGTGAGTGGGCCACGTCACCGGCTGGGGGGAAATGGAGAAAAAGGCTTGTCCCCAGCCAGTTACGTCACCCAAGGCCTACCATTTCTTTGTTGTACAGATCGGACTCTATCACTTGGATTTGCACGTCTGCCGCATCGAAAAATGTCTCTAGCAGAATGACGCGAATAATGTCCAACACTGTACAGTACAATCAATTCGAGTGTAGTACCTCAGCAAATAGTCTCCCAAATCTACTCTGGAAGCCTCCAGCCCTGCCTACATGTCATGCAGCAGACACTCATTGCTGAGCGAATCACTTGCATGTAAAAGCGGCTTAAAACCAGTTGGCTAAGTGTGTGACATTATCCTGAATATTTCACCTGAAGTAGTTGAGGACATCCTTAAGCTTCTCAGCGCAGACCTGCCGCATTTGCCGTAGCTTCTTCGGTCCCTTGGCCTTTATTCCACCTTCCAAAGAAGTTGATGGCCGGAAACGTGGCGTACTCAGCCGTCCTGCACTTCAAGTTGCACTTGGGAAACATGCAGAAGAAGGCATTTGCCAACAAGCACAGCACCTGCGGGATTTAAAATGCGGTCAGAAGAAGAGCGGACGACCTTCTCGTAACTAATCTGATCCTGCAACATGGACAGGGATGAATTCCGCTTCCTTCTGAGCAACGGCAGTTCCCTTTGGAACAAGTCTGGAGCATGCCTAGCCTGGATATCCCGCCATCCGGACATCTTTCAGGAGAGTGCGGAGCAGATAAGGTCCCACCGCCAACAGACACTGGATTTAATGCAAATGGTTCCAATGCCTCGAACAGTGAATGAAATTGGATCGAGTATGCGAAGGGAATGTAAAACTTTATTGGAAAAAGGGGAAATAACGTCAGCACCCATTTGGAGTGGAAAGGAACCAGATATATTTCAACTGCTGTTTTGACAATAAAATTACACTTTGGTACCTGACCACTGTTATTCCTTTTTAGTCACAACGTATGAGGTCCTGGCTCTCTATTCATTGACTGGGAATGAGTCCGCTGTTGGGCCCAACAATAATGCCACACTGGTCCTTTCGCGCCCACTACTGGCACCATATAATGGTGCAGAATAAGAAAAAATAACAATTACAAAAAGAAAAGCACTGAGACACTAGTTCTTCTCCTCCTTCTTGTCTTGACTCTTGTCCTCGCTTGTGCCACTTGTTGAATCAGTTGATTCCGTCGATCCTGTTGATCCTGTTGATCCTGAAGATGAACCGGACTGCGCCTCACGATCAGCTGCCATCTGAAATCACATCAATAACGTCAAGTACATGTACTACTGCAAAATATTCTCTGCTTACCTTCTTGTACGCCATTTCAAACAGCTTGAGTGAGGCTTGCTGCAGAGTGCTGACCTCCTTCTTGATCTCTTCCGGATCCTTATTGTCCTTGTCCGCCAATATCTCCCTCACCTTGGCCACATGTTCCTTAAGCTTGGTGCACTGCAAACGAGAATGATCGTTAGTTGTTAGTACTGTGATGCGTACGGCAACGACTGTTTCCTCCTTACCTCGTCTGCTGGAAGCTGGTCCTTGAATTCCTCCATTTTCGACTCCGTGTCATGCACGATTCCCTCTGCCTGATTGACAGCCTCTACCCTCTCCTTCTGGACCTTGTCTTCTGCGGCATACTTCTCTGCGTTCTTGATCATGTTCTCGATCTCATCTTTGCTCAAGCCACCAGAAGACTGAATCACAACTGCAAGTGGGATTGAAGTAAAGAGGAGCATGAGACACTCACGTAACATAACAAGCCAATCGATAGCAGAATCATTAAAACATCATTGGCATAAAAGTTTAAATGAGTTTTGAAAAATGAACTCACTCTGCTGCTCCTTGCCAGTTCCCTTATCCCTAGCTGATACGTGCACAATTCCATTGGCGTCAATGTCAAAGGTGACCTCGATCTGTGGCACACCCCTCGGTGCAGGTGGAACTCCAACAAGAGTGAACTGTCCCAGCAGCTTATTTGATGCGGCCATTTCTCTCTCCCCCTGAAAGCACTTGATCTCCACCTGCGTCTGTCCATCGGCAGCAGTAGAGAAGACCTGACTCTTCTTCGTGGGGATGGTGGTATTTCTGTTGATCAACTTGGTGAACACCCCGCCAAGAGTCTCTATCCCAAGTGACAATGGGGTTACATCCAGGAGGAGGACATCAGTGACATCACCAGCAAGGACACCTCCCTGGATGGCCGCTCCGACTGCAACAGCTTCATCAGGGTTGACGGACTTGGAGGGGGCCCGCCCAAAGATTTCCTGCACCGTGCTCTGCACCTTTGGCATGCGGGTCATGCCTCCCACAAGTATGACCTCGCCAATGTCAGATTTGGCCACATCCGCATCCTTCAAAGCCTTCTGGCAGGGGGTCACCGTGTTGCGAACAAGACTGTCAACAAGGCTCTCGAACTTGGACCGTGTAAGCTGGAACGCACGAAACAATCACATTGGTTACATGATTATGCGCACATATTTTACATTCCAGTAAACATCATCGCTAGAAAAGTAAACTACCTTCATGTTCATGTGCTTCGGTCCAGATGCATCCATGGTGAGGTATGGAAGATTGATGTCCGTCTGAAGGGATGAGCTCAGTTCAATCTTGGCTTTCTCTGCTGCCTCCTTCAATCGCTGCACTGCCATTATGTCCTTGGTGATGTCAATTCCTTGCTACGAAAGTAATGAGCCAAATATCATGAAAATTGCAGATATAAGCTCTTTTACAATGTAAGCTGCGAAACTAACAATTAAATGTAAGTACAGTAATTCCATTACTCAAGATTACTGCGACCATATGACGTGTCATTGATTAGTAGCGGAAATGAACAGAAACGACATGCAAGCCCAAAAACAGCTAACTACTCACATCCTTCTTGAACTCCGCCACCAAGAAGTTGACAAGTGTGTTGTCAAAGTCCTCACCGCCAAGGAAAGTGTCTCCGTTGGTGGACTTGACCTCAAACACGCCCTTCTGGATCTCCAGGATGGATATGTCAAAGGTTCCACCCCCGAGGTCATAAACAGCAATGACTTTATCTTCCGCCTTGTCCATGCCATACGCAAGAGCTGCTGCAGTGGGTTCGTTGATTACCCTCAGCACATTTAGTCCAGAAATTTGACCGGCGTCCTTGGTGGCCTGGCGCTGTGAGTCGTTGAAGTATGCCGGTACAGTGACCACTGCGTTCTTCACATTTGTCCCTAGGTAAGCCTCAGCAGTCTCCTTCATCTTCATCAGCACAAATGCACCAATTTGACTCGGAGAATAGACCTTGCCATCGCTGCTTTCGACCCATGCGTCACCATTAGATGCCTTCATGATCTTGTATGACGCAGTCTTCATGTCTTTCTTGACCTGCGTGAAGAAATGAAACAATTACGAGCCTGGAATACGTTACAAAATTATCCGAAGCAATAGTAAGCTGTTCAAAAGGCAATGTGCTGCCTTGCATGTAACAGGCGCAACGTTCTGGTAATATAAATGTGATCTCAATTACGACAAAGAATGCCTTATAATGACCTCAGGATCTTCGAATTTCCGTCCGATGAGACGCTTGGTGGCGTAGAAGGTGTTGGCAGCATTGGTGACTCCCTGTCTCTTTGCGGGCATCCCCACGAGTCTCTCCCCATCCTTTGTGAAGGCCACAACAGACGGGGTGGTCCGCGATCCTTCCGAATTCTCAATAACCTTCGCCTGCTTTCCCTCCATCAACGCCACGCAGGAGTTGGTCGTCCCGAGGTCAATCCCAATAACAGCACCTTTGACCCCTTCCGACCTGCGCACAACGAAACATTAGGGGAATTCGGCTCCATAAAAATGATCGGCACACTCACTTCTGCCTCGCCTGGATCCTATTGTGTCCATTGCTGAGCTGAGTTGCCTGGACAGACGCCTGCAAAATATTATAATATTAACGGCCAGCGTCTGATGCAACGTTCCGGTGCGGTTACATCAGCCCCGGTGCCTGCCCCTGGTGCCACTCCGGTTCCAACCCCTAGGCCTAGAACAGCAGCCCATGTGGTGCTGGAACAATGCTTTTTACCTTGTTAAGTAACGTGGAGAACGTTCGCCCTTCAGTGGCCCCGCACTCGGGCAGCCTCCTGCACAGTATCCCAGCCGCCTTCAGCATGGTGGTGTCTAGTAGTCTCAACGTGTGTATTGTCGCCGGGTACTGATGCGGAGAACAGAAAAAGATGTGTCCGCACGTGCGTGATGCAACTTCTGGAAAGATCCGAAGGGTGGGCAGGGGTGGAAAAAGTGGGGGAGAGCCGGGCAGGGTTGCCAGATATAAATGGAACGAACAAAGCAGGGTTGCCAGATGGAACGGAACACGGAAGCAGGGTTGCCAGTGGAATGGAACGAAAAAGCAGGGTTGCCAGTGGAATGGAACGAAAAAGCAGGGTTGCCAGACCAAGCGCTGTTTGGATTTGGAACACGGAACCTGCACACGGAGGAACTTTACCGGACGGGTACCGCAACCAGCCGCAGGTACAGTGCATTGTTGTTAGTAATGGTCGTACAATTAATGGTTCGTTCAGCAGCGATGGCGTCTGATGGCCGGATGGTGATTGATCCGAATGTGTTCCGGTCCACCCATGAGGAGCTGGAGTACACCCGGACCGTGCTGGGGACTGCGTGGTGGCCTGGTGTTGGCGGGCTCATTGGGTTTGTCCTGGGCTGCGGAATCAACTTCATGAACAAGAGGCCGGTCTTCAGCGGGGTGCAGAGGCACGTGCTGACCACCGCACTCGGGACTGGGGTCGGACTGTACGTGTTGGATAGCAAGGAGAAGACTGCGGCGCAGAGGGATGCCATATACCATCACTACATGAGTCTGCATCCAGACGACTTCCCGTGCCCAGAGCGGAGGCAGTACAAGGACCTGCTCGACCCGTGGGTGCCTATTCGTTGAGCACAGGGCAGGGAGAGTAGTGTAAACTATGTAACAAAGTGTAGCAAATTACATGTTCATTAAAGCCAAATTGCCAGGGCCAAGTTCTTTTGATACAAAAAGTGTACCAAATAATGTAATAGCACGTTATGTAGATTGTATGAAGTGAGCAGGAAAGACAATGGGTGGCATTTTCGTCCCAGCTGATAGTTACTGCTAACTTGGCCGTACCAGTGTTTGCACTGGTACTGCGGCACAGTTAGCAGTAACTATCGTAGGGACAAGATAACCTAAGGGTTTTGGGACGAAGATTTGACCCAATGTGTGAAATAAAATGAAGATAATGATTACATTTGTATTTTATAATCTCTCCAGAAAGCCATGCGCTGTTTCTGTTATCCTCCATTACCCTGCAATAATAGCATGTCCATCTTATGATTTGCCTAATTTCTAATAGTTTCTAATGCACTCCCAACATTCTGCAAGTACATTTTCTTTATAAATGAATTGATACTGACCAGCAGTAGTTTCATGCACATTGTCACTGCCCGTACCGTCACTGGTCACCACCACCCAGGGCCGGCCCTAGGTGGGTGCGGGGCCTATGGCAAGAACTAAATGCGGGGCCTATTTTCAGTGAGTGAATTTCTGTACAACACGAATTGCGTATCCAACGATTTTGTTGGCTGACTTTTTATAATCACATACAACTGAGGGGCGTACGCAGATAAATTTCGGGTGTGGGCCCACAAGCCGTCGAGGGCGGGGAACAAGCCCACCGCAGGCGACGTTTTTTTTTTTTTTGGGGGGGGGGNGGGGTGGGGGGGGGTTCAAGGTCACACAAGCTTAGTAAAATGTAGATTAATGTATACATTAAGAGACTTTAGAGTTTAAACGTGAATAATTTTACAAGTTTGGTACTCTCAAGTATGCCGAACAAGGGCTTTAGGATCTGATATTACATCATCATACGTCACTGATCTGATTATTTTCTGTAGTATCGCTGCCTGAGATGTGAAGGTCAATAGTGCAAACTATAATCAAAACAACCAACATAATGGCAGCCTGTAGTGCAAGTAGAATGAGTAGGTAGAACATGCAATGAGGAAAGTGCATCTGTAAGGCTCAGGCAGCAGTTTGCATAAAAGAATTCTCAACTTTCACTGGTACATATTTCTAATCATGTGTTGTTGTAATCAAGTCCGTTAACCCCGTTAACCTTGGAGTGTCACCAAGGGTCATCTCTCCTAAAATGAATGCATGAATTGATCGATCTTGAAAGAATAAGGCAACACCCTAGAAAAATAACGCCTGGTACAAAGTACACTACAATAATGAGTCTGCGAGTCATACTTCACATTTATTGCAGCTTTTTGTTGTATGGCGCACAAATAAACCATGGAACACGCAGTGAAAAAGCGACTCAGCTTTTTTTTTGGTAGTGTTTCAGTCAGCTCCAGTAATTTTACCGCATTTTTTTTCTGCTTCAGAATAAAATTTTTTTGGCACCCCATTCCTGCAAGACAAAAAAAATTAGCATCCCATGTCCTGTGTGAGTTATGACAAAAAAATTGTCTACCTCCTCTTACAAGTCGTGTTAACTAACCCATTATTAACAATGCAAAAAGTAGTTGACTTCACGAATCTGCTATACAAGTATAGGCACCAATGCTCACAATATTATTTTTCCGTCATTGTCGGTTTCTCATATTTTTTTTTTTTCTCTTTCAAAAACTCTGATGATGAGGACGGGGAGGGCGGTTCAACTAAAACCACTGAGATGCAAAGTCGGAAGGAAACTGATACAGATGTAGGACGAGGGGCGGGAGGGACGGAGGAAGAGGTCAAGAAAGGGGCAACAATCACAGCTATGGCAAACACAATAATGGGGGCAACAATACAACATACATCAAACACGCAACACATTTGTGAGGTTCCAGGGATTGACGGGGAGCTGCACAATTAAAAATAACATGCTAATTAATGGAATGGTCATTATTACTTTTTTATTTTATTTTTTTTAAACCTAAGGTCCTAACGCAGAAAAATCTACTTCGCCTGCTCCAATATCAAACCCTAATTACGATTTGCTGGCACTTTGTAATCACAGTTTTCCATCAGACTCATTACACTCTAAAAATAAATACACTTAGGACTCAAGAAAAATAGTTTTTAAAAAAAAAAGGATGAAAATTCTCCTTTGCATCTCAGCCGTGGGGAAAAAAATAGAGCCAAGAACTAAAAACAATGGCCTTTTCCTGTTGCATTTTCTGTTATCGGACATATCCGTCTCGGAACAAAAACAGCCATTTATTGTAATATTTGTACATAAAAAATTGATGACCAGGCAGGGTTGGAAATAGTGTCAGGAAATGTCATTCACACCTTATTACAGGGGAAGGGGTTTGGTAAAGGGCGGGGAGCTGGGGTTAAGGGGTTGACCTTGACCTCCTGTAAAAGCACTCTGTTGCTGCCATTTTCCAACAAAAAAAACATAAACAATTCACTGTGGACACCAGTTCCAACTATTCAGCCTGAGACGAAGACGAGTCTGCCCCTCAGTTAACCAAAAACAAATTAAATCCGTGAGGCACGTCACTTTAAAAAAAAAAATAAACCGACCGGAACGTAATACTTCACTTCCATAACTGGCCAAAAAAATCCACCGTTTTATTTAAGTCAATTATGAGGACAGGGGGAAGGGAGATGGAGGATGGGCACCATTTTGCGCCAGTGAAATAGGCACTCGTACCAATGACTTATTTTAACTTGGCAGATCGAAGCCAATGAAACCATGATTGACACCAAAGCGCTATTGTCACTGGCGCAACGAGCCACAATTGCAACAAGCCAAGTCTCCCGAGAGGCTAATTGAATTTGGATAAACCCTGGGCATATGTCAAAAGACAGTCAAATTGCGCTCATTTAAAAGAATGGCAGCTGGCTCGTGTTCCAACTTGCACCTCAGAAGACTCGGCCGACTCACTGACTGAATCCAGCGTCTTTCTCATTTCTTTCAGAACTTGTCCTGGAAGATGAATAGGTTGTTGGTGGCCGCCACGGCAATGATGTTCTCTGTAGGGTGCCAGGCGGTGTGCAAGATCTTCTTGTTGAAGTCCAGGCACTCCACGCTGATCTCGTCCTTCTTCCGCTTCCCACCAGTGCACACCTTCCTGGGTTTCAAGATGGTCTTGGGCTTTGCAATGTCCCTCGAGGCCTCCAATGTAAAATCCCGTTTGCTCCCACGGTCAAACATGCGGAAGAAATTGTTGTACGAGCCGGTCATAATTGCTGAGTCATTCCCATTCCAGCAGCACTCAAACTTGTCGAATATGCAGTCATTCTCATACAGGGAGCACAGCTTCGATCTGAGGTACTCGTGGACCTGCACATGTACAAAAAACATTGTGTTACATAGTGAACTGCAGAGTCCTCAGCAGCGCAGACTGAAACAGAAGCATTATCACATCCTCCACGACTGAAACTTTCACTCCATAAACATCGCCAATATATTCCACGGAAAGGCAGTGCTTACGGGATATGACTCGATGGGCTTGGTCTCCATATGTAGGTCCCACACCTTCACAGTGAGGTAGTCCCTTGAGATCATATACCTCCCCGAGTTAGAGAACTTGACATCCGATATGCTCGAGATGATCTCAGAGAAGAAGCTCCTGTTGGTTGGGTCCTCGGGCTCCTCAAACACTGAGTTCACACATGAAGGGGGAAGAAAAAGCAAAAGGAGCGGTTGTTGAGTTAAGCATCAAAAATAACGACTGTGCACAGGGTGATTCAAACGTACAACTGAGCATCAACGAAATTTTAAACAGAACGGATAAAGCAGCATTTTAAATCACCCTGTTTGAGAGAAGTCGACAGATAAAAAAAGCAACTTACTTTTGGCATGCTTGTCGCAGAGAGCGGCTGCACGCATGTCACAGAGGCGTATTGTCCCTTTACTACTACTATATACAAACAAATTACATTCTATGGGATGGAATTCTGCTGCTGTTATCACCTCCGTCAGCTCCTCCATGTTGGCAGGCTTGATATCTACAACGTCTGAGAGGAGCACGGTTAAGGAAACAAGTGGCTAAAAGTGTCAGCGACGTCTAATTTGTTAATTCCCACCCCGAGATGCGGTTTTTCTTTCAAGGTCACCCAGGCTGTAACCGTTTACAGCATGATGAAATGTGAAAACAAGCATCACTGTACTTCATCTTGGCAGAATGTTGCTCTTTTCCACTTCCGCGCAAGCCTTCGACAGTTTAAAGAAAAATTCAACGCACATCCTTCCTTTGTGAGATATTGCTTTGTGTTAACAAATTGCCATACAAATCTGACAATTCAACTACTAGGTGAATGAGTAATTACTGATGGTAAAGAACAATGAAAGGATACTGAAGCTTTGATCGGTGATCTCTAAATGCCAGAGGTTGATACGCAGGTCATCTGCAGACAGATAAGTCTCCTGGTCCGAGTTGACTCCAATGGAGTTGATGTGGTAGGTGTGAGCGTTGGCAAAGATGCGTCTTGGAGAGGCCTCCACCATCAGCTCCATGGGTTTGACCGTGGGCACCCTCAGGGCAGTGATGGCTGACTGGGGCTCCCTCGGTGCACTCCCACCCTCCTCCTTCAGGTTGTAGCCTTCCACCCGTTTGTCCCTCTCCGACACCTTCCACAGCTTGATAGTTTTGTCGTTGGTGGACAGGAGGAAGTGGGCCTGGTTGCGTCGCTTTAGCCATCGTATCTTGTTGATCTTCTCTTCTATCTCCAGGCTCTTCAGGTAATCAAACTCAGGCTCATGACTTTGGAACGTGCTGTACACATTGTACTCCCCTCTCCTCGGTATGCAGTTCTTGGACTGTGGTTACATTGAAAGGGACACAAATCAGTGGACAAGATATGCAGAGGGACTTCTCGCATTTTCAACACCTGGTAAATCACTTCAGGAAAACCAGCTGACCAGAATTTCACACGTGTCGTCTTTCAAGGCAATTTACTCTTGCATCAAGTAGCCATCTGCTAAAAGTTGTCAATGGCCTTGACTTCACTTACGCATTTTTATCCAATGACTATGACACATGCAAATTAGACAGGGGTTTGTCAGCTGGGAGAATACGAAATTAATGCTTTCCTTACGCCACTCCCTGCGACCTTTTCCGAGGTAACACCTGAGATCCTATAAGTACTTTGAAAAATTCAAGTTGCACTCCAACACTTCATTAATCATTGAGTGAACTGTGAAGCTGTTCTACTCTAGATCCACTTCCATCAAGCTGCACATGCTCAACAACAAATTCTCAATTCCACAACAAAAAAAGAAGGAACAGCCATAAAACTGAACATTCCGACATTGCGCAATAAGTCATTTTGAACGAAACTATTCAATACGGAGTAAATATCACCGTAAAACATACGAAACCATATTGCCCATTTTACAGTGACTCATTACCCCTAAAAATTTAAGACATATCTGTCAGTAACATTTGACCTGATGAGCTAAAATCCAGCCATCCAATTACATGGAGACCATAACCTAAATGTCATTGCATTATTATTGACAAGGAGTGACACACCAGATAAAATCCCCTGCCTTGATATCAGCTGGCCGTTTTGCGGATATCTAATCTAAGAATTAATCGGTTTAACTTTACATTTGAATGCCTTTGTCCGAGAGCCTGATGATTACTCGTTAATCATTATGTCCAGGCCCAATGCCGTAAATCCAACACTGCAAAACCAGTAAAGTGCTCACAAACAAACCAGTTGGCTTACATTACGACGAATGAAAAGGTAATGTTAACTCACAGTAGGGTCTCTCTGGAAAATGACAACTCTCCCTCCTTTGTCCCCAGTGGCTAAAAGGTCCCCTGAATGATTGAACTCCACACATGATATTATATCGGCTGCAAATTAAAAACATGGCATTAGAAATGCTTGCTGGTAAATCTCAGAAACAAAATGGTCGCCTTCAACTCACCCTCTGTCACATCATCCTCCAACGTTCCCTTGACTTGAGAGAAACACCATTGGATCTCTCCATTACCTGGGGAATAAAAAAGAGGATTACATGATATTCTTCAACAATGTAGGCTTTGTTCTATTCACCCTCCATCGGTGCATGCTTTGCCCCATGACCTTCACTAAAAATTGCAGTCAAGTTCAAGGCTGAACGCATTGCCTGCTCATTGCGGTTAGCAGATCAAACATCCCGATAATAATCAGTCGTAATGACTTCATATGCATGTGCCACAAAATCTGTCGACTGTTTTAAAAGTATAACTCAGGATTTGTTTGACACAAATTCCGCCGAATGAAACTTTTACTGCAAAACCATGAACCTACATCGGTTGTGTCTCAATAATGGAATTTAAAAACTGAATTTTGCAAGCTTTCTTACAAAGTGTCCTGGTCACAACTCACTTTACGTCCAGTAGGGTTACACCACCTCGAATGAAATACATGCAAATTCTGGCTACAAAATCATGTGTATGAAACCTGATGGCCTATGTAGCGCCAAATCGAGTTCTCGAGTTGAAACATTAACTGCACGCCATCTGAAAGCACTATATGACCTTGACAGAATTGGCACACAAAATTAAATAATAATCACATACTGCTCATACTGCACATCTCCTAAATGTCCCGAACTACGTAACCTCAACGCTGCACCATCGCAACTGTCGAACATGACATACTGGTACAAATCAAGTGCCCTTTTTTTGAAAGAACAATGCACATTGTCACACTTCCCTTCTAGGAAAAAGTGAACCACAAAGTCACACCTAAGTAATACAAAACAGCACGTTTGACGGCACGTGACTTGCTGGCTCTTTTGTGCCTGTTTGTGAATCTGGGCATACAACTTTTAGGTTGATAAACCACCCATGACTTTCATTACACAACCACACGGAAAATACCGCCCTGATCGGCATGATGTTCTCAAGCCTTTCCCGTATGAACACCCAATCAACGTGACCTGGTCCTGCGCAACAATACGCCACCGCAATTCCCATTCAAGTAAAAAATTCTGTGAAAACCAACGACCGAGGGGCGGTCTCCACGCGCACGTACTTATGATCCAATCGAGGCACGAGCGACTGTACAGTGCGATCGTACTGGTGTACTATTAATGTCGCACTGGCATCCGCGACTTGTTGTTTAGCATGGGAATTGCTTTACTGCTCAACTGCATATGCAAGAACACTGCGACTTACTCTCGGTACACAGTTGTGCGCACAATTACTGCAAATCTTGACTATAAGAACAACGGTGTGAGGCGGTTTGCACTGTGCCAACCCAAGGGTGAGTCGCAATGCCAACAATTATTATTCGGTCAGTTTTTTGGGGCCAGTGTGACTAGGCCTTGTGCTGTGTGTACATGTCCTGTGTTCCAATGTGTCCCCCCGCCCGCCCCTGGTGCTGGTGGCTGGCTGGCTGCACTCACCGGCCATATCTCTCTGGTGGAGTCCGTTCCTTCCCAACGAGTGTGGCGGGGATTGGGACTAGGGCATGGGGAGGGCCGGATGGACTCAGATTCCGATCATCCTCCCTTGTGGCGGCCACACAGCAAGGCGGGCAAGGCGGAGGGGGGAACAACCAAACCCGAGCGAGGACTGCGCTCCCCTCCGCTTGTTGTAATTTTACGGGAACCGTTTTTTTTTTCTTTCTTTCTTTTCTTTCTTTCTCTCCTCTCCCTCTTTTTTTTTTTCCTTCCCACAGGCGCATGTAGTGCGACGGATTGGAGACAGATGGCGGGTCGATCAGGGAGGAGGGGGGGGGGAAGGTAGCTGGTGANGGGGGGGGGGGGGGGGGGAAGGTAGCTGGTGACGTCACAACAAAATCCAGGTTTGGTCGTGCGGGGCGGACATTTTGTATCCCGAACAGGAGCAAACGGGAGCAAAGATGGCGACCACAAATTGTATTTACGACCGTAATAAACATTAAAAAAAATCCGTACTCTAAATTAAAACCGTATGTGAATATTTAGAACAATTTTAAATTTTGTATCCGGCGAACCAATCAGAACAGCGACCTTCAGTTCATTTTGGAAGGTCATTGACGTGTGTTCGATTGTTCGGGCATTGGATCGGTGTGTTTTCCGGCTCCACTTTGTTGGCCATCCACCGCCCCGGGGCGAGCACTAGACTGGCCCCGAGGCAGCCCCTGGGTACGCACACTGGCACATCGGCGTGGTAAGTCTAACAGAGTGCGTTCCAGAACATGTTTTTGGCACCTTCCGTGTTGCGAGCGAGTACTGGCTGTACTCTACTGTACTTGCTAGTAATCCCCCAGCTTCATCAACAGGAACATGAAAAACCAGTCCGATTGCCAATAGTTAAAATGTTAATATTGATGGGATTAACTGGTCGATTGGTGCATTTGACTTGCGCAATTTCACCATAATGCTATACGAAGCTCGAAAAGTGACCTCCGTGGGTCCGTACTTACTGCTGGATCTTTTGTTGTTGACTGCGGTGTTGAGCATGACCCCCAGCCTCGTGAGGCTTGTCTGACGAATCATCGTCGATTTCACCATTAGGAATGACACACGGGTTGAATAAAATAGCGCACGAAAGAACAGGCCCTCCCAGCTGATGGGTGGCGTGTGCTTCTATCGGGTCAGACGGTGCGTTGCTGGCCAGTGACGCAGCAGAAGCTGCGTAACTCCGACGACGGCTGATGCTGGTGCCAGGCCTGAAAACCAGTTCCAGGTTTTAAGTAAATGATAATGAGCTGCTGCAGGATAAGAGGTAAGTTATAGCGTCGCCAAGGGCATTAGAATGGCACAGCCTAATTCTGTTATCTAAATGAGGTGTCTACACTGCACTACTTCAAACTATACAGCTCATAATCGCTGCCAGAATTACGTCACGTATACTGGCAAAATGCGCAGGCCATCATCAAACTCCATTCTCATCAAAAGAAGTGCAGCATGACAGAATCAGTGTAACAAATCAGCGAGCAAGGTACAACAACGCCACGATTAGTTTATATACTCTATTTGCCATCATCAAGCTTTAAAATGGTAATCAGGACGTGGCCGCTATATGGAAGAACGTGTGTACAGAGCTTATTTCGCATGAATGAATTTTGGGAGGTTGGGAGGCGCTACATATCCTCTATATATCAAAAAGTCAGGGATGAATAATGGATATATCACCTTCAATTTTGCAAAGTGAGCGCGATGTATCGGGGGGACAAAGGAACGTTTCAGTACCCGTCGGCTACTGCTGAAACTTCCTTTGAATTTTGTGCGCTCGTGACGTCATACCACCCGAAGCCAATGACAGAACGACAAAGAACCACGTCAGTGACAGAAAATTACTTTTTACGAGGTTTTCAAAAAAAATATAGCAAATGTAAGCAGAAGATTGCCTGATGGACTTTCCAAAGTGGGTCAAGATTACAACGCTTTAACGGGTAATTAACATTTTCCGAAGTCGAATCTCTTTATAATCAGGCCTACAACATTATGCAAATTGAGCAGCCAACTCATCCATACTTTCACCTTAGTGATTATCCCCACCAAAAGCTACCAATTCTGTCACGAAGCATGGATTACCTGCTCAGCTACTGGGTATCTAGGCCACCTTCATTACACGGCCTTATCGTGCAACAATATGCAGTCGTTACCTCTAACCTTTCAGTTATTCGTCTTCCGATCCTATAACGTGGGATGCATATAACCTTTGCATTGCTTTCTCAGTATATTAAGGTTATATCGATCGAAATGATTGCTTTTAAAATGTTCGAAATATGGCAAGGAAAAAAAGAGCAGGATTGTCGGCAAATTATATGCAGGGCGATTCCATTTCAGATCAGGCAATTGGTATCAACTCATAGTCATGGTTTTTTGTTGTTGTTTTTTGAAGAAAAAAATGTGATAAATAATAATTGATAAATAATTTGGTGTATTATATTCTTGTGATAAGTCATATGTTAATTTGTGAAAAGTGGACATTATCGTTTTTCATGGAAAAAAACATTTTTTCACGCTTCAAGAATCATTTTCTCAAAATATAAATTTTAAACATGGTTTTGCATTTCCTACGTATTTTACAGAAAAATACAATTTTACGATAAAACGATATCAAAACCCAGTGTATAGACTGCATATTTGAAGCGAAAGGTGTGAATTTGTGCAATCTGGTATTTTTCATCTTTTAAAGTGGCTTTTCAAGTCATAAAGAAGTACATCCATAGCCCTTTATCCCAAAAACAAGTGTCGGTTTCCGTAACGGTTCCAGAAATACTGTACATGCATTTAAAGCAAGGGAAAAAGTGCATCTTCTGCTACTCTTGACATGAATATTAATATCTAGAAAACTTTTAATATTATAAAACTAATCTATCCATACGAGTACAATATATGTATATGTTTCACGTAAGTTTGTTTTTTCTTTCAAAAATAAATGATTATGGCTTGACACCCATTGCCCGATGTGAAATGGAATCATCCTGCTGCAGAAGCACAAACGCAATAACCAAACCCCATTAAAAAGCACTCCACATTTTTCATTGGAATGACACAGGAGCCAATTTTGCATAGAATGCGCAACTGTTGTGTATTAGTTTTAAGTATTCATTTTTAAAATCAATAACGAGACTTCGCATGGGATGAGTAAAAGATGAGAAACACTTCGGTTCAAAAGCGCGGTACGGATATGCGACTACTGGGATTACCCGAGCAAGACAGTGTTAAATAACTAAAGACCTGGTCAAATTGCCATCGTTAAATTTAAGTACGTTGTACTGTACCGCAACCAGCAGGAATAAATGTGAATTGTCTCGTTCCTTCTCCCAATTTCCTCCATATACCCGCCGCCTTGCCTTAAACGCCGCAGTCAACGACCTTTCGCGAATTTAAGTGAGAATCACCTTGTTTTGTGACAACAACCCCCCTTCCTTTAAGGGAAGCTCTCGACCTGTAGACATGTCGCTGAAATTGTCTGGGACGTAACGGGTATTCCCTGCAGCAGTTATGAGTTGACGAGGGGGGCTTAGCATGTAATCTGGGTCGGGCATCGTCCCAGCAGCCTGGCTTCCAAAACTGACGAAGAATGATATGACTTGACGCACACTTTTGACCCCTACAGGGTGAGCCAATCACCTTGTGTATGTGTGGATGCCCAAATCTTACTCCCATTCGCACATTTAGCTTCTCTCAGCAATGCAGTGTTGGAGATGTAGACCGACTTCGCCGGCCACAAGCGAATAGTACTACTTAGCTGTATCGGTTTCGAGAGCCCGATTCACCCTGTAGACACACATCTGCCGGTGCTTCCACTTTTGGAACGGCCTTCCGTCTCTTTATGCCTTCCGTCCCTTCCATAAACACACAATATGAAGGAAGGGATGGTGTTACAAAAATAACACGGTTCCGAGTAATAACTGGCATCCGGCCACCTATTAACTTTGTTATCTTGACTATATGCAATTACTACCCTTGCTGAATGGCAGGCGTTTGTTGCATTGCGGCACGCCTGGCTTGTTGGCCCGGCTCAATATATGCTCACTATGGATATATGTGATTACATAACTGCTCCCGCCAGTTAAATATTCATTTTTATGTGGCGATAGGCCATGACGTGCATTTTTTTTCCTGAGGTGATGCTGTCGAGAGACCTCAGCATGATCGCGCTGAATTCTCCAATAACTAATCATGTAAATTTCCTGGTGATGACCTCCGACCTTACAGAACCACAAAAATTCGTGAAAATCCTCCGCATACTTGGCAACTTGTCCTTGCAGTACATTTTCCATCCGATTTTAAAGCGGATTTCGGTATATCGATATCCCTTCTGCAATGCAAGGGAAGGTTGCCTCTAGGCGATTCTGAATATTTCAATCCCGCAGAGAGTTCCGATCAAGGCGAGCAATCAAAGAATTGAGTTATTAAATGTTCAGCTGGTTGCAGTGGAAGGGGTGCCTCCAGGGAATCGGTGGGTTATTTCGAGTTTCAGGTTACCACATTGATCACCTATACACTACACAGGCTGCTGAATAATTAGGGCAGGCGGAGGATGCGAGAAAAAGGTGGTGAAAGGGATTATTTAGCCGGTTCCAAATTTAACATGCTCATTGCCACTGTTGAATTTAGGCGGAATTCGGGTTCCTTTCGAAGCACCCTCTTACATATAGGACCAGTTTTGAGTTGTATCGATTGTGCAACCCCCAGAGGCCCCCACCCCCCGTACACCCTTTCTGTAACTCAATTTACACCTGACACGACTCTAAAACCTTGTCACCTGGATTTAATAAGATCATTTTCGTCGGGGTTCTAATTCGCAGCGAAAACACAAAGCGAACCCTCCAGGGAATCCCTGCAGGAAGCGAACTAGGAAAAGCAAGTGAGCCCACCAGACGTCCAATCATTACGCGATTAACGAGAAGGTCACTACTAATTAGATCTTAATTAAAGTTCCCAGGCGACCTTGTGCTCACAGCGGGCTCCTCTTTCAAGTTCAGGGCGCTTTTCTTACAGATCGAAGTTTCTTATCAAAGCAACTAGTCCGGAGATTCCAAAATATTTTTCTCGGGATTTTTTTTCTAACGCGTCATGACTGCCATTTTTTTGCGTCTCTGACGTCATTCTCACCATAGCGCCAGGGTGCGTCAAAAATATTTCAGAATTTCATGCTTGACATGCCGCTGCAGGAGCTCGCCGGAGAAAAATACGTGCCATGTCACAAATCACGCTTTTAATTGCGACGTGAAATCATGTGCATAAAACCGTCGTCACCTTTGTTCAGGTCATTAAATAATTTATGACCTAATCCCCTCCCCCCTGTCTCCCCCCCCCCTCCTCATTTGATGGAAATGGGGGATGTTGGCTTGAATTAATGACACCGCTCTTATAGCAATGGCCGTAGTGGCGTAGTACGTAGGCATCCTTGAGATTCCTTGCGGATATTGGAGCCTGAGATATGCTCGAAATTGAGATGAGACCACCTATTTTTCCCTAAAGGGTAGGAAGGAGGGCTAATGAAGCTGACCACAGTTGACTCTCCCCCCAAAAACGCGGGAGTTGTGACAGATGCATGCAACGTGCCTCCAAAACTTCTCCGCGCAAAAATCTCTGGCCGGTATTATTATCATCATCGGAATGAGAGTTATCTTTCCATTTGGCAGATCAGTCATAATGACAGGGTTTAATTAAGACGCTAAGGCAAAAAAAAAATAACTTCTCTTATCTGTTATAAAAATGTGGAGCATCCTTCAAGCAGGGTCAGCACTTGAGCAACTCGTTTGGTTGATTACTTGGCCCCCTTCATCCCTCCCCCGCAGATTCTAAGGGTTTCCTTTCTCCTGGGAGATGCCTCCAATAATGATGATTTGGGTTACTCTCAGCGATGAAATACCGCCTATGTAGTGTTTTTGGAGGTGTTTCAGCGATGTTTTTATTATTACCATTTGTTCGCATTTTCTCATTTTTAAAAGGTAAATCGAAAAGTGAAATGTCGCACAATGGAGCTTCCGGTTCGTAAAAAGATTCCTACATGTGCTGTACAAGATTATTATCTCCGGTAACTTGCATTGTCGCTGATTAAATTGGCGCATTCTTTTCAGCTTCAATCGTAAGTTGCCCATCATCCAGTCTCTGCCATGCTTTAGACGCTACATAGCTCTCTTCCAAATGTAGGTTTCGCGATCTATCATAATTATTTAGAGCACACGACTCGAGATCTTTGGAGGATGTTGCCTGGTGAAGGGTGGTGGGTGGGAGGATGTATATAGGTTCGAGATGAAAGGTATCCGGGAAGCGAAGCCCCGTAGGCTTAGACCGGAACCACGAAAATAACTTGGGCTATCGATCGCTGGATGCTGCAGGTGACTGACGTGAGACGTAGTTACCCATATATGCACGCGTCAAACCCACCCACCCACCTGCCAAACCTATACGTATATACTGGAAAACTGGGCACTGTTCATCTACACAGCTACCTGTTGCTCTCACACGGCATATATATGTAGGGAGGGAGGCAGCAGGGGAGGGGGTGGTCCCAGCTGAATTGTTTGCACGTGGATTGCTCTGGCTCTTTGAACGGGGTTGGAAGAAGGGATTGACAAAGGAAGGTTTAACCCCCCCCCCCCACCCATGCCACCTCACCCCTTCCCTCCAGGGCTGGTTTTTCGAACTGGAAGTACGTCGTTGTACCAAATGAAACTGCGTAGCTGGAGATCTATTGTTCACCGTTTCTTTCAGGACCAGTCGACAAGCAGCTATGATTTGTTAGCTATATAGGAACCAGCCGCAGCCGTTGGATACGGGGGCACGGAAATGCGCAATACCCCCAATTGCGAGTATGGGTTGTGACGAGCAATGCAGGTTGCCTATAGGCTAGGATGAGAGCAATCATTTCCTTCCGTGCACCTTATTAGGCACGACGAATATTTTTTCTTCCTTCGACACGAGTCTCTTTTTTTTTTGCACCTTTTGTGAAACGGTTGTCAGGGGGAGCTACACTTACGTCACCGTCGAGAGAGAGCCTTAATGATCAGATCGAAATACGCCGCTTGGGAACAGCTTCCTGTTTCCTCAAATGGAGCAGGTAACTTAGACTACATGTGAGATTCTGGAGTCTATAATGAAAATGATTGGAAACCTAACCTGATCGGCTGAAGAACACCCTTGACAATTCTAATATTAATGATTCTAATCAGCCACTCGTTTGGTGTGATTTGGTTCTTAGAATGTAACATTATGCATAGGTAAATGCGACGTCATATATTTAGAGGTGACTTGCCGCATCATATGAAAGTTAAGTGATTATTATGTAGTGTAAAAGAACTAACTCGCAATTTTTGCTGGATATACTTACTATAAACAGTGCATGGGATGGTACAAAAGTGATCGATCGAGATTGTTTTCAGATTTTGATGACAAAATGATTTATCATATTTTCCATGTTAAATTATAGCAATAATCGTGCGCCACCTTTTGGTTACCGGCGCGAATGGTATAGAATCTTTTAAAATTGTTTATTTTTTCCACATTTTCCTTCCGCCCCTTACAACTTTATGTACGGTCGGTGGGAGGGGGTTTTCACTCCCTTTATCCTTCTCGTAGGATACTGTTGGGCAGCTATAGTCAAATGCTATTTTTTCTGCTACTAGAATTACAAAAGGTTTACTAAGAGCATACTTGTCGATATTATTTTATCAAACAGCCTTTATGATCTGGATGTGGGGTACAGTTGCTGTAGAATTCCTGAACTGCTGTTTGACACATTGGATAAAAGTATAGGTTGGGGGTAGCCCCGAACTCGTATAATTATGTATGTACCAATTATTATTGCTGGTAAGATGCAAATGATATGGCACTAGTCTAATTGCCTTCGTAGTTACAAATATGACATTTTATGTACAGCCCATTCGGAGTGGATGTAGATACAGTAATAGGAAACCAGCGGGTTGTATACTGTATGTGGAAAATGATTGGGGGTGCTCTTCGGCTCCAATGGTGTTGACATATCGTATTCTAGTTCGTTGATTGTGCATAGCTGTTAAATGTTTCATATGAATATATTCCGTCAATATATTGGTTAATTGAAGGGTTTCTCGGACAAGCCCCATAATCATAAAATTTGAAAAAATTAGTTAAGGGTATAGTATTACATACTTTCGGAAGCCCTCCATCCAATGCTTATCTCATATTTCTGAAAAAACTGCTGTCGTTAGAGATATTGAAGGGAAAAATCAGATCCTTCCAACCTTTTCCAACACCCCCCCCCCCCCCACATGTCAAGTGTGATTTCCCGGAAGAATCCCACATATGAGTGGTGACATGTGAGATTTTTCACGGAATGATAGGATTACAATGCTTCAGGAGTATCTGGTAAAACATGGTATGTCCCCCAAATGATCTAAGCACCACCCCAGGACAACCCTGGCTCATGTCGTTGATGTCCATCATCATGAAACATCATGTTAAGTCCTTCAAGGCTAGACAATCTCACTGCTCGCGCAAGAAAAATTCACATATGTATATTACCTTTCTGAAAGGCTTCTGTCAAAATTGTTGTCACTTGACATAAATTATGGGATTCTTCCGAGAAACGTTTCAATTGTGTAACCCTTCAATTGTGTAACCCAGTTGTACCTGATGGGACATTGTTAAGTGAAACTTTAAGGGCGTTCATAACTATTCTGCTGGGGAAGGCAGTCGGTCTCATTACGAATGGTAGAAATGTGCTGGTTACGCCTCCTCCAAAGCACCGACAAAGTAGCCGACAGAACCGATCGGAATGCTACTCCGTGTCATTCATATAATGAGATTGTAGAACCACACACCAAGAAGCTTTTACAATTGAGTGGGTCAGAATAATAATGGCATATCCCACCCAAGGGTCGAATTTGAGTTTTTGGTGGCTGTGATAGCAAAATACATCAATGAATCAGTTCCATAAGTTGGAGCCAGCTTGGAGCCATACCTTTCTATTAAATCCACATTTACATTGATATGACTACATTAAAAAGTATTATTCTGCACACATTTAAACCTCGACTTTTGTGATTGGGATATTCCGTTATTATTCTGACCCACTCAATTATTTCTTATAATCCATGAGAACGTGTCGAAAATCCCCGGGAATACTTTTCTCAAATATAATACCGGCATTAGAAAAAATGACAGAAAAATATTCTTCCGCCTGCATTTCAATTAAATTTCAAAGTTTGTGTGCCTGACATAAAAATTGCAAAAGAATCAAAGTGCGAATTATGTGCGCAAATTTTTGATCATTCTGCATTTTATTGTTCAGCTCTTGCATACTTGGCACGAGCAGCAGAAAACTCACTCTGAATTTCCCAAAAGCGAAGTAAGCAGCTACGAACAAGAGTGTATGAATTTTGATGTAATGTCGCTTGGTAATTCTGTATAACTCTGCCATGAAAATCCACATTTGGATTTTTTGCGAGTCTGAATGATGAATTCAAGTTTACTCCTCACCTTGCTTTTGACGTCGAGACTTGTCAGCCGGATGGCTTTCAGAAGCAGTAAACATAGATCCCTTTTAGAATGCTAATAAAGCAGCCGGCAGCACTCTTGGCTCTAAAGAGGAAACATGTGCGGAATATATATTCCATTTGGTTGCCAACCGCGGACGGTCTCTTCGACTCGAAAAAAAAGTGCAGAAAAAATTGAGACAGGTTTTTTTGGGAGGGGGGGCGGGAGAGGTCTGGATTCTACAGTTTCGACCTGACATTTTGCAAACCTTTGCACCCAAGTAAATTGATGGGGACTGTGTCGCCGGATAAGCAGGGTTTGTATTTTTGAGTTGACCCCGCAGCAAGGTCACGTCTGGGGTCTCATTGCAATCGAAGTGTTCCCGATATTGATTCCTCGTGCCTTTTTTTCCCACTCCTTTGCTGGTGTCGGGAACTTCAAATTGGAACTCTCCTGCAAAGTTTTACCCCCTTTTTTTGCTGGGTAGGATGGGGCTGATGGCATATCTCACCTCTCACCACGTCCGAATCCGCAAATGACTCCTGGCAATATGGGCGAAGAACATGCTTTTACTCTTCTGTGTATTTAGGAAGCTCTCGTTACCAGGAATTCCTTCGATTTTTGTGACAGTGCCCCTTTTCATGTGCCGTATCAACTAGTACACGAAGCCAGAACAGACTGTGTACTATTACTATTGTGAAAAAAGTATATTATAATTTATTATCACTGTAGCTGACTGTAGTTTCATTAATTATCCAGTAAAGTTACGGAGAAAATGCAAGTAGGTCTATATGTAATCATTAAAGTGTTACTAACCAAACTACATGTAGTACAGTGCGGTACTGCCCAAGTTCCTCTTAGTCAAGAGAGTAGTCATATGAATACTGTAGTTGACCTCATCATCAGCAAGTTTAAAGAGCCTGTGAAATAAGCAGCAACATACGATGTGAATATTTCCCTGATTGTTGCTTTATACTCAAATGTTTCTTAGAGTAAACAAAATATAGCGGTAACTCCCAGCACTTTATTGAACTGATGATTTGCACAGTTCAGCATCACCTCATCTTTATTTATTTATTCTTTCACATATAATATCCCGTTGGGTGCGTCTGGATATGTGTACTTCAGGACAATAAGACAAGCCATTTAGCAGCCAGGAAAAGTTACTTAGTTATAACAGTCATGCGTTACATATTAACTCATTTAGATACATATAGTTGCACCAGCCGGAAAATTGAACATAATTATTCTCTCGGATAATAGAGTGCTAATTGAACAATACTGAAATATTAATTTAAGTTCTTGCTTTATATTACTGGACACCATTGGCTCTTTCGCTGGAGGCAAAGCAGTAATATTTCTTTGCTGTTGACGTTTGAAAATGCCAATAACTGGAGTTAACGTGCATAAACATCAGGTGACAAAGTGTCTCCTTCCAAATTGCTATAATAATCTTGCTATAAACTGACATTTCTCTGGCAGCCTGCAGAGAAGCCTTTTAAGAGTGGTAATAAACTCGCATTGTTGCCCAATAATCCTCAAAGCCATATACCTGCGTGCTAAACCCGTTGCGGATGAAGAACTTGATAGTTTTCCTCTTGGAAACGTCACTATTATCTCCACTAATTGCACTCCATTCACTCCGCAAGTCAGACCCCGGGGTCTTATAGTTTCCATGTTGTGTAAGGGAATTATGCAAAGTTTGCCGGTATCAGAACTGCTCAGCGTTCCGCGTACTATTAGGCAGGGGACACAGCAACGTCGTTTACAAACAAGCAGTATAATTATTACATATAGCTAGTTGTGCGACGAAAGTGTTTTATCACATCATATAATTTTTATAGTCATATACGCAGCACCGATTTATATTTCGCAAGGGTTTGAACATGACTTTATTAAATGAGACTCTCTGCTCGAGAAGGGAGGAATTTTGTGCGTAATTTGAAAGCAATAAAGGGCGCTGAAGTCACAAATTTCAATTTTGTGGGTTTAGGAAAAGTGGAGTATAAGGAGGAATGGGGGGTGGAAGGGGGGGGGGGGGNGGCGATGATGGACCAGAAAGGAAGCTACAATACATATCCCTTCTACACCCCCGTTTCCCTTCCATTCCCATCCAACCCACCCCCACCATCCTCGAAGCCAGGAGCCTCAATCCTCTATAGTCCCTGCTGAATCCAGGGATCGATAGAAAGAAGAGGTGGATCTGGACCCATGTTGGCAAAAGGGTCTCCGCTTAACTTGCTCTCCAGATTCGTCTTTGCCAATTTCTCTCTTCGCAAGGTTTTTCTTTGCCAGTATATTTATAGAATAGCAGCAAGAGACACATCTGTATAGTTTTCAGCAACTGTTATCGACATTTCTGCAAACCACTGTCACATGCGGGTGAATTTATAAGGGCTAAGTATCCCTGTAAGCTTTGTTTTTAGCAGAGGTTAGCAGCGGTTGACTCAAGTCCGTGCAAACAGTTGACTCAACGCTTGGGTATTTGTTCCAACTCTCCTCAAGTCCTGGGCGCGACCCCCCACTCCAGAAGATACACATCGTACTTAACGGCCGCCGCTTGCAATGTCTACATCGGAATAGTAATTTTATAAAGAATAATGACTGACAAAAGAATGACCCACTCCTTGATCCCGTCTCGATCCGATGCGGTGCCAGACAATAATCCTGCAGCAAAACCTGTTGCTTCCAAGTACGCAGAGTCACGTCACGTTTTTTTTTGAGCAGTGCAGAAACAGTGAAACATCTTCCATAATATGCAAGTTGCAGATAATGAAAGCACTTTTGAAAACACTGTAGTTTGATGCATGGTTAGCCAAGTGTTGTAACTTGTAAGCTACTCTTTGTTGCTTTGTGTAGCAAGGTTTACAAAAGCTTAATTGAATAACTTTTGTTGTGAAACCCCCTGGAGACAACATAATACATGAAATCGATAAATTGCAGTTTTTTTTGTAATTTAAGCTTAATAATTTACTCGTAGCGCTATACTGTCACTAGCATTAGTAACAGAAATGTTGCGCATACCAGTAATACACGAGTATACACGTATTGGTAGGTTCCCATCATATTAGTAGAAAAGTTTCTCCCAGAAGCTGCTGAGGTACGAACTTGCGGTCTGAAGTAAAAGAAAAATAATGTTCATTTTTCAACATGGTTTTTGCCTAGTGCGGTCTCTCCGTGTATTAAACAGATTATGGAAGAAGCTTGGTTACTAGGAAAAACGGATATTGCTCAGCTCGAAACAAAATTGATTTATCTTGCTCACCGTACGTCTCGTATCTTAGGACACTAAGATTTTAGGAATAAAACGTGCTCCCAATGAAATTATGGCGAGTTTCAGAGAGCGGAAGCACTCTGCGAATCCGTAAAAATGTTGCAAACTTAGTTTTTTTAACGCATCGGTTCTATACTGTATGTAACATAGACGTAGAAGCCTTGGATTTGAGTTACAGTATAAACTTAATAAATTCTTATTTAATATTGTTTGAATGGCTCAATGGCACTCATGTTGGAACTAATATGTTTACCTGTTTCGTTAAGGTTTGTTAAATCTCAATAACACAAAACTATGTAAAAGAGAAAACACTGTCTTTGAATAAGTACTGTACAAATCTTATATAAATCCGGTTTAAAATTTCTCACATCTCCTAAACCACAATGGCATACATAAAATATTATCCACGCCAAATGTTTATGCAACATTGGCATAAGCTTTCAATAAAACACTAATTTATATCCTGCTTACGCTTATGAAATCGTTTTAAATGTCAAGTACAGCCTATAGCGGACTTAGAGGAAAGGTGTGAATAAATCTTCGTTCACGTTAGAAGTTCTAATGCGATGTCATAATTATTTTTAAGCGTTATTCCAGAAATATGCGATACAGTATTGATATAAACGGTTAGATGATATATACGGTCACATGATTCATACCACAGAAAGCTGGTGTGTAGTACAGAATTCCAGATGGTGGCATGTGGAAGCGAAGTGTTGCCTGCATTGTACCTGCATGATCCACACGTTGTACGGTGTACGGCCTTGATTCTCGTGCAAATTAATTCCACACCTAGCTAATTAATTCCGGGAGTTACTGCCTCTTACCGCTGCTTCCTCCAATGAATAATTCAACTGCGACGTAACAAATATGACGATATTGTGTACGTGTTGCCGGATATCTATTTTGCATTTTGCACTGCATCGGAGTTTTATGCACAGTACATTTCCTACATAGCAGCTTCCACCCCCCACTTCCTCCGGTCTTTCCATGTTCCCAAAAGCGTTTTACCCCGATCGAGTCGCGTCACATTCGCTCTGAACGTGTCCCCCTGGGTCTAAACACAGGCACTATCAGACTATATTTTCCGGCCCCTTCCTAACCAGGTTACTTCAAACCCAGTATGAGAAGGAAACTTCTGCGGGAAAGAAAATGTTTCTGGAGAGACGTCCAATACCCTAAAAGCTGGAAAGAGCAGAAAAAAATGACGACGTAAGAGTTCAAACTACCCTCCGCCCAAATAGTTTTGTCGATGCTATGACAGGTTACGTAATGATTAAACTGACAGTAGAAGTAGAATAATAATATACTGACTAATGAAGCTATAGAAATTGAGATATCCTTCAAATTTTTAGTAGCACCTGAAATACATTCATTTTCCTCATGACTAGTACATTTGTAGGTTACCACTTCTTCATGTAAACAGTGTTAGAGTTAAATGTGAGCTGGATTGAGGAGAGAAACCATTTGTTGAATATGGGAGGAATCCAATCACAAGGCCCGGCCCCAAGCGGTGCGACCTTGACCGTCAAAAACCCGGGCCAAGACATATCTCGCTGAATCTGTGGCGCACATTAATCATTCGATATGTCAACGTCGACGTATTCGGGCCATGCACGCCACTTTTAATAACAATAAATAGTGAAGTGACCGGCCTGCCACAAGAGGTTGACTTATGCAAATGAAATGCAGTGTCAACCTCGCAAATGAATTTGTGGCTAGAGCCAAGTGGCTTCAGCATTTCCCTCCCACCCCACCATATAAAGCAGCATTATGACCGGCTGAATGGGGTTAAAGAGGACCATTTGGGGAAATGGATGTGGTCATCGGGTCGGAGGCCGAACGGGTTTTAAGCATGGAGTGCGTCTAATGAGGATCGCCAATGAAATTTGGTCAGCATTCCTAATTGGACCTGTGGGGGTGGGCTAGAAAACGCTGACTGAAGCGATGGATTGAGTCAGCAAAGGAGCTAAGTGAATGTACACAAAAGGCTGTAGTATGTGGTCAGCCTCGGATATGTGTTGTTGGCAACCACTGTCGCGATTACGCGACAGTCGAGGCATTCTTGTCTCCATTACTGATACTTTAAAAGGGGTGTTACTGATACTAGCAGCCATCCGTTTCGAAGCTCGAAATCTTCAAGCAGGAATGTGCTAAAAAATATATTCATCTTCTTATACTGGGATAAGGTAATAGCATGCATATTATGATGTGAATACATTTTTTGCATTCCGTTTTTAGCTCCTAGCCAGCATTTCTTTATCGGTGCAAGGAAATTCCATCATATGTCTCATCAGTTTGAAAAATATTTTTAAAATTCGCAATCAATTTGTTGATTGGCAGATATAAAATTCGTCCGTATAGAGGAGCAAACATAAATGAAACAGTATCTACATATGTGCGAAGCAAATTTTTGACGATTTCCACAACTTACCTCCACAACCGCAACCGAACGACGACGGTCCCGTCAGAAATCTGGTCACGTTGCGTAACGCGCGCACAATGACCACACAGCACATATACACCTGTCACGTGGCTTCGTACTTATGGGATGAAAGAGAGATCCTCCTGCAGATCACCCTGTGCCCAAGGAGCCCACCCTTTCCCGGCTGGGTTTTCCGGGAAAATGAGCCGGTCGCAGCCTCCCCTCTCCGGAACAACGTGACTCGGACGCCGGGCTTGGAAATAAGGGCGTAAGCACAACGTCGGAAGATATTGTTGACGCGCTGGTTGTGACGCGGAAGGTGACGTCTGGCGAACCACTCATACTTGCACATTCATTGAGGACTATTATTGCCCGGAAGAATTATGCTGCACGCAGCTGCACGTCACGGATGACACCTTAACAATATAGTGACACTAACATGAGCACTCATCCAGTAAAATTAATGTTACGCTACAAAATAGACATTACACACATCGTACGTTTGGCTTAGCAATCATTACAACTTCATTGGTGCAACCTGTCATTATAAGACTAAACATTTGAATGGGTTAGTGCCATAACGTGCTAAGCCACAAAACCTTCATTCTGAGATATGGGCTTTCAAAAGTTTGGCTTAATATGGCAAATCATACAAAACAAGGAACATTATTCGTGATTTTCTCGTGATCTATGGGGAATTTTTCTAACTACGTGATGCCCACTTGTGAAGCACGATGGTGGGACTTTCAGACACGTGCAAGCTCAAAAAACACAAAAGTGTGGCTTAGCACGTTATGGCACTAACCCCTTCATTTAATGCATCGTACTTGCAGGTTTGCCCTCTTTGCATCTGCAGGCCTGTTATTTGTAGGGAACTACAACAGTATAGATATGGGATCTGAAGAAAGAAATCCTAGAATCTGCCATTGGCTGTTTTGGATCATGCTGCGCCAACAGGTTACCTCATTACCTGTTAGCAGCTCCTCCAGCATATAGGCATTTTAGGCAGATTCCGACTCCATTCTTCTTTCTGAAATCTGCAGCAGCCACCAGGGTTTATGCACAGGGGCTGGATTCACCAAAAGTGATCTGCTGTGCAAAAAAATTTGGCGTAGTATCTGGTCTTAACCACATTGTTTTAGGCCCAGAACTCTTCTACAACAAAACTTAGGGGAGGAAAAATCAGCTCCATCAGGTTTTGAACCCAGTTTTCGCAAGCCCCTTTCTCGTTAGGCCACATCTGGGCCACATCCAATGACAGTCATGGATCAACTCATATATTGCTTTGTGACTTGGGAGATTTTGTGACAAATTCCTCTTCGCGCTGGTTAGTTCATCCTGACTATTCAGGGCAAACCTTCTGCCTTTCTTGCCTGGCGGGTCAGTCTAACTTTCAGGATAAGCCAAAACTGGCATGCGGCTTACGATTGTAATGTGTGTACTGCTGTAGAAAAATACAAAGTCCAAACAGTTCTTACGGTCCAATCTGTCGAGCGTCCATTAGGGGATTGCTCTAAAGGTCATAGATCCAGAGGTAATAATGAGCGTACCTATTGGCGGCACATGATGCCGTATTAGAAAGTCTGTAATCGTATTTCACAGCAGCAGCAGCAGGCCCTTTTCGTGACGGGACTGCGATGGCAATGCGGGATCATATTTATGGGGGGGATAGGAGGGAGGGAGGAGGAGGGGTAGGAGTATCGGTAATCGAACTCGAGCGCCGATTGGACAGAAACTCAGTTCAGAATCGGAGTGATAATTAACCCTAACCTGATCACTTTCTACGCAACGCGACAGATTCTTAATCGAGTTAGGGTTTCGTTAGGGTACTCGCAAAGGGCACTTGACCTATTGGGCTACCGAAAGAGAAATTGTTAAGGCGAAAACAGGTTTAAAAAAACTTATGAAGAGCACTGTCTTTAAACATTATTTTAAAATGTGTGCACTGGAACACTATATATCTTGATTATGTGTTCATGTAGGACTATAGTACTCGAAAATAAAATTACCCTTTCCCTCGGCTGTGGCGGTCGAGTGTAGATGTTGAGTTTCTATTCCGCGGAGTAACCTTTGGGTACTACGTAGTGTAGTTTTTATGGTGACTGGAGGAGAGGAGGGTTGAGAGTCCGAGGCACATGATATTTATTAATGCTGGGTAAGGTCCAGATGGGAAATCGATCTAATTGGTAGGATGGAGCGGGGATGGGCGGTAAAGGCGGTTTGATGCCGTCGTTTATCCAGGAGACATGTCGAGCAACGCCTGACCTGGGGTTGATCAGGACATACGAGCCGGAGAGCACGTGACCTTCATGCCACGAGCCACTTTATGGCGTCATAATGCCTAGGAGCACATTTATACTTGTACTGCCAGAAAAGGAGAAGGGTCACGACCTTACCAGTCATTAAACAACTGTCAAAATATAAAATAAAGTTATGATTGAGTACACAACATGGCTCGTGTCATCTTAGGAATTTTATTACTGTCGCCCGATAGCCAGTTGGCGCGTCAAAATTCGATTCCATAAGGGTAGTGGGGGTGCTCCTTGAACCTGCAAGAAAACCAATGACCTTGAACGAATATAGAATGAGTTGTTGAACCTCCGGACGAACCAATTATAATGAAAGATGCGCCTGCCAGTGCTGATGGAATTGATTTCATCCATGTCCATCTCCGATATCTCGAAGTTGAAGATGTTGAAGTTTTCCTCCAGCTCTTCCTTGCTGTTTGACTTTGGGATGGCGATAACGTGTCTCTGCATCTATTTAAGAACAGACCCGGGTTATGAGCCCATGCAGCCAGCCACCGAAGTTGGTAACAATAGAGAGCATGCGGGGACGATGACGCAATCGCATACCTGCCAACGAAGAGCAATCTGGGCTGGAGTCTTTCCATACTTCTGGGCCACTTGACGCAGCAAATCATTCTCCAGGACCTCCCTAGTGGTGTCCCACAGCATTGCCTTGCTCTTGTAAGCACCTAGAGGACTGTACGCTGTGATCCGGACGTCCCTCTTTCTGCAAAACTCGATCAGCTTGGCCTGGTTGAAGTAAGGGTGACACTCGACCTGGTTGACCACTGGTTTAATTCGACATTTGTCCATCACCCTCTGGAGCTGCTGGCTGTTAAAGTTGGACACCCCGATGGATTTGGTGATGCCTAACTCGACACACTCCTCCATTTGCGTCCAGGTGTCCACGTAGTCCACGTCTGAATATGGAGGTGGGGAAATATCCGGTCCTGGTAGCGGCTCAATAGTGTCGCTTTCCTGCATGACATTGTTGGACAAGCATGGCGTAGAAAGAGGGTGGTCCATCGCCACAGTCCTCATTTCCAAAGGTACGGATTGTTAACCCTATAGCTACTAGTGGGGAGCAACCGTAATTGCTACAATTACTTTTTGTGAGTGTTGCTTCTCTTGTAGCTCGTTCCCACTCTTGAACTGGCGAATTGGCTCAACATAAAGGGCCAATCAACATGAATGAAACGCACTTACTTTCATTGCAATAGGCCAGTGGACAAGATACAGGTCGACGTATTCCAAGCCTAGGTTTTGGAGACTTCGCTTCAAGCTTGGAACCACCAAGTCCTTTCTCATAGAGTTGCACCAGAGCTGGCAGAAATGACGCAAGATAAAGTGTGTCATAAAAATATTCCTGCAAACATTCATTACCTTGGTCGTGACGAAAACCCGGTCCCGTTTGATGACGCCCTCTGATATTTTGTCCCGGATGGCATTTCCGACAGGAATTTCAGACCCATACAATGCGGCCGAATCGAAGTGTCGGTACCCTATGTCGATTGCGTCCTTGACGGCCCTTTCGATCAGCTGGAAGTCCACCTTCGCATTACCCTGTTAAATGGGAGCCGCAAATTACGGCAATCAGCTTGGAAACCACTTGAAACGCGTGGTCTTCTTACCTGAGCGGTTCCCATGCCAAGGGACGGGACACGCAGACCGTTGTTGAGCATCAGACCCGGCACCTCGGAACCAGAACTCATTCTGCGGAATTAGACTGTGGCACCTCTAAAAATAGACGACTACCCGTACTTATTAGGTCACCTTGCACACAGAAACCACGGGCAGAAACCTTCAGATTTCTACTAGAGAAGTAGGCCAACTCACTGTGAATGATATTTCGTGGCGCTATCCGACGATAGTATCATCTTTACATGTGGTGACCTTTTGGGTGACTAACACCTCATGCATCGAATATAGTAGAAACTACGTATATGCACCAGACTGCCTCCTCTTTTTTTTACACTCTTGACGTAGCCGTCTGCTTAATTTAACCCCATCATACATTTGGTTTCCTCACGCTCGAGGCCAGTAATCCTTTTGCCTTACCACATACATCTCCCGACTACGAAATAAAGTGTTTGGTATACTGTACTAACGCACCCACGTGTTTCTCTGTAGCCATTCGAGGTCACATAGGTAGACCTACACAACACCATTTTGTCACTAAAATTGTAAATGTGCCCTTTTTTCGGTATACAAGTTGGCATTATAACATATTCATTACACAGTATTATGCCCATTGTGGAACATCAGTTTGCTACCAGCAGATGATTCCCAATGTATCTTAGTAAACGTAAAACTGTTCAGTACATTGTTTTTGTTGAACTGACAATTAGTGAGTGAAGGGTTTCAATATAATAACAGGAAAAGGTGTAATATTAAGAAAAGTAAACTGGATGTTGTTTTGAGTCAGCTCTATTGACCAGAAAATAGTGTTAACTTTTATTCTTGCCTCATGTTTGAGGTGATGTCGAAATAGCCACGTTTACGTGGAGTATTGTAGACTAGTACCGGTATTATATCTTTGAATAAAATAATTTCTTGTCGTTGTTACCCAAGGATGCATGAGGTGCTCTCTGTCTTTTCGGAGCGACAATGGACCTGAAAATGAGAAATGCATTTGAATTATTCCGAGTGCTGACTAGGCATTCCATATGTATTAATCGAAAACTACAGTAGAGACATTACTGTCACTGGTGCCATTCGGCTGGAGTGCAGCAGCAATATCTGACAAGGGAACCTCTCGAAGTGTCCCTCGAAGTTCAAGGTCAAATATTTTTTTCGGGTTTCTTATCAGCTAGAAGGACAACACCCTTCTGGAGAAATCCTCGATCTCAAGCGTTTTCGAGATACAGGGGTCAAAAGGTCAAGAATGGGCAACTTTAT